>OZ023172.1:12840854-13210854 GCA_963678695.2 Diplodus puntazzo
AACCCCCGGCAAGATGGCAGAGAGGACACCTTTCGATATCGAGGAAGTATGCACATTATTTTCAATTTACTAGCGAAAAGGACAAGAACAACATAACGGTAACATGCACACTCTGCGTTGGTGAAAAGCTTCTGTCGACCGCAAAAAAAAATAAATAATAATAATAAAACGCTATGTGGCATATTGCTGACTGTCTTTCCTGTTATTGTTATCCTGCAGAGTTAATTTGGTTGGATGACTGACGTTATTCATCATTGTCACGACTTCTCGGTGCATTTAAAGGAGGCTGTGTGTGTCAGTTAAGTTGCAGCATGTGCGAGGCGCTGCAAACGGCTTTTAATTTTTGGTAACGCATGAGTACTCTAACGCGTTACTTTTATTCATAGGTAACGCTGTAACGTAACTGATTACTTTTAATTGATGGTAACATTGTAACCTAATTAACTACTTTCCAAAGTAACTATACCCAACACTGGTGATGTCAACAGACAAAAGGGTTCTAATACAGTAAAAAATATAATCATCATAAGGATAATCATAAACTTAGCTCTTTATTCAAAAGTTTAACTAGACTTAACTAGACTATAGTTTTACAGAATGGAAATAAAGCAGGGATCACAGCCTGATCGAAATGTGTTCATCTTGGTCTGTTTATGTACATGAAGTAAAAATAGTCTATAACATCTCAACAGTCACAATAAGATATAAGTCAACCTTTGAACATCTAACATTTGAAAGTGAAGGCTTTTAAGGCTTTACTTCCAAAGGCATCGAGCTGAGCATTACCAATGTATCTTAACAACATTTTGAGGTTTTAAGGTTGCTTGAAGTTTGACATATCTGGTTTTGGATGCTCAAATGAGTAAAAACCGAGTACTGAACCAATACTTACATTTAAATGCGATATTTGTGCCACTTGAGGTCGCCAATATTTATTCATTTATTTATTTTCTTCTGGCGTGCTATGAATCTTGGGCAATTTATAGCCGCGAAGAATCGTGGCGGTGCGTCCTCCAGGAAGAGGTAAAAGAAGGCCGCATTTGTGGGCTGCATTTAGAGGAGCCTTTGAATTGGGACACAGCCTGTGTCTATCTCAGACGAATTGGAGCTACTGATGGCCAACAACTGGAATATTCGTGACTGTTGTGTGATGATTATCATGGAAACCTGGCTACACCCCCTCATCCCAGACGCCGCTGCACAGCTAACTAGCCGCTCCATACATCGCTCCGACAGGAATGACAGCTCCGGTAAGAGCAGAGGGGGGGGGGACTCTGTACCCAGGTACACATGGACTGGTGTACCAACAGTAGGATCATATACATCCACTGCTCCCCTCACCTAGAGGTGATGACTGTTATGTGCAGACCCTTCTACATGCCCAGAGAGCTCTCAGCAGTAATCACTACTGCTGTCTATATCCCAGCAGATGCTAATGTTAGCGAGCCTTAACTATACAACTGCAGGCTCATCCAGAGGGAGCTTTTATTGTTGCTGGGGACTTTAACCAAGCTTACCTGAAGTCTATTCTTCCTAAATTTGTACAATATGTACAGTGCTCCACCAGAGGGAAGAACACATTAGATCACGTTTATTTCAACTTAAAGCAAGCATACAGAGCTGTACCCCTCCCACACCTGGGTACGTCAGACCACCTCTCACTGCTCCTTATCCTAGCATACGTCCCCCTCAGAAAGAAATCCAAGCCAGCCATAAAAACCATCAAAACCTGGCCTGAGGGAGCGCTCTTTCCCAGCTGCAAGACTGTTTTGAGTGCACTGAGTGGAGTATATTTGAACACCTGGAGCTTCAGGAGTACACCGAGACTGTCCTGTTCTACATTAAGAACTGTTCTGACAACGTCACAGTGGATAAACGCATCCGGGTTTACCCCAACCAAAAACCCTGGATGTCCACAGAGGTTCGGTCACTTCTGAGTGCCCGAAACTCAGCCTACAAGTCAGGTGACAGGGACCAGTACAGCGTGGCGAGAGCAGAGCTGCGGAGAGGCATCATAACTGCAAAGGAGGCCTATAAGAGGAAAGTGGAAGACCATCTCACCAACAGCAACTCACGGCTGGTGTGGCAGGGACTCCAGAACATCACCAACTACAAAGGCAACACACCTGCTACCACCATCGCTGACGCCTCGCTGGCAGAGGAACTAAATCATTTCTTTGATCGCTTTGAGGCAACGAGACCACACACAGCTGCGCGGCCACCACAGACCTCCAGCCACCACACACTCACTCTCCAGGAACATCAAGTGAGGAAGGTGCTGAAGGCTGTGAATCCACGAAAAGCCGCTGGACCGGATTGTGTACTTTGTGCTTGTGCTGACCAGTTAGCGGGAGTCCTCACCAGGATATTCAACCTCTCACTGACACAAGCCATCATCCCCCCCTGACTGAAGTCAGCCTCCATGATCCCTGTCCCAAAGAAGCCTGCCCCAAACTGCCTCAATGACTACAGACCTATTGCTTTGACATCAGTGGTCACGAAATGCTACGAAAATTGTAAAACCAAGGCAATTATCATTGATTTCAGGAAGCACAGAGAGGATCCGGCACCACCCTACATAAATGGGGACTGTGTCCAGCAGGTGTCCTCTTTTAAGTTCCTGGGGACCCACATCACAGAGGATCTCTCCTGGACTGCCAACACAAGAGCAGTGGTGAAAAAGGCCCAGCAGAGACTACACTTCCTAAGGGTGTTAAAGAGGAACTGCCTGGAGGAGAAGCTGCTGGTGGCCTTCTACCGTACCACCATAGAGAGCGTCCTGACGTACTGCATCACAGCATGGTACACCAGCTACTCAGTGGCAGACAAGAAACATCTACAGAGGGTCATAAAAACTGCCCAAAAAATCATCGGCTGTCCCCTGCCCTCCCTGGAAGACATCGCCAGCGCACGGTGTCTCAGCTGACCCCTCACACCCTGGACGACACCTGTTCAACCTCCTGCCCTCTGGCAGGAGGTACAGGTGCCTAACATGCAGGACAAATAGATTTCTATCCCTGGGTTATCAGATCCCTCAACTTTTAACTCCTAACACTTATCACTCGACACGTGTGACTGGATGACTGAATGTATACCTGTACAGTGTCTTATTTATTTGCTATTTATATCTTTTTTATCCTTTTATTGATGCACTGATAGGAGAAGCACTCCTAAATTTCATTGTATACTCGATGCACAATGACAATAAAGGCTTTCTATTCTATTCTATTCTATTCTATTCTATTCTATTCTATTCTCTCTCTCTTGGTGTGTGTTTCTCATAGCACCCTCCTCTCTCTCTACCTGAACACACCTGAGGGTAATGGGTGCTCTGGTGGAGTGGGGGAGGTGATAAAAGGGCAGAGAGTGCAGCGATGGGAAGATGAGGACCACACAGAGTGTTCTCTCTTCACCTTTTTCTGCTTTGTCACAAGCAGGTTTCATTAAACCTCCCTGCATTTCAGTTACTGGGTTCAGTTATACATCTCTCTTGTTTTAGGTTTAGTTTCCATTAGGCAATTTAGAGGAAGGTGCCAGGGATGAGGGCCCACTGCGTGGCTGGTCCGGCATCTTCCCATCTTTTGTTCTTTTTGGTCAGATCTTCAGCCCTGTATTATTTGTTCCTGGTTTTCTTTTGGGATTTTTTTTTAATAAATCTTGTTTATTGGTTTACTTTGTGTCTGGTGTCCTTTGTATGCTGCATCCTCCAACCCCTTTGAGCCTTCTGTTTGACATATCTCAACGGAGGCCATGACACCCTTTGTGAAGTTAAAAGAAATACATAGTTTGAAAGTTTATTGTTAAATCTTGTGACATAACAATACATTCTGAAATTAAATATAAGCCACAGACCACCTTGCAGGCCTGTAAACATGTTCACGTTTCGACCCATGACCACTCAGCAGTGATTATGACATTATCACAGGAGTACTCAGTACGCTGACTTGGACCACATCCATCTTTGAACTCGACTTCAGTTTATTCTCATGTGTGCACCTCAGAAGTAAGATGACTGCATGTCACGCGGTTGTGATGCTATCGTGCTGGCAATGTCTGCCCACAGACAGAAAGACAGACAGACATGGTTGTCACATAGTGGTGAGGTTTTGTCTCGTCTTGGGTTTTTGTCTCGTGAACTTCCTGCTTTATTTTGAAAGTCTAACTCTCCTCTCATTTCAAGTTTCAGGTTTATTGTACCTTATTATAGCCAAGCTTTTATAGTGTAGTCACCTCCTGGTGAGTGGTTTTTGTTTTCCCTTTTCTAGTGGAGTTCCCTCCGTTGGAGTGGTTTTCTTTTTAGGAGTTGTTTTCTTTTATTCTTCCTACTTTGTTCTGAGATAAGTCAGATAGATTTTCACAACCTGTTGGTTTGTCACTCTGTCTTGAAGTTATTGAATTTCAGAATAAAAGCCTATTGAATTTCAACTTTACTCTGCATCTGAGTCCTCTTTCTAGCCCAGGCCTGACAATGGTGAAATCAATAACAGTTGCCCTTCAGCAGACAGGGATGATCAGTGATGGACTGGGATCGAAAAATGGCATTTGCAGCAGAACGACCCCATTGTCTAACCCAACAACACAAACACTACTCATTTTGTAAAGCTCCAACAGCGAGTATATCATATGTAGCTGCAGAGTGTAATGCTGGTAGGACTCCCTTGCAGATAATCTTTATATGATTTGCCCCCACCCTGCTGAGTGTTCACTTAATGTGGGTGGAGTTGGCCCACGAGAACAGAAAAGGTTCCCGTCACAAGTCATAACAGCACCAGCATTCTCGCACTTTACAGGGGAGGTCAAGAGAATAGGGAGAGGGTGTGTGTGTGTGTGTGTGTGTGTGTGTGTGTGTGTGTGTGTGTGTGTGTGTGTGTGTGTGTGTGTGTGTGTGTGTGTGTGATTGGGGTGAAATATGTCTCACAGTTGCAATGAAACAAGTAGTATTTGACACTTCTGACCCCTTTTGGCCTGCACTTTGACTGCCAGGTCAAATTGACCTGAACGGTATCTATGTAATATATGTAGGGTGGTGTTGCAAATATGTGAAATGAACCATTGTCATTTTATATGTTGATAACACTAATTATGCAAAGCAGACAAAGTCTATACTGAAAAAAATACTCTCAAGTTTTTTATTTTTAAACTTTAAAATGTGATGATGACAGATGAAAACAAAAAGATATCCCAAAGTGCAATTCTTTTTTTAAACAAATCTTAAAAATCTGTTGATATGTTGTTGAAAACACTTTAAAAATTATGCTACAGGAATTAATTTACATTTTATTTATATTTTGCAACATTTTAAATTATTTTTAAGTACATTTTTGTCATTTTCAATGAAATTACATAGATTAATTCAATACAATTTTTCAATGAACTTATATTTTTAACATAAAATAAAAAACCCCTGGACATGTGTTGGGTTTCAACCCCATGTTGTTTCCTAAAAAAGGAAGTGATTTATCAGTTTTATCAGCAGAAGAAGAACAAACAAGGTATTTCAGAAGTCAGAGGTAAAAAGGTCAACTTCCTCTTTGTAAAGTTGAAAGAAAAATACAGTATATAAGTTTATTGTTAAGTCTCCTAACATTACAGTACATTCTGAAATGAAATGTAAACTGGAGACCATCTTGTGATGGCAGGCCCATAAACTTGATCACATTCTGACCCATGACTACTCAGTAGTGATTACTACGTTGTCACAGGAGTACTCAGTACTGTTATAACCCGGCTCTTAGGCCAGGACAAATGCTGGATGGACACAACAGAATACAGAGATATAAACAGTACCACACAGTAACTTGTCCGCTACACCCAAATATGACACAGTTAGACAGGGACCGTCACAGCACTCGTGGCTTGAACCACATCCATCTTTGAACTCGGCCTTCATTTTGTTCTCACCTGCACACCTGAGAAGTTTCATGACTGCATCTAACACAGTTGTGATGCTGTCATGTTGTCTTTGTATTCATTACACTTATCACCTTTTCACAGATTCTTTGTTAGAACCAAAATCTAACAACAGATTCTAGATCTAGATCTCTAACACATCTATCACAGACAGCAGGATGGAGATGGAATAATCTTATCCAGTCATTCTGTATTTCTAAATGTGTTTTGCAATGTTGAGTTCTGCACATGGATGATAAGATGTTGATCTAATCTCAGTTCGCCATGACGGGACCTTTCACTGTCCTCACAGTAACACAAAGTTACTAAGCACCACTTCCGATCCCCAGCTCTGTCCTATAACTGTTTACATGAATGAATATACAATATGTGATGTTTTTGTAAACATAATAAGTAATTTATTTATTACATCAGCAAAATATCATCATGTCAAACAACAGGCACAAAACAGAGACAGACTTTTTTTAAATGCACCTTTTTATTCAGCAGGAATGTTTTCAACATCAAGCAATTTTCCATTTTTCTTAATCTGTGGGAGCTGTTCCTGAGATCACAATGCACATCTCAAGGCCTTACCCATCCATATATTTCTTGCTTTGAGAGCACAAATGTATAGCTGAATCAGTATTTCTCAAAAGAGCACTGTTTACTTAAAAGTCTAACACTGCAGCTGAGTGACCCTGAGGGTAAAATGGAGAGCCCCTTCTTTCTGCCAGCCAGCTATTCCCCTACATGGACAGAAGCTTTTTCCTTTTAGGCATCCAGTTAACTGTGCTGAGGAATTAGAGCAGTGTTCGTGTCATCAAACAAACAGGCAGGCAGTGCCAAGAGGAAGACATCAAATATGTCACAGCTGGTCCAGAGAGGCTGCACAGTGTGAGTGTCGGGCGGATATGCAGTATCAGGCTCATGTTGCCCTCGTGATTACATAATAGATGTCAGTCAGATCTTCTCTGGATGTGACCGACCACACAGACATTTCTTGTTTCCCCAGGCTCAACATCCAACAAACTGCAGAAGCTGCTTTTATGCAAGAGTCTTTTTGGGTTCTTTCATGGCTCTATTCAAACCCCATAGTGTTGCAGTTATTTGGACAACTCTGTGGTTGTGTTTATGTAGATTTGCTGTCATACAGTAATATTTGGTACACATTTTGGGTTAAACTTGTTTCAGCTTCTTTTGCACATACTTAAAAAAAGTATATGCTCTTGTTTGCATGTACCCTTAACACTCAAACCATAGGACTTATGCACTTAAGGTTTCCTTGATGAATAGCAGTTACCGTGCTCAGATGAGGGCTTGACAATAGTTTCTATTTTCTTACCTTCTTACTTTATCGATGGTGATATGATGTGGTTTCTTTCTTTAGACAAAAGTTCTTATTGTAAATTGCTTTGGACAAATGCCCTAAATGTCAATGTAAATGTAAGTTGGGTGAAGTTAATCGCAGAGCATCAAAGTCCACATGAGCAAGAGGTCGGGGTGGACAGTAAAACAGGAACAGGACTTTCATCCAGATGACCACCATTTGTGCCCAGTGTGAAACCAAAGCCAACGTGAAGTTATTTCTGTTTACTTTGAGTAAAGTGGACTGGTGTCACATACCAGGAGTAAACATTACTGAAATTAGGTATGTAATATTCTTTAACTCAACCCCTATGTTTTACTTAACTTTAAACACAAGACACAAGGGTTCAGAGAGGACCAAAAAGTCTATAGTTTTGACACAACATATATTAAGAGAGCTATGAAATTTGACATCATCCATCTGTACTCACTACATTGTAGCTTTTCTTAGGCCAAGGTGTGCATATGAGGGAGGAGCTTTTTAAAATACAAAAATATGAAATTCTCATTTATCTTATCCGTATTGTTCATGAGAAGCTGGTAATTATCACTTATTGTATCGGCTAAAAAAACATCCACATTGAGCCTCACTAGTTTTCTTACCTAAACCTAACAAAGCAGCCAACAAACGATGTAGTACACCCATCGCTTTACAATAGTGTGGTCATTTATTTCGGGAGCAATGATATAAGTCGTTGTGAGAGTCACTGAAAATTGACCTATTCAGACCTATGGGTATGAACATGTGTTGTCTAAAGGGATGTTTATGATGCTGTTTCACAGTTCCACCCCACGGCATCTTTCCCCTTTTGCTCCTCTGTACTCCTATTGGTCAGTGTTTAGAACGTATATGGAATATATCGTCGAAGCCGGAAAAAAAACAAAATCTGTCAGCACATTGTGAAGTGTCTTAGATGCGGCGTCAGAGATGTGGCGTCAGTCGTCGTCCATTTGGATTTCTCTTTCCAGGCGTCAGTAATCGGTCTGATATCACGCAGTCTGAATCCAGCATAAGAATAAAAAACATTTCCAGGCACCAGCCGATTATGATCCAACGTCAAGAAAAACGTTTTATATCACTGAAAAAAAAAACAGCATCACAAAAAAAAACTTTTGTGTAATCCCAGTGTTCTTTCATGTCACCTTCAGACATGCAGTATGCCAGGAATGTCCACAGACAGGAGCTGCAGGAGGTGACCACAGGAACACAGTGAGGCTGGCCCGACCAAAACCAGTACCACAAAGTGACTATTGTTCACTCTGGCAGCCATCCCAGTGGCTGCCCTCCACACTCCCCGCGTTGTTTTGGAACAGCCTGTTTTTGTTTCAAAGACAGAGTACCCCCGAGTGATGATTCCAATTATTATTAATCACACATCATGCAGTTATCACGACCGTACGAAACTACCGTACAAAACTGACAATTTACATACACTGTTCTGCTCACGCTGAGTCACAACAAACACAAATTAGCTGTCTGAGCCTGTCACCACACGTCCTTCTCCTGTAATCTGTCCCACTTGATGTATGGTCGACTTTATCACACAGCTCAAGAGACAGAGGATGTTTTTTCCAAAGAAGGTTGAACACGATGCAAAAAGTCATAAAACCAACCCATGATTTATCTGTGGGATAAACAAGAACATAGAATATTTATCCTTCGATTATGCTGATCTTGACAGCACACGAATTCAGCCCCACCCCCCAAAAAAGCTTCATTTCATACTGCAACAAACTCACTACAATGGCCCCCTCAGAAGTTCTGACTGCAACACCACTGTCGTAAATTCAAATCCAAGGTCTGTAACAATCTGTTGGATGTTAAGTAGGCACCTACAGACAAAACTCATTACGTCACCATAATGTTATGTGTTAAAAGTGGAGCTGGTGAATATGGTTCCTTTTAAGGATTCAAGTCATTATGAGTCACTCACTAAATTGAACCGGGTTGTGCGAGTCACTTGAGTCACTTGAGTCAGTATTGCCTAATCACCATGGAAACTCAGTCCTGTCTCTTAACCACTGACGTAGTAGACTGTTATTTCAGAAGTTGAGGAATGGCTTCTGTTGTACTCTGACAGGGATTGATGAGCTTTTCACGCTGACTCGAGGAAGTCTAACCCAGAGACTTCACTCGCTCGTCTGCTACTCATTTAGAACGTAACCGGTTGTTTGTGCTATCCTGCTCTGATTCAAGTCGCGAGCTCCGAGTCTGCTGCTATGTTTCTGGTGCAGGCTCGCGAGCTACGGTCGCTTATGGATGGAGAACATTAATTGCATCTAAAGTAACTTCTAGCTGCTGGTAAGTGTAGCTGCAGTTAGCCAGTAAGCTCAGTTGGCCATGCAGCTAGCTAACTCTGCCTGGATCAGACTGGGAGGCTGAAGCACTTGGATTGTTTGTGTTTACACCGCTATCCCAGGAGCTTTGGGACCTCTGGAAGGAGGAAGTCCTGGCCCAGAACAGAGAATGCTGGCATGGAGCGGCGGAAGAATCGGCTCCAGAAGCAAAGCCGGGTGACATGTCAGTGGAACGGTACTCAGCAGCCTCTACTGACAACGTGACAGAGGTGAAGAAACCAAACAGGATGCTGACAGGGGAAGCTAAGAAGGAAACAAGTGAGAGTGGCAGTGTAACAGGCTGAACAAGAGTTCTAGACATTATTTTTGTCACAGTAGATGAGGGCCCAGAAGCAAAACACCATGTCCAATATCCAAAGCGCAAGCAACAAAACTGACAAAGACAGGCATGGGCGAAGCTCACAAACTGAAGAGAGACACACAAACTAATGAAGCACAAACAAGGATCAAGCTTGGGGAATACAGGCAGGATTACAAAGGTAAGAGGGAAGAAAATGTGAGAGTTAGTACACACAGTGAGACTGAGGGAAAATCACAGGCTTAGATGCACACTTATTAACAAATGAGAGCACAGAAAACAGGCTGTGCAAGAGACAAAGGCAGTGGAAAGTCACCGCAATACTCATGGGGATGAATTCTACAAAATTAGAGAGGAAATTCAAAACCAAAACCTTGACATGCTGATCCTTTTGTTTCCAGAGAGGTCCGTAGACTACACGTGCATCTTGTTTTTGGGTACACGTCAACGTGAAACCAGCTCACGAAGGAGTCAACATGAGCCGAGGTAAAGCTCCCATGAGATTTAGAAAAAATGCAGCATAGTTCTTCTAGTGCTGTGGTTCCCAAACTGGGTGTCAGAACACTCTGAAGGTGTCACAGGAGCATCTCACAACTAACATACTGTAAAATAGTAATCTGTGATATGTTACAAACACTATTCTACTGGCTGTTTTGTGAATAGCAGCACACTGGATGTAACATATCAGCGTCAGTGTCACATAAGATTTGCTGACGAGCTTGTAAATACATCAGACTACAGTCTGCTCTAATGCGTTTGACACAGTGGACACATTTTACCATAAAGTCCTCGCTCAGGCCCTGCGGTTTTTTGTGGCTTCGTACTTTGATGATACTTGGCGACGTTCCCGTTAATGTATTCTGCACATGCCCAGATGTCTCCCTCTGCCGAGTCCCACTCCCTAACACTTGACACGGCTGTTAGTAAAAAGGACGATAAAATGTTTAACACATAAGTTTTAGGACTTTTGCATTGGTTTTCATGCATGTTTTAAATTTGAAAGAAAACAAATAGCAAATTCAACATATATAACTGTATATAAGTTTAGGTCAGAAATCATGCTTACTGCTGAGACAATCAGCAAAAAAATCTGGTTAATTGATCAAAATTTGTCATTTGACAAGCAAAAATGCAAAACATTTGCAGTTCAACCTCCTCGCATATGAAGATTTAGTAGGTTTCAGACAGTGCATTCAACAAATAAACAATTTGATCTAAGACAGAATTGATAAGAAGATTGACAGAAAATGAATCTGCAGATATTTTAACATCTGATTGTTCAGTTTGAGTTTTGGAAGCAAACGACTGCCTCACAGTGTACTGTGTGCCTCCCAGACCAGACATGGTGCTGTTCCCGAGCAATGCCGTCAAACATTTTATTGCAGAACATTATGATGTATCAGTGAAGTTGACCTTTGACCTTTTACATGTAAAATGTCAAAACTTTCCCATTTTAGCCTATAGGACATTTGTGTAAAATTTTGTCATAGTTATCATAATAAATGTTGAGCAAAGGAGGGGAAAAATGTGTTTTGAGGGTCTAAGGATGAATTCTATCAAGTTCACCCTTAGAAGAAACACCCACAAGGTGTTCTTTAGACATCACATTCACAAAAATCGGACGGACAGACAGACATGTGGATGGACAGACGGCCCGAAAGCAAGACGCCGCAGCTAAATCCAGTGTGTATGTGTAAATAATAGGATGAAAAACAAAGCACCAGTGAGCACTGCCTCTCTGGGTTTCCATATCAGGGAGTCCAAGAAAAGTCTGTGTGATGAAAACCATAAACCTCCAAACTGTGATATGGCTTGGCCTTGGAGGAGCTGCAAGGGGAGATCAAGTAGTCTGACCACTGAATAACAGACTAATCAGTCACATCACTCCGTCTGCTGAGCCAGCCGTTCAGTCCAGGACACACACAGGGGACAACATCTGTGTTTAGAGCCTCTGTTCACACACACATTAGAAGGAAACCTGTTTCATACCTGCCTGATCAATCTGAGAGCAGCAGGTGATTATGGATCATTAATTATGCTTATCGGATTAACATCTAAATGAATCGCAAATTCAAGAGCACCTTCTCAGCATCAACGTTTTCATCAAGCCTTCCAAGAAGTTGGGGAACTAGTGGCAAAAGTTTGTCCTCACGGGCGGCGTCGCCTCAGATCCTTTGGAGAGAGCGAATGGAAGGAAAAGACACATAAAAGTAGGAGAGGAAATAATTTCCACTGCTGCCCGTCTCAAATAAAATGAAATTTAAAAGTAATGCAATAAGATGAGAACTCTCTGAAAGAAGAACCCTCTGGCTTCTCGCTTTGACTCTCGGTGATTTGTATAACTTAACCACAGTTTACAAAAAAAAAACACAATTGCATTAGTATTCAGTTCCACATTGCAAAGTTAAAATGCTCTGTTTTCTCTGTATCCTATGATCACTACTGCAGAACCACTGCAAACTCTTACATCTGAAACGTGCTGCCGCCTTCGGTAAGATAAATGCCAAGTACATCCCACAGGAACGCCACAAAGCTGAGTACAATAAATACAAAAGGTTAGTCAGAAGGTACTTCAGTTAATGATGAAAACAACCAAATTTAATCTTCCTCAAAACATTTGTCCCTTTTTAAATCCCTACACACACGATATTAGAATAATAATGAAAAAATCCTAATACGTTTTTTTAAGTTGATCTAATCAAGTTTGACTGGGAGCTATGATTAATCAATCTGTCTATTATTTTAATGATTAATCAGGTTGTTTCGCCTATGAAATGTCCAGAATGAATGAAACCAGAAAAAAAATCACATTTTCAGAAGCTGGAATCAACTTTTTTTCCCTTAAAAATTGCTCAAACCGATGAATTGATTATCAAAATAGTTGGCGATTCAATGAATAGTTGACCACTAATCAACTGATCGTTGCAGCTCTACTGAGATCAATAATCTGTTTTTGAGGAAACACTCGTATTTTCAGGGTGAATGTGCAGTGATTTAAAGGTTTTTTCACGCAAAGGTGCTAATCAGGGAGGGGCAAGTGAATCCCACAAGTTACCTAAGAGGGCACGTTATCACATTTTACTACCATAGGGGTGTCCAAGAGGCCACTTTTGGGGCATGGGGCTCCATGTCGACCAGCGGGTCCACCAGTTTCATTGGCATCATCACCTTATAAAGTTGATATGGTGAACGTATCGCGTCCTTGCACAGTCAACCCAATGGAGAGAAATATTAGAAGTTGTGTTAATCTTTAACATGGCAAATGTTCTTCTTGCTCTTTGTTAATTTGTCTCTTTAACTTTGAAATGCTCCACTATGTTCCCTAATGTAGCTAAAAGCAGGTGTTTTATGATCTGGCCTTATTTTTTCACAGTCAAAGCTTCTTTCAGTCAAAGAGTCACTTCGATCTGCAGGCACTATCGGTACACACACCACATTTACTAGGTGACATCATTAACTAACCCGTGATGAGGTGTTTGCCACAGACAGTCAGTTACTGGCTGGCTGGGTCTCAGGATTCGCTATTTTCATCTTCTTTGCGGACGACCTAAATCCACAGACCACTTCAGTTTCGGTCCTTCATTCTTTGGGGGGAGTAAAATAAAAATCACAACTTCAGGATTTGTCATTGTTTTACGCGAAAAATGCAACACAGCCGCTTTTAGGCATGGCACTTCAAGCCGTTTTCAATCTGGCGCCGGCTCTTTCACTGTGTTTGTTTTTAGCTAAAGGAAAATGGAAAATGACCTTCAGCTGTGCCATGTAGCTGCAAAGATAAATTAACAGAGCACAGAAAAGCAGCCACAGTGAGTGAAGAGACTTCAGTTACTCGTAGTGACTTCTGATGTGGCCTTTTGGTGGCGTTACTTCCTCAGCATTTCATATTCAAGTGAGCATTTTTAGACTGCGTGTCTGCTAACAGTTAGCAGCTCTTGTCAACTTGTGAAGGATAACTCCCTCTGCCAGTCATCTCCATGTGGCAGGAAACCAGTGTTTCCTGTTTATGCTGTATTACATTGAAATGTGTGACGAGCAGATGCGCACATGTCAAACGTCTAATCATACTGTCAGAAGATAAGGCTCGGATGACTCAGGGTTTTACAGTTGCATCTGAGAGCAAGGTTAATGTTTTGTCTGCCCTGGATGGTTGGTGCCAAATTGTTTCCCGGTTTTGACTTCGAGTGAAACACTATTTTGTGCTAATTACATAGTGGCAGCAGTAAAATATTGATTGTTGTGACAAAGTGTCACAAAACAAAACAAAACAAAACATGCAGCCTTTCCTATTAAACGAGCCAATAAGAGGTCTTAATCATGCAGTTGGATCTTGTACCAACAGCACACACCCACACAAAACATAAACACACACAAAGATGATTCACACCCATAAAACTGAGACATGGAAACTGGACCAAACAACTTCACTCAGTGATTTTTTTTCCTTTTGG
The DNA here is from genome assembly GCA_963678695.2 of Diplodus puntazzo. Lineage (NCBI taxonomy): Eukaryota > Metazoa > Chordata > Actinopteri > Spariformes > Sparidae > Diplodus > Diplodus puntazzo. Next base: position 12,855,216 of record OZ023172.1, read on the forward strand.
CCATCTGATTTAGCTCAGAGTCAAGGCATGACTTTTATCTTTCAATAATCAGTCATGATGTTATAATATCCAGACTTGCTAGCGGCTCTGAGAGGCTTTGCGTTGCTTTGAGTTAAATGCTAAGATTGATCGTGGGGTGATTTTTAAGTGCGAGGATTTGACCTTTTTCTTCTTTGAGCAACAAATACAAACATGAAGGAGCTGCAATCAACTTAACCATCTTTATTCAACACTCCTTTTTCAGGTTTTATCATCGACCAAACGCAACACATTTTGACTGGTGCAAGTGTCATGTTTTCTGAGTGACTCTTGTCCTCCCAAAAACACTGTTGTGAAGTACAGAATGTATTATTCAATACAGTGATGTCCCTTCTGTTGTGATCTTGACCAAGACTGATTTCGAGTACTGCAACAGTAGCTGAGGCTGATGGGAGAGTCTAAAGAGGCCAGAACAGCATCTGCAACCATGACCGACAAGTTTTAGCTTGTGGCATTCATCAGGGTAACAAGCATCAAGTTGTTGTATGTTCTAAAAGTCTTGCTGAAGCTTTCTTGGCCTCTTGCATGACACTTTTTGGCCTTCACCCTTCACCTTGGAAGTAGGCGAGGTTGTGCTAGAAACCCCTACTCAGCTGACGGGAATGGCACAAAATGCTAACTAAGTTAGCTAATGTTGCTATTCAGCCCAAGACGATGCCATTCATTTTTACATCCTGCGCTCATCCTGAGCACGAGCCTCTTATCCATTAGTGCAATTATCTGGCTGGTGGGTGTATTTTGTTCCCACGGGAAACTGCTCCCAACAGGGTCTGTTCAAATGTATTTTCTTTGGTTGTCTGAGCACCACAAGCCAGGTTCCATCTAGGTTCATTATATTAGAGAAAGGGCAGCCAATATCTCCAAAACTGAGCAACTCGTACCAAAACTGATGCAGTTTTATCAATGTAACTTAGCAAATTGCTTTGTGTGATTCCCAGAGCTCCAACAAATCAGTCCCTTTTGGAAATTGTCATTTTGCAATCGCCAGTCCCTGTGAATTGTGCACAACCGTACCATTAACTTATTGTCCAAATCTCCACAAGATTTTTGACCATATTTGACCATCCATCAAGTGGATTAGAAATCGCAACATTGCAACTTCCTGGAGGGACTGACAAATGTGTAACTGAGTTGAAGGCATTTAAAAAATGTTTTTTAAAAAGAATCTATCTTGCAATCTCCTTCCCTGCCTTTTTGCCACATTGCTGAATTTCTGCGTGCAATAAAAACAGTGAATGTGTTTCCTGCTGTCCCGCAGAGTCACAGCGGCAACCTTGTCACAAAGCTTGACTGTGGAGTTCAACGAACTCCTGAACGCCTACAAACTCCCTATTCTCAAACCATCTGAAAAACAACTCCGGTCTCCCAAAAACACTTTGGTCTGTGGTGGAGATTCCATGCAGGTCACTATAGTAACGTGTGTTTACTCAGATGACGGAGTCCTGCACAATCTAATCATCCCTTCAGAGAGATAGAGCTCCCTGCATTTACTCAGTGAGCGGGAGGGAAGTCTGCTCCTCCTTTCTCCTCCTGTCTTTGATGCTTCTCTTTTCTGTGTGAGGAAAACTGTTTTGGTAGCAGCAGTCAGGCTGCCTCCCCCATCTTGCACGAGCGAGACGACTTATCCTCCTTGAATTCATCACGCGCAGTGAGGAAATTCTCCTGACAGTAAGTGGAGCCACGTTTGGGCAAAGACGTATGAAACAGCACTTGTTTCCTTTCTCTTCGACAGGCGATGACGATCTCAAGAGTTTGGTCCGCGTGGACCTTTTCCATCGCCTCGTCAGTGAGGGGCAGCCAAGTGCAGTGAGTGGAAATCGGACCGAACGAGAGACGGCGTTAAAAGAATCCTGCCAACTTCTCCGCCTTGCCGGACGTTTGCAAATAAAAGAAAAACAGGCCTTCGTGCTGTCACTCAGAGGAGATGAGGCCTGGGGTCATCACAGGGAAACCAGTGGAAATTCAATTTGAGGATGTACACAGTGTTAAATAAGGATACGATGTTTTGATGCGTCAACAAGGCAAATGCAGAGAGCATTAAACCAGCATACACCTTTCCACACACACTACCGACTTGGACTGAACTTGCTCTGCAGGGGAAAGTTTGACTGGTAACAACAATGCAAGATGAAAATGCAGGATGACTGACAAACAGCTCCTGTCCTCAGCTTGCATTATTTCTAATGACATAGCAGGGAGCAACTCCACTGGCTTCAAAAGAAGTCTGCTTATCAGAAAATGACCCTACTCTCACTGGATTCATTACCTCAATAAACAGTTTCCTCATGGGTTTATTGTCTCAGTTGCCAGTTTTTAAGTCTTCTTTAATACAGCATGATGTTCATTTTGTAAATTATCGTCCCATTTAGAGTAAAATAAACAAGTCAAGTGACAAGTCCCTACCACGCGGTTTCTCAGTCAGACCCAGTCAGAATATCTTTTGCAGCTTCGTCCTTTCATCCTTTCATCAAAAATCCAAGATGGCGATAGCCCTGATTCCATTCAAGGCCTCAAAACAGTAGTCTGCAAACCTGTGGGTGCCATCATGATGGATATACACTTTCTGTGAAGATATTCCAGGGAGTGATTGCATTTGTCACCACAACATCATTGGGACAGATACGTAGTACTTATATTAACAACTAGACATGGCTATTGAAACAATAGACCTATAATGGCACTAAGAAATGATCTTTCAAAGCTAGCTGGCAAGAGACATGTCTACATCTTGAAAATGTATTGACAGGGTGGATATGTCACTTGCTACTAATTCATTGCCGCAAATAAAACATAAAGCATTTGGTACCCCGTGGCTTGGCACCACTGGGATCCGAACACAAGCATTAAGCTGCCGTCCTAAACAGAGACTTGAGCTATGAGTACAGCTAACTCATTGAAAAGCAAAATACAGCATAAACAGATAGATATAGGTACAGTGTGTACACAAACATTATCTCACGCAGACACAAAAGTGCCATTTTGCAGCTTTATTAAGCGCTCTCCGTGTCTGGTCATATACTCTTATCTTCTGCCTGTGTTGTTTGGCAGTTCTCTCATTCGCACACATGCTGCAGAGCACAGCCCGCCCATCCACTCTCCTCCACAGCGACGGGCTGGAGGCCACCCACCCACTGCACCACCAAACAATCCCGACTCTGTCAGATGTTGGTAGCAGCGTGGCAGTTTCCTGCTATGGGCTCCGTATTGCAAAAACCCACAGCCTATTATCCCAGCATGGGGAAATAGATGTGTTTGTCTGGGCTTTTAAAGTAATGAAGACCGTGTTTTTAGAGAAAGTATGGGTGAATGGTACCTGCAAAAAATGTTTAGTTTACTCTCTGAACCAAAAGGAAAGTCGAAGGACTGCAATGATGATTTTGTGGTTACAGCATCCAATATGTGACATGCTATTTGGTGCCAGTGTCATTGAAAAATTTCAGTCAAGCCTTTAATGGTTTATTCTGGAGATTATAGATTTTGTTGTTTTGTCAACAAATCCCAAGTAAAAAAAAATAAAACCAACAATGAATTGATCCTATAATAAGTATAGTTCATTTTGACAAACGTTTCCTCAGTGCCAACTCTATTGGCACTGTTTAATTGCTCAGCTGCTCACAGCTGGCCAGCTCTGTAGGGATGAGGCAGGTGCAGAGCCAGACCTTCTGGAGGAATAAACACCCGGTGATGCATTGGATTCTGCTCTTAGCTCCCCTCCCATCGTTATAAACCTGTGAGCTCAGAGCAGAATCCAATGTGACTCCAGGTGTTTGATCCTTTTGCTTTTAAACTTCAGGAATTAAAAAGTGGATTTATCTTCACTCCTGTTGATCAACCTGAATGTAGCAGCAGGTGACCTCCAGTGTCAGGTGTCTACGCACTGTAATGTTGGCTTTTGGCTGGAAAATGGAAAAAGAAAAGAGAGAACCAGTCTCTGCTGAGTGCTATAGTATAGTGATCAGTGTTTACCTGAAATGCACAAATACACACACCCTCTGCGAGTCATTGCTCGCTAGTTTACAGTTAATCTGGCCGTTTGGGGTGAATAAACACCCTGGCAAGTAACCCCAATGAAGACAAATGATTCCGCTGGTCATACTGGCATAAGTCAGGCACAAATGTTCATGGACAAGGATGTTTTAGTTTTAATCATGTTACATTTAGTCACATTCTGCGACATTCTTCCTCACTGTGTCCGAGTTATAGCCTCGAGTAAACTTGTGGATTTCTTTGAGTTTAACATTGTTAGAAACATTTGGGATAATATAAGTACACAGCTCAACAAAATATAAAGTTGTTAGTTCGTTAGTTGTTTTAGACATCTATACAGCTGTTGTGTTTAAGCAGATATGAAGTCTATTCGCAGTCTTTTAATTATTTATTTATTGACTAATCCACCGAAACAATGAGCTTAAAAAGCTTAAAAAGGTTATCAATGGTAGTCTTTTTAGATTACTTCATTTGATTTAATAGCATTGTTTGTTTGTTGTACTGTAAGCCCACACTACGAGGTAGTGAGACTACACCTAAAGTCACCGTTTGACCACTGCAACGTTTCTAAGCCACGAATCTCAAATTGTTTAAACTCGCTCCTCATTCACATCTGATCTCGAGTCAAAGACGTCTATTACAAAAGAGGATTTATGCTGTTCCTTCATCTGCCCTTTTGTTTTCCTCCTCGCTCAGCAGACCTTCACGCAGCAGCTGCCTGTAATCCAAGGCATCCTTGTCTGGCACATATGCTGTGAGCCGTTTCACCTGAGGCTGTTTTTCTGAAGATTGAATCGACCAGATGGAAAGTGATGACATGAAGAAATGGCAGATTTCAGATGGAGGGCTGGGCTGCAGGAGACTGGCAGCGCTGTAACGTGGTTTTAATGTTGATGCTTCAGATGTTATTTTGTCTTCAAGCAAGCACTTTTAAAACTTCTGCAGTTATAGAGGTTTTCATTTAATGTTAACTACTTGTCAACCTTATTGTAAAAGACTACAGTGCACTTATTTAGCACTAACCTGTCATGAAGTAAAGCTACCTTAATTACCAAACTACTTATCTCCAGATTAGCTGATCTTGTTAAAATCCTCCTGCTTTTCCAACAAGTTGAACCATTTCAAAAGCCATTGCAGCATCTTCAAAATACACTGTCCTAATGCAGGTACAGTATGTACAAATAATCTGTCACACAGATCGACACTGATAAGCTCTAATGTGACACAAAAGTTGCATGTTTTTGCAGTGTAAGTACTCTTAAACACACTCTTTTACAGACTGTTCGTCCAGACATGTGCTTCTATCTCCTGCTTGTGTTTGGCAGATCCTCTCATCCACACACATGCTTCGGAACTCAGCCCGCTCTTAACTCAAGGTGATGATGAGGAGATTTGTCTTAATTTTAAAAAAGGGTTAATAACACACTATGTTATAGTTGACTGCAAATAAGTCATAGTTCAATCATATGCATACACAATTTCCTCCCTTAGGGACCAATAAAGTATTTGTCATTTTGACATGACAGGGGAAGTAGATAACCACAATGAATGCAGTGGTTTCCCCTGATAACACTGCATACAATGCATGCGGAGGATGTAATTTTTTAAGTCCTTTTGCCAAGAAAAATTGAACAGGATATTCTATTGAAAATATAGTCATCATATGTCATTAAAATAAAAGCTATGATGTAAAATTAAAGATTTCAACAAATACATCTTTTCTCGGCTGTGCTGTAATCATCTGCTCCAACAGCAAAGTAAGACTTTCGGAAAAAATGAAAAGTGAAAGTCACAAGCCTCTGATCCATGAAATCAATTTCACTCCCATAAATCTCCATTAAATCCAGCAGCATGTCAGCTAGCTCGGTGCTGTTTCCTGCAGAAATTCTGCTTTGGCAGAACCAAACATTTACAGTTTCTAAGATTTATACATATCTTCTGATTACAATGCGAGGAATCATGGAGTTTGATTATTTAATTCTTAAGCATGCAGGTCATTCTTGCAAGGCGCTTTTTGTCAGAAAACAAAAGCAATTCGTTGTTGCAATTTATTTCCAAATCTGTGGCATAATGAAGTGTGGCAGCACTAGCGGGAAAATGCCCATAAACCAGCCCGAAACTACATCAAAATATAAACAAAACATATATATTTACAGGGAATGCCAACGTCATTCGACGTATTTATTCGTCAATACCTATAACTTCTCTGATGAAGACACATTTGATATTATCACCACTGCATTTTACTACATTGCCATTCATTATATGTTACACCAGCATCCACTTATGGTACTGGTATCCACAGGAGGAGTGATAGCTGTTTGCACACACATTAATACACACTTATTTCTGTGACAGATTGGGGAAATCACAACACAATCATAGTGGCAATTAACCCTAATGTCTAAACATATAACCATCTCATTATCACTTCATAACAGTTTAATGGCACGACTACAAAGTGTGGTGAGCAGGCCATAAAGGAAGAAAGCTGCAGTCATGAAAGGATCACAAAGCACAGTGGCATACACAAGAGCCAGATGTTCAGGCACATCGCGTGGGATCGACCCAAACAACAAACACTTTATGAAAACAAAGGCTAAATAACACATGGTATGTCAGTCTCAAACTGAAATAAGACTGTTCCTTTTTCCTCAGACTGTTTACGACCTCTGAGGAACACAACAGCTGTTTGTTTGTTAAAGAAAATGTAAATAAAATTCAGCATGAAAATATTTCTTTATTTCATTGCATAATAATGGGTGCAATAAAGTGATTTTACCTGGGTCATATCATCCTCTGGGTATTTACAGGAATGACATGTGAACAATAAACCTAAAACTCTATTTTAATACAACTTGATTCAATAAAAAAACCCTCTTGCAAGCCTCAGTCCATGTACAAGTTTGCTAATTTGCTATTGCATCTTGAGATTCAAAAAATAGCAATTTTACTCTATAAACAATAATGTCGCACCCTCCAGGGTTTTTCCCCACAGTTCCGGAGAAAAGTGACTGTTACCGTATGTCATAAACAGTGTGGAGAGTGCAGAGGGTGGGAACAGGAGGTGCCAGAAACCATCTAATTAGAAGCAAATGGTCCAGAACTATAAGAAGGAAAATCACATTAAAAAAAATCACATTCAACCTTTGGATGCAGTGGGAAGTGGACTTCAAAGAGAAAAAGAAATACTGATGATCTGCAAATTTGCCAGAAATAAGTTTCCGTATGGAAAAGATTATGTAACATGTCCACTTCTCTCTTTTCTCTATAAGGCAAAGTGAAAGGGAGAGGGGCCCTGTGTTGCTCCAGGGGCCTGCATATCCCCCCTGTCTCCTCAGACTCAAATAATGAGTTATAGGAGTGGGTGATCTGACCTGGTTCTGACCGAGCTCGAGCGCGGAAAAAAAATCCATTAAAGAATTCACGAAACTCTGATTTCCACTGTAGAGAATGACACCGGCCTCTCCATCAGCCTCAGTAACACAATGTGTATGGATATACGAAGAAACTGTTGCTTGAGAGAGATGAAATGGAAATAATTATAACTAATTATCCGCTGACTAATCAATGTGAAAACTGTAAAAAAATCAACTTATATTTCCTAAGCGAAGTTGTTTGGAAACTTGGTGGATGGATCGGAAGGAAATTATCATATGGTCACATTTTACATAGATTATGCTGTTTTTCTGGTTCATATTTTATTTGGGGGTCCTGGTAGAATAGATTTACTGTGCATACATACATCTTCAAAAAACAATAATTATAATATTTTTTCTCATATGGTGCATTGCTGCAGCACCCGTTTACACTGTGTTTTGAACACTCCGTTTTAGCAACAGAGTGAGACATCAGGCCTCTGTTCAATCTTTGATGAGATTTGCACATGCGCATTACTTAATGACCCGGATGTAGCCAGTCAGAGGCAGAGTAGGCCTGGTCATGGCGAGCAAGGTAGAGTGATCTAAAATAACGCCCACTACAGCTGGTTGGTATATATATATATATATATATATATATATATATATATATATATATATATATATATGTGTGTGTGTGTGTGTGTGTGTGTATGTATATATATATATATATATATATATATATATATATATATGTGTGTGTGTGTGTGTGTGTGTGTGTGTGTGTGTGTGTGTGTGTGTGTGTGTGTGTGTTTGTGTGCGTGTGTGTTACATAGCGACACATAACTTATTGAAGTAAAAGCTTGACTCTCCGCAGGTTTTCTTTTGGTGAGAGTCCCTTTGGGATGCTTCATAACACAAGAAAGGAAAGGCAAAAACCCAAAAAGCAGAATATTATTTCTTTAGGGGAAAACTTTTAACATAATTGAAAGCATGAACTATACGTATGCAGTACAGCCGTTCGACCAGTGGTGAATCTTCACGGCCTTCAAGGTATTCAGAGAAGGCCCTGAAATCCTCAGAAGAAAAAGAAACATATCTTAATGATTTTATAAATAAAATAAGATTACTCCAAATTGTTTGTGATCTTAATTGTTTCTGTAGTTTTCTCTCCATACACTGCGTATTTGAGTGGTTTTGTGTTGGGAAAAAATTCAACCAATCAGATATTTTTCTACAGTGTCTCTGGGCAGAATATACTCCATCCAGGGTATTCTGTTTCCTTAATGGAATGCCCTTACCATTAAACATAATGAGAGTGTACATTTGGATTGACAATTTGATCAACTATTCATATTTGGATTTGTAGCCAATGGGCGTATTCTTTAAGGCTTTCTATGGCTCCAGGGTATTCTGGAAGGCCCGCTTGCTCAGTCACGCGAGACCTAGCTTAACTAACGAGTTGTGATTGGTAGCCGACGTTAAAAATGGCAACAGTTAGAGATGATATTGACACAGCAGTTGAAGATGATATTATCGCGGATTTATTTTCAGTGCCCTTTTCAAGACAACCTTTCATGAAAAGATGGACAACGAACTGATTGCATTTCGTTTTCACACACAAGCGATGTCTACCTGTTGTCCGATAATGTGTGTGTGTGTGTGTGTGTGTGGCTGTGTGCGGCTGTGTGTGTGTGTGTGTGTGTGTGTGTGTGTGTGTGTGCGTGTGTGTGTGTGTGTGCGTGTGTGTGTCGCTGTGTGCATAACTAGAACAACACAATCTTGAAGGTGGAGCAGTAAAATAACGCCACATATTTTTCGTTTGTGATTTTTTCGTTTGTGATTTTTTTGTATCAGTTCTGATAGGTACAGTTTGCCACTGCGTTAGACACATATCAAGTAGGATATGTGTCTAACACATATTATAGAGTACAAATAATACAGTCATTTGCCAGCCTGGCTGAAAGTATTGAAGTCTAATACAACAGTCCTTTTGTTGAACAACAGTCCTTCTGTTGAAACTGTTTTTCAATTATAGAGTACAAATAATACAGTCATTTGCCAGCCCGGCTAAAAGTATTGAAGTCTAATACAACAGTCCTTTTGTTGAAACTGTTTTCAAGAGACGTTGATTCAAATGTATAATCCTTAAAATGATTTAAAAAATGGGATGGACAAAATATTAGAAACATCATTATACGTCAGTATAATGCAATACAATTCAGCACCATCACAGACTGCAGCCACCAAACTGACCATTTAGTTCTACGTTTTGCTTTTGGACAAGACAAATACACTTTGTGAGTAAAAAGTGTTACACGTTATGATAATCATCAATAAATAGCAAATGTATAGTTAATTAGACTTTAGTTAATAGTTAATAATTTTACTGTTAACAAACAATGCTTTTTAAATCACGTATTAAGCCGCTGTCCGTTAACAAATTGCAACTGATGTCTATAATACTCTTTGAAACTTTAAGAATTACTTAGGAAGCTGCATAAATAAGTAGACTTGTATGTAATACAACACATGAGGGTTGTTTGATGAAAGATAATCAGTGACAGAAAAACTGTAAGTAAAATTGTAAGTCACTGACATTAAATCTGTTGCTGTTCTAAGTTGGCTGACCTGCCTCTCAGATTTAACTTCTCATTAAACGCTCACCTATGGTCATGAGCTCTGTGTAGTAGATAAAATAATGAGACTGTGGATACAAGCACCTAAAATGAGTATCTTAGCCTTAGAGATAGGATGAGCTTGGACTTTCTGACGGTCTGGCTGGCAGTCCTGCATCACTGCCTCATAGTTTTCACAGATGTTAGCTGTTGGCCTGGCAGTTCTAATGATAATTGAACCCAGGATGACGATCACATTTCCACATGCACGGCTTGCTCTGTCCTCCACGAGGTCTGCTGTGTGACAGGGACATGAACACTTTGCTGTTCCTGTCCAGGAGTTGACAGGCGATGACTGCCACCGTGGTGATCCTGACATGTTGGAGCCATGCGGGGGTGGAAAACTATTGCTTCCATTTGATCCATTTTTTATTTGCACACAGCCGCACGTGCACGGACACAGACACAGACATATAACAGCGTTTTATTACTGGATAATGAGAGACATAGTTGGTCCAACAGTCTTAATGTATCAGCTAATGTCGGAATTATTCAATTCATCTTTGCAGAAAACAGTCTGCTTAATGAGCTCTGAACATATTATGAGTAATACTTGGCACTTTGCTAAGTGAAATTATGAAGTTATCAACCCTTTAAAACCCTTTGCAGATATGATCATTCACGAATTGACCCTACAAATGCCAACCTTCGCTATAATTAACCATATTTTCCTGTAAAGTAAAGGGTGACTTGTCAGGTTAGGTTCATACAATTAAACCATTGTCTGGTTTGGGTTGAGCTTGTTGTGAAACTAACATCTCGATTTTCGGAAACAAAGTACACAGATTGAAAACATAAAAATGTGTTTTTATTGTGAAAGGATAACAAATAAAATAAACTATTATTTGAATTAAGCACACAGATGTAATGCATCAAGAAAAAAAAATCAAGAAGAAAGTCAATCAACACAGCCAGCTTTGTGTGTGTGCACACCCACCTGCAGCATTCTTGTTAAAAGAGCCTTTACGTAACCAGGTAGCCTCATTTACAAGCGAGACCGGGGCAGCTGCATCAAGTTTACTTGTTCCTTCCTTCTGTTTGGTGCCGGGGAGAACAGGGAGTACCACAACAGCTCGGCACGTTACTGAAGTTCAGACGGACTTTATTTATCAGCCAGTGCACATGTACGAGCCATGTTTGGGGGTGAAAAGAGAGTAAGAGGTTTTCGTTTGCAGCAGAAATTGTTGGGAGACTGAACCACTGCACAAACCAGCATGTGTTTGTATTCCAGCTCCCCATCAGTGACAAGTGATTCATAATGCTGTAACATGATCGACCGTGGTGTTTCCTGGCCTGATTTTGGTTCCTCAGTAGGTGTAAAAAGCCAGCAATACGTGCCCATTCTCAAGCTAGGATGGTGTGATGGTGTTTACTGTTCGAGATTGTCCAGACATCGCCCAGAGGAGCTTTAGGTGAGAACGCAAATGTCCAAATCAGCTGGCCCCGGACACTGAACAGACAGCTTCCTCGTACAGTCCTGTCGAGTCCGCGTGCGAATACAGCAGGTCATTGTTCACAGTAACGACTGCATTACAACTTTTATACCCTCCCAAAAGTCATAATATATCATACTATCCAACGTGTTTGTTATCAGCGACCGACCTACAACCCCCAAAGGTTCGTCAGTATTTGTATCTTACCAACAGGAGGTTTGAAGACGTCAGCTGATCACCATTTTGTCACTATTTTCTGACATTTATAGACTTGTGATCTGGAAAGGTTGGATAAAATAATGAAAACAGTCTTTATGTGCCTTAATGTACATGTTTGAGCTTGTAATTACTAAGGGTCAGTCTATCTACGCAAAAGAATGCAGATGCATTTATGTTCAGTTGCCAAAGTGGCTTTAATAAGTTTTACTAAAATGAACAGATCACCAGCACAGACTGTCAGGCTGAAAATAAATGTAAAGACTCGGTGTAATGAGACTAAAATTTCATGGGGTCGTCATTCTCTGTTCTTTCAGTTTTTAGGTCAAGAAATTACTTATGGTTCCGCTCTTTACGAAGGCTACATACCTTAAGAACAAAGGTAAACTACATTTGTCTTAGTTTTTGCACAGCTCACTGGATCGACAGTTTTAATCTCGTTATGTAATCAAACTGGCTAGCCCCATGCATCATGTTATTGAGAAAGAAAAAAAAGACAATATTAATAACTCACATGCGGTTATTAAAAGGGAAGTGGAGATCTCCTCTGAGGAAGTCTTGAGTGTTTTATAATTGTGTCTGAGGCGGATCACTTAAAGTGCTGACTGTGCCTGGAGCCTTTATTTGTCTCAGAGGCAGCCTCCCTCCGGATCAAAGGCATGCTCGTCCAATCTGGGCAGTAATACAGTGGTTTTCTCCAGCTCCTGCGACGCATAAGGACCCATTACGTAACAACACTTCAACACTACTTAAGGGAGTTTCACCCAGTTATGAGCCCACAGCATCTTTTACTTCTTTCCACCTCACTCTAATCCTAATTGAAAGACCCAGACCAAGGTGGATTTAGACATCCTATAGCCCAAATATCACTTCCATGGAAAATGCATTAAGGTAAAAGAATGTGAGATCTAGCCCCTTTTTGATATTCAGCCATAAAAATTATACTTCCATGAGAAGACCCTGAGAAATTCTGTCACGTCCCTCGGCTGTTTAACGCCACAGTTCTTGGACAAAAGCTACCGACCAAATATTTGGAGCAAAGCTGCTCGAGCAGATCAGCAGTGGTATGTCCTGACAAAGGCTCAGACACAATAATAACCTCAGAGCAATTAGGCTGCATCTGATAGCGAGCTTGTACGCGTTATCAGTCTCTAAACACTCTGCGCTCTGGTCACGATCAAGGAGGAGTGCTGTCGTTACGACTTAACAGCAGAACTGCCGTGCTAAACAACTCAATCGATGGAAACAATGCTTGGAAGCCAGAGATTAGAGATCATCTATATGAACCCTGTTTCCTGTTGCTGATCTCAGGCACGGTTGGTAAAACACTGTATTTTACTGGTTGTAATTCAACACAGGAATCAATGCCTTTTTCATTATTCTTTTGGATTAAAATACCTGTTTTGATTAGTGCAAAAATGGCAGGATGCGTCACAACTTCCTGTCAAAAGTATAAATTTTTTGTCCACACAAACACAGCTGGAAATTACCTTAAAAATACCGAGTGGTTTCAAATCATGAAAGGTAATCCTGAACTGTAGTAACTGGCATGGCAGCCTTCTTACTTACCCTACCAAGTCCGGTCATGTTATACATGTTATGTGAATGTGATATTACAATTGTCAATCTGGGATGTAGCCTATGATTCGCACCAGTGTGAACTTATCTGTGGTTTGCATATGTTGACTGACAACATTTGATCCTTTCGACTGGTCTGCCGTGAGAGTATCAAAACCCCTTTTATTCACAGGGGGAAGCACACAAACAAGCCATCAGGACTTCCGGCAGGTTGTGATGTCACAGCTACACCGTCATCGCGGGAATGTTTGCAAAAACACAAGCAGAGGCCTGAGTAAGCTGACTGATCAGAGCGTATTGGGGTTTTTGAAAGGGGGGCCTTACAGGAACAGCACGCAAAAAAAAAAGAAAAAAGTATTAACCTGAAAATGAGCATAATGTGGGACCTTTAAGCCATCGGAATACCTCAACAGAGTGGCTGTAATGGAGTGTGTTCCAGTTCAACATGCAGCAAATGTTCACATACTTTGTGTAAATGAGACTGCTGCACTGTCTTTGCAGCTCTTGCCCATTCAGAACAAACTACTGATAACTACCAACATACCAGCTGTTGCTGTTGCTAAAATCTAGCTGGGAATGCGAGCACGAGCAATGTGGTTTGTGATAAAGCTTGACTCTGACTCAGAACTTACCGGGAAATCTCCAGTACTCTGAAGCACCTCTTCAGTGTCTGGTCAGCTCCAGGCTCGTCAAGGAGACAAGAGTCTCTTCCTCTTTCCATACACAAAGCAGGATTGCGACAGACCCTCGGAAACAATTGTGAGAAGAAACATTTGGTACATTTGGTTAAATTTTTAATCAACAGGAAAGATACACCAAGACTTCCAAATAATTCAACGCAGGAGTGGAAACAGGCGTCATGTGAATTTGTCTCCGTTGTTCATTAGAATTGATTGCTTAAAGGGCTGCGGTGGATGTGAATTACATCACAATCACAATTATTCAAACAATGTGGTCCAACTGTTTTTCATATTGCATAAAGGGATCTAATGTCTGTAATTACAAGCCATTCCTCTATTTTAAAAAAGTGTCCAAAACACCAGTCTGCCCATAAAGCAGGCTTTACAATAGAAATGGCCTGATGTCGATGACAAACAAGTCGGTGAACTGGTACCTACAGATCCACCCTCCAGGTGTCGAACAGAGGAAAGGTTAAAAGGAGGAAGAAACCCAGACACCCAGCAGAGCAGCAGTCAAATTATAAATCACTTAATTGTAACCAGAGGAAGGAGACGACATTCCGTCTGCAACAGCATCACTGCTTTTCCACTGCAGCTTGAGCCGCCGGCTGGTAGTTCCGCTTCAAAACACAAGATGATGGAGGAGAGCTGCGTCAAAAGTCTTTGTGGAAAAAAATTCGGGAACGATTTCACTTGGATTCCCATGAACCGTGACATCCTAGATTATACACTGTCTACACCTCACGTTCCCTCTTGATCTAAGGGCACGGGGTTTGAAAACTGACATGTTAAATGGACAGAAGCTTCAAGGACATTCTGCACATGTCAGTGTGAGAGGAAAGCCTTGGCTACATGCGAACACTGTTGATCATGTTGTTTGTTTATTGGCTCGTGCAGTGGGAAAGCTCCGAGGACTGTTCACTGGAAGTCCTTTGCGCTTTTTAGCGAGTGTTGACAACCCAGACGCTGCCGAACCCAAGTAAGGCTTAGCTGAGCACGGCTCCAGACAGGAGCTTGGATCGGGACAGCGGATCGGGAAAAGGCTCGATGACAGTGAGTCAGAGGGACAAAGGCAGAGCCAGACAGTCTGAGCAATTGCCTCTGGGGACATGACGCTTGTCATCTGCTGGAGATCTTCCGCTATTCCCATGAGTATCAGTCTCACAGAGGATGAAGCAGAAATTCAAGACACAGATAACCCCTCAGACAAGTCAAACTGGCTAAAAAAATCTAAAAAGAAATCCCACAAATACTGTTCATGGGTTGATATAAATGACTTTCGGGTGCATTACATAATATTTAGGAGGCTTTTCTGGACAGTAGGCAGCAGAAAAAGTCTGCTGAGGTGAACAGGTGTTGATCTGCTGTTGTCTTTTTTTTTTTTTTTAACTGTTAATAATAAAACAAAGCTGCACTGAGTGCGCACGTGCGCTTCAGGCTCAGAACAAAACCTGACATCTGTGTTTTGGCTCATTGGAAGACTCGGCGAGGCCAAAATGGAGGATGAGTTTGTACTTGAAATTTGGGAATTAAAATGTTTTTTTTTTTAAGGGTCAAATAAATCCAAAGAAGTTACGCAAGAGTATTTTTCCATCCTCTGTTTGGCACGCTTTCAAAGCTGCTCATTCACGGACCTCCGCCGTGAGATGCTGGAAATGTCGGAGGATTGCCAAGGACATTCTAGTGATAAAAGTGAACCAGGCCGGAACGACTGCCTCGACTTCAACGAATCACGGTCCTGGTGTAGAATCAATCAATCTTTGGATGACAGGGCTGCATAAGTCTCAGTGAATGCAGGTAATGTAGATTTTTTTTTATCATCTGTAAAGTGAAACCACTGTAGCAACACACAAACACAACGTGGTTTTCACAGCTGTTTCAGCTGCCGGGTCATCACAGTTGAGCTCCTTTTCAAGAGAGCGAGGATGTTTACTTCAGATAGCATCATCTACATTTTCCTCTAAATGAATCAACACTGATCAACACACAGCCGGAAGTCCAATGTATACAGGTGGGATGATGATTAATTTCCTTATTAGACAGCCATTGATGCGAAAAACTTAATCAGAACAAAGAGGAATCCTCCTTTTTTTACCATCTTGACAAAGCTACTTCAACAATAGCTAGAGACAAAGCCGATGAGGTTTACAAAAATCTAGGGATCTGAAATCGGGGCCGATCACGTGGTTTCAGACTCGAAACCACATGATCGGCGACATCGCCACAAATGGATGGATTTTTAATTGGAAAAAAGAGTAAAGTGTTAATTTTCAGTGATATTGTTATTTTACCTAAGGAGCTTTTGACTTATTTTGGGGAAAAATTCTGATTGTGACCTTTCAAAAGAGTCCCAAACCATGCCTGTACTCCAAACAGTTCAACAACAGCTTTGAATTTACTTTGGGCAGGACTGAGATAGGCACTTCAGGAGAATTTTAAAAAAGAATTTCAGTAATGGTAACAGAAAGTAAATAACTACATATGTTCAAAATAAGAAAAGAATAAAGCAGAAAGCACAACTTCCCGTTAGCAGTGGACCATCACAGATTAAACTTCCCGAGGATTTCCAACTTTGGTTAAAAGAGAGAATAAAATGTTCCTTCTCAGTAATGTGATGTACAAAGTTTCTTGGAATGCTTGACTGTGTGTGCCTTTGGTTACTAATTTGGACAGTGTGTTCAATGACAGCCAAGATGTGCTGCCCTGAGCGATACACAGCGTGCAAAGAGATGGTGTCGGAGATTACCTCGCAGCTGCGTCACCCTTCATTATGGCCTTTTATCTCTCAGATGCTGGGGGAGATATTAAATCTGAGAAATATGTTAAACCCCCCCGAGGCGCTCATACCTCTCCGGTCTTAACGCCAGCGAGGAACATCATTGTGTGACAAGCTTCGCAAACGCCCAAAGGGAGAGGAAACCCAAGACGAGCGAAGACGGGGAAGGTGCTAATGATTTTTGGAGAGAGAACTATTCTCAGGACTTGTTTGTTATGGTGTGCTTCATCAGAGAGTGCAGCGCTGTCAACGGACATGATCTGACAGGCCTGAACTTCTGCTCTGTGAATGACTGAGCACAGACATGGATTTGTGTGGCTGTTTCATCTTCATGACGAATGGGTTTTTTTTGCTGCTACTTCTCAATGCTTTGTTGCAATGTTTCACTGAGCTAAGAGTAATAAGACAATAATAGCGACGTGCGGACAGCCAAGAGCAAAAGCAAATTGATGTTTTGCTGTAATTTGGATATCAATAAATGTAAGCATGCAGCACACCGACAGCCGTTTTGATGCGATCTTCATACATGGGTTAAATGGGTTAGTTTAAGGTCACTTTTTGTGACCTTGTGTGTCTGTGTGTGTATGTCAACATGGCAAAATGTGGTCCCGGAGTAACGTATTGTACCAGGAACTACCACAGATGCTGCTGTTGAGTATTTTGCCAGGTGTTTATCTGTTTGTCCTGTGACAGCGCCATAACCTTGCAAGATACAATCAGGACACTTCACACAGTGTTGAGAGCAAAATAAAGAGAAGCGGTTAACCGAAAAAGGAAGTTGCTCAATTTCAACCAAACCAAATCAACCAAAACCAGCGTGCTGCTGAATAAAATCTAGATCTGTGGACAGTATGTGATATGTTTTGTGGTCATGCTGTTTCCTTCATGAATATGTGCCATATGTCTAATTTGTGTGTGACCTTTTTGAGCAAAGCTGACTGAGGATGCAACACTAATGTCAATAATAATTGTATATTTTGCATGGTATCATCTCATATCATTTCCTTTCATGTTGTGTGAAAATCTGGAGGCATGTTTCTGGCCGCCTGACAAATGTACGTCCACTATTCACTGTCTTGCAAATGCAGTACAAATGTTTTATAACAATAGTTTATTAGAGAAACTATGTCTTAAAATGAAAGTGTCTGCTGATGTTTCAGCTTAAAATATCTGTACTCACTAATATTGTTGCCCACATTTAAATAATTATTTACTGCTTTATTACTTACTTTGGTGACTAATGGGTAATTACACTTTAGTCACTGTTGTGCACTATGTTCTGCCACTTTTCAGGGAATGCAGCTTTCAACATAATTTCAGCACTTAAATGTCTTTAAATGACTGTAATCAAACAAAAAACCCTGTTCAAACAACATCTAAAGAGTATTTGTGCTTACAGATGTTAATGAGCTAAAGCAGTTATTTCTTGAATCTCATTAGTACAGTTGATTGCAATACAGATAAAAATGCACATTTAGATGTTTTTTTTAGACTTGATGTGTCGAACAAAAATGATGAAACGCATGAGAACTTGGGGATTTTCCAGCACAATTAGGCTCCAGTACAAAATCAGAGAGTGTATCCTTGATACCTCAGACTGCTGGCACCTCTGTTGTGTTGACAAGTTTTTATTCACATAGTTCTGCAATTTGTGATGTAACGCTTGAGATATTCAAGCCTGTAAAAATCCAACAACCCCATTATGTGGATGGGATTTCCCTTTTGGTAAAGTGTACTTACATAACATTCAATTACAGCCACAATGTTTCACTCTTACTTAAGTAGCATGAATTCTTGTAACTAAAATTAAGAAAGAAATATCAAAGAAAAAAATAAATAAAAAGCTTTATATTTATGTTTTTTTAAAAACCGACTCTTCACTGGCAAATAAGGAGGCTTACTGGTGACTCTCCTATCGACTTGTATCAACACATAGCACCGATAAGGTGCTTGCAGCCCTTTTTCCTTCAATGCACAGTCAAAACACTGTTATGTCTGGTGTGTGTGTGTGTGTGCGTCTCAGGAGTGAGACAGGAATGCAGTCTTTGGCTATTTTAAGTTTTTAAAGGAGCAGCAGGGTTTTGTGAGGTCTGACCCCGAGAGTTTCTGACGTAAGGCTTGGTCAATATTTGTAGGCCCACTCTTCTTGTGTCAATGGCCTTTTCGGACTGACTGAATTCCCATCACACGCATAAACACGCTGCACACACACGTAGAAAGCACACGACATGCATATTTTATGGCCTCTGAGTCAGTGAATGCCTTTGCCTTCTTATCTAAACCTAGACTATAAACAATACACAGTATTTTCCCACTGAAACATATTAAGGGATGAAAGAAAAGATGAAAGAGTGAGGAAAAAATTAGTTTATAATATAGCAGCGATTATAAAAAAAACATTCCTACGTGAAAGAAATATGTGTTTCTGTTCTGTATGCATTCACATATGCAAACTGTGCTAACAAGCCCTCATTCATCCAGTTTACGTCCACAGAGAGAAAAAAAAAGTCACTTTGACCATTCTTTGCAGCATGTCACTCTTTGGCTCGACACTGGTCACGGTCTTGTTATATTATCAAATGTTCTACAATAAACCCAGACATCATGGGGAAACGATCACTAATGAGCTACCATGGGACGGCGGAGGGTGTGGACCACCCTGCATCTCCTCTCCTTGGCACACTGCGGCCGTCATCATGCTGTCACAAGCTGCACTGCGCTCATCAGTCATGAAATATGAAGAGAGAGGAAAGAAAATGAGAACCTATTATGATGCATGGTTTACTCTGAGCTCCCGTGCCTTTGCCCCGGAGGAAGTCGGTTGATTCGCGTCGGAAAACGTGTGTAAGAGGTGAGTGAATTTACGATAATTGGATTTCAGTTTCGGCCCAATGCACACTGATCTTTGGAATCTTGAAGTTAAAGACGTGAAGGGAGAAGTCTGAGCAGCCAATCACGTGCTCTTAAACTGTCTTGGCTTGAAAGTTTCATCTCCATCTGTTTGCCTAACCAGATGAGTCGGACAGGACAAGACTCGAGTGTCAAAGTTGTTGAGTAAACATCTGAGTTCCAGACACTTTTCCAGTGATTATCTAACTCGGGCTGCGATCAGACTCTTTTGAAAACATGCATGCACTCGTTTTGTTAGTTATTTTCGATGGTCACGGCACATACTTGTCACCTCCTTCAAACTGTGCGCCACAGCTGTGCTCTGACTCTGGTGCAGAATATGCTATTGGTTTGTTACGTAACAAGTAAAAATACCCTGAAACTGCAAAAAAGGGAAACACACTGACATGCAGGCACTCAACACACCACCTAATTCTCTTTTTAGCTGCTTTCTTGCCAAAAGGTAAGTGAGAAGATTGACTCACAGGTTAGGTTAGGTTAGCTTAGCATAAAGGAGGAAACAACTAGCCTGAATCTGTCCAAAGGTGACAAAATTAGCCACCAGCCCCTTTAAAGCTCACTAACTAACATCCTGACAAGACTTCAAGAAGTCATTGCTCCTGGCCAAGAAACAGTCCAACACATACAATCTGTTAGAACTTAAAGTTTACCCTTTATTACCTGTAAACAGTGCCATGCTAACTGTTTACAGTCTTTATGCTAAGCTAAAATAGCTAGTAGCTGTACTAGCTGTAGCCTCTAATTTTCTTGAAAACACATGAGAGTGGTTTCAATCATCTCATCTCACTCTTGACAAAAAAGTGAATCATCTTGTACTTCTGCCACAACACTTAAGTCTCTATGAAGATTCAATAGGTCATCATCTTAAAGGTGCATTCTGTAGGACCAAAGTATTAACAGAATGTGAAAAAAACAACATTTCTGTATTCCAGCAATGTTATTTGCATTGATACTCCTCATTATAGCTGATGCTAATTAGCTACTTTGTAATTTAGTATCAGCCTCAGGAGTTGTGTAACAATCAGTGATGTAATTCTCCTGGTGTCCTGTTAAGTTTGGGCTCCCTGCTAGTAAAACAGCTGCACTTTGAATTTGACCAGATCGCAGTTGCGTTGAAGAACAAGTTGTACCTCAAATAAAGGATGAGACCTCAGATTGTCTCTGATTGGTTTGCTTTAGACAGTCAGGCTTCTGGTTTGACTGAGACACAGAGGCAGCTGGATGGCAAATGATTTAGCCGTTTGGCAGCTCTGGAAGTTTAATAATGATCTCACTGGTCTTGGCTTTCTGGATCCAGATGACACAGACACTGAAACCCCAGTGGCTTATCACAGCAGGCCATGGAAAACACAGCAAGATGAAAAATAAGGCAAGATTTACCCCTGTTATACTTGAAGTCAGTGTTTGAATATATCCAGGGTCCAAAATAGGATTATTTTGCCAGCATTTGGAGGGTGGCAGTCCTAAATGTATGCCCTGTAGTCATACCGCAGGTGCCTGTTGATATATAGATTCAATCGTATCCTTAAAGTGTGTCAATCTCTACTGGAAGCAATTGTGTAACATCTTGGAGTATGAGACAAAAAAAGCTGTGCAGATGAGCAGCAGATTCAATCTATCTTATTTCAGGAGCTTGAAAACACAATGACATACAAATATTTGGATAGCTGCATTTCAGCAGAATAAACTCCAGGAGTGACTCCTCACAACAACAGAAAAATTGACTGATTCGCTCCATTACTGAAAGGTCCAACAGCTAAAGCAGACACTCCCTCCACCTCTGCTGCTTCCAAATATAAATCATATCAGTCTTGACATACAAAGCGTGGACTGCAGCAGAGCAAGGCAGACAGGCTAAGAAAGTGTTGTGAGTGGACACCCCCTCACCCCACCCTCAGGTTGTCCGGTCCGTCATGTTCCCTCCAGCATCTGCTCCCAATTCCCAAGAGCCCAAAGCAGAGGGCCTCTCAGTGGGAGGGGGAGTCGCTTATATGTGAGCCTGTCTTGAAGCAAGAAGCTTTACAGAGATATAACTTTGAAAAGGGCAGAAAAACAGAACTAAGGGAAGCGCTGCAGATTTCTGCCCAAAGGACAAAAGATTTGAAAGCTGGCAGACCAGGGATCAATCATGCAGGAACAGCAGGATTTACCGGAGAGCAGCTTGTATTGTAATATTGCCCTGGTGTTTGGCATTGGTATGTCTCATTATGTTTCTGTTGGGCTCTTGTTGATGTGTGGTGCAACATAACAGTAGGATCAAGGAATAGGTCAGACAAATATGCACCATGCTGGGTTCCAAATGTAGGAGTTTCTGTAGATGTCATACAACATCACACTTACCGTGCGACAAAAATATCCCCTCCCAATACACCAGTATTGCAAAATCTGTAAAGCTGTTGACAGGATGCCTCAAACTGAAAACAAGGTCAATTGGGACTTTTTGCATACAACAAGGACGGTTTCATATCTGTAAAGCCTTCCCAGAGATTGGTGAAAGCTATTTAGCTGTGTGATATCATCCCAAGGTAAAGCCTAGAGAAACCCCTGAAGCAACCCTTGAGTCCAGTATCCAGTTATTGTAACACACAGTGTTGCCCTGCTAGAGTCTGTGGCTCCATCTGTTAGCCATCACCATCAGCTGACTTCTGTTTGTACCTGCAATTACCTCTCCTCGTGGGCTGCCTGCCCTGCACGTGCACCAGAGGCTGGTTGGCAACAACCTGGAAACTGCTGCGTTGGTATTACCTCCTGATCCAATAAGGAGACAATTTATGCTGCAGTTATGCAACTTTCATTAGATATGTATAAACCAGAGGTGATCCAAACAGTTTCAGGTGAGGCTCGGTGAATGATAGTAAAACAAAGTATTACATTAGTTCTCAAAAGGAGATCACAGAATAGCTTGTGTGTGTAATTTGGTTAAATAGATAGTTCAGAGAAGCAATAATTTGGGGGACTTTTACTGTTTATTCCCACTTTTAAAGGGTCAAAAATTTTCCAAATGGCTTGCAAAGATAATTGGATCGACACAAGTAACAAGAACAAAGACAAAACATGAATTTATTCAATCGTATAGTCTACAATTAGTTATATATATAATATATATATATAATTGGATCACCAGTTAACATTCCTTTTCCTGGTGACCATGCCTGGTGGCAGATAAAATACATTCCAGAAGGACAATAGTGTGAATGCTAATTATGGAAATGCAGATGGTTTCCTTATTCTATGACTATTACACTTGGCAATCAACATTTACTTCATATTGTTGTGTTGAAGCAATGTCTTTTGTCAATTATTGAGTGTCTATGGGATCTAATTACATAATCAAGATCTAAATCGCATCCAGGAATTGAGTGAGTCCAAGCTTTACGTTCATTGACCTTTTTTCATTACATCTACCAGCCTGGCTCTACTCAGCTTGACTCAGCGCAGCAGGGATTTGCTTTTCCACCACAACTGGACTACTTGCTTTAAGGTGAGTCTAAAACCAACAACGTGCTTGTCACGATCCCTGCAATACTACCAAAGAATGACCCTCAACAAAGTGGCCGCACACGTCTCATTTCACGTTTCTTCACAATTAAAGCCCCTGTTTTTTAGGAATTCAAAGCTTTTATTATGAAGCAGCATTACAGGAAAAGTTGTCTTTACACCAGCAGTAACCAAACACGACTCCCAAAGCAGCTGAAAATGACCACGAGACAAGCTAAACAGTTTCGGTTAGAAGCTACAGAGCTGAAAACACTGACTTTTAAAAACGTCTTTCTCTAAGGTTTCCTACACAGACATGATGAGTTGAGTATCAATTTGCAACACTCACTTGGTTGAGGGAGAAATTGGTGTTTGGCGCAGTAGAACTTGTGATGGTAAAGCAAATCAGCACGGCTTGGTTTGACTTGGTTTGAGTGCTGGTGGAAAAAACAGCGTTGGACTTTCTCGCTCTTTATACTACTGTGGTCCAGGGAACTTTGAAGCACAAGGCGACTGACCAGGTGGCTGTATTTGACACGCTGGGAGTGAGAACTGGCTGTTTGTACTGGAGATGATACAGGAGAGGTAGAGGCTGCTTCCAAACTACATCATGGTCGAATGATCACAGACAGCCAAAATACAAAGTGCACTCAGTTGGTAGATGTGTGAAATCTCTTTGGTGCTATGTGGAGATGTAAACCCCCTCCCCCCTCAATGTGGGGGAACCTCCTCTTTACTGAATGAATTCATTGTGTTCCCAAAACTTAAGGAGGCTGCATCTGGTAAATCTCAGAAGTGTGTCCACCAAAACTAGACCCATTACCAAAACTAGACCCATTCCTCGTTATGCAATATTTACAGACTGTGATCGATTGCATAACAATCATCTTCTTATCACAGATGATTTTTTTTTTTTTTTTTTTTAACTAGTTTGTTTATTCTGTGAGATTGTTAGCAAATGTGCAAACGTATGCATACAGTAGCGTGTGGATACTGTACAACTTTGTGTAAATCACCTGTTTATACAACGCTTTAAACCCCTTTAAATTACTGGCAGAGGATTAAATGAAATTCCCTGCTTTTAATGGATGACTTGGCTCAGTTGTTACACCTGGCATTGGATCATTCCTGAGAGATTTTAGACAAATTCACCTTTCATCTTTCTCATGGAGAGGCTTTTAGACTTCCAGCCCTGTTTACGTTATGAATGAATGTATAAGTCAATGCTCCAAAATCAAGATTCAGGCAATTTGCAGCCCGGTTTGGAAATGACTTGTAGCATGTCAGCAGATATGGAAGAAAGAATTCAGGGATGTTAGGAGATGGCACAACCGCAGTTTTAAAATGAAAACAGGCCAGAAGTTACGCAAGTTGTAGATCTTGTTTGAAGCCGCAGTGCAGGTATCACGGTTACACTGAGAGGATGATATAACACGTACACACTTATACAAGTCATTCATTAAATTTTTTTTTAATCTATTTACTTAATCACTGCCTTTACAGGATGAAGAAAGTTATTGTTGGGTTCTACATCTGCCTGTTATCTGCAGAGCATGAAAATCTAAACTGATGGGCCAGCAGCTCCTTTCCAGAACAGTCATTCTGATACTTAATGGTTCAATAATGCAGCTAATTATCTGACAGTAACTCACGACTGCAGTGGGGAAAAAATATGGCAATTAATTTACGGAGAAATGTGTCCTGTGAGGAATCTTCTGCCAGGTTGTTAAACGGGGGTTTACACAACATTAGTGGGTACATGAGCCAAAACATACAGAGACGACTCAAAGGGCCACTGTTAAGTCAATGCGCATGCAGAGAGACCAGTGGAAACTCATCAGGTCACCTTCACTTAAAGTTAAAGTTGACCTTTTAGAGACTCACCACAGGCAGCACTGACTCATACAGACTGAGACTGGATCCTTCTGTAAGGCCAACACATCCTCATACCTAAACAACTGAAGAGGTAGATTGCCAATGACCCCTAAAACAACATAAACCGCTGTTCCCAAAACAACATGACCATTGCAGCACACTTGTTAGGTTTAGGAAAACATCGGGCCATAACTACCACAGTAAGTTAAACTAACTCATCATCTACCTTTGGCTTCACATTGGCTTGGAATGCACAATATGATTTTGCGGTGTTGTTCCTGGAACATAATAATTACAGTTGCTCCAGGACCATCATTGAGACTGACCAATGATGTTTTTTTTAATGTCATTGCTTAGCATTTTGGGGGGAAAGAATGGAAAAATGTTGACATTTGGAAGATGTTAAACTTTTAAACACGTGTTTAATGTTGTGAAAGGACATATTTGAACCCAAACCAAGTATTTCATGAAGCTTGTGTGTATTTAATTTTCTAAACTTAACTAAACAGCAACAAAAAACTGAAAAAACAGAAAATAATAAGGAAGGAATCATCTTTATTTGATCATATATCAGTGAGTCATGTCAGTCAGAACTTAATTATAATCTTCCAAGAAGAACACCTAGACCAGACGCAAAGCTATGACTTTCCAGTACAATGGTGTCATTGGTCAGTTGCAATGATTGCGCTCAAACAACACCAACATGATAATATCAGATACATTAGGCACAAACGACAGTCTAAAGCCCTGTGCTTGTTTAACCTCCTCTGACATCCTCCTTATGCGGACAGCATTACTCTTGATACTGCTTCACCTGACTTCCTCCTTTGCTGCTGTAATAATTAACACCGCCACAAGAGGTCACCACCTAACAAGAAACGTAAATATGGGTCGTAATAAGTGACTTGACTTTCACAGTCAACCTATATTCTGATTTGTCTGATGAGGAACGGGCTGTGAGAGGCACACACATGATATTACCTTCTCATATAATCCAGAGAAAACAAATTTGAGAATTGCAATCTCATAAGAGAAAAAAGAAAATATGTAATTAATGAAAAGTTGCAACAGATAACACATTAAAGTGAAATGTGACTTGACTGTATTTTCGTTTTCAGTGTTTGTTCGTTAGAGTGTATGTGGTTCAGTTGAGCTATGTGTAGAGACCCTGGTGATACTACGAGTAAAGTTTCATGTTGTGTCGCGCCTTCTTAGTGTTTTAAAAATATGCACTCCCATGCACTCGCATTGAAAATTAGCTTGAGCCGAAAACGAAAATACGGTCAATCTTAAAAGTGCCTCTTTCGTCGTAATTATGCTTTTACACGAAGGTTTGACTTATATACATTCACAAAAACAGCCTAGGTTGCATTTTGGCGAGAGTTTCACTTTAAGGCACAATCAAAGCAT
This sequence comes from Diplodus puntazzo, assembly GCA_963678695.2. Taxonomy (NCBI): domain Eukaryota; kingdom Metazoa; phylum Chordata; class Actinopteri; order Spariformes; family Sparidae; genus Diplodus; species Diplodus puntazzo. Next base: position 12,881,634 of record OZ023172.1, read on the forward strand.
TTCAGTGTCAGAACTGCACTTTGATACTACGTGGAGTAAACCTTGACAGACCGAAGTTCTGAGTGTGTGTATTGCTTATGAGCCATTGCTGTTGTGCAGCTGCAAAGTCACAGTCTCTTTCACATTAAAGTTTATCCTGGACAATCTTCAACGTTTCCATCTGGCAAAGCAACTGTGACAAGGAAGTGGTGTGAAGAATGAAAAGCTCCTGGACATCAACGTAAAAATGAACCACTGTGTTCGGCTTCAAATTTGACATCACCTGAGTGCTTTAATGTGTACTGTTATACTGGAACTGCAAATGGATTGAAATTAATAATTGAAACTGACATTTCAAATGAGTGATTCTTCATTCTCTAACTGTATCTTCCTTGCTAGACTGCATTACAACACACAAAAGTGTTTTCAAAGAAAGGAAAGTTTTCTTGCTGACTATCTGGTTGCTCAAGGGAAATTTCTGTGAACTCACACCTGAAACAGGAGCTGGCCTCAGTAAATGCCATGACATGTTTTATGATTCGACCCAAATATATCATAAATCCTCAACTCAACATCTGTCAGTCTTTAGTTTTCTGTTGCAGTCTCTAGATGAATCTGTATTGCTCAAATCCATAATAAAATCACTAGTTTGAACTTGGCCTAACTGCGAAAATTCTTGTGCTACTGAGTGTAAATCCCTCAGGAGTGTGAGCAAGACAGCTGGAATACAGCAGATAGTAAAATGAAGGCTGACAGATTTAAAGCTTAACAGATTTCTCTTTTTTCTTAAACTGCATATTTGATTATAAAAAAGTATTGTAAGCTGCTGCCAGTGTTCCTTCTCGCACCCCTACGATGGCGTTCCTGTGGATTCTTGAAGGTCTTATCATTCCGTCTTGTTTCTTGATCTATCCTCAGATCTAAATTAATCACCGTATTTTTCTTTTTTTTTTAAATGATGCCATGATCTTAGAGGTGGAGAACAACAGAGACCGAACACGGCTCCCTAACGGCTCCAACACTAACTGTTATGGTTTTGATGGAATCACGCTGGGAGTGTTGAAAAGCACACATTCCATCACATTTCCTCGTCTGCAGGCCTAATCGGGGCGCTGCTGTGATTTGTTCTATGCCTGGTGTTATTAGCTTTATCTGCAGCGGGCCTGCCACTGAAATATGCTGCTCCTCAGTGCTTCCGAGACCTCATTTGCAGATACGATCTCGACTAACTTAACCCTGCCTCTGCGGCCTAAACATCATACCAACGACAGGGCATGTGAGGCTAATGTGTTGCCAGCTGCGGACGGGGGTCATTTTCACCGTTGGACAATTACGTAAGAGCCCACTGGTTGTCGTAAAGGCTTTTATTAGATGCTGTAGATTTCTTCTACAGTAGCTGAAGAGGCAGGTCCTTCAGTAAAGTGCATTATGGTGTGAAATGAAGGACTATGAATACATTTATAGTGCAATAAAGTTACAGGTGGTTTATTTAAATGCTTCAACAGCTGGTTTGCTTGCCGGACTCCTCTCCTCTGCGGACTGTTTACTTCGACACAAACACCAAACCCAGAGGCCTTGAACTTTATTAAGCCACCAGAGATGGCATTTAGGCCGAAGAGACGGTTACACAATAAACCCCCAGCAGCACTTGACCTCCCAATCCAAGTAATCTTTCCAAGCAACTTCACGACGGATTAGGCAGAAACTCGCAACAATTGTCTGGTAAGCAGATGTTTATTTGGCGAAAATTGTTGTAATCATCTGGTGTTTTTGTTTTTGACACCATGAATGAATCACTTTTTGTGCTGCAAGCAAACCTCAAACCTCAGCCTACAGTATGTTCTGTCCCGCTGCCCCCTTTGATGGGCCGCTGTTAAAAGGAAGATGAAAGGGGTTTCGAGTATAGCAAAGAAAATATTTCAGATGTGGCAAGAAATATTTGTGTTCCATGCTGGTGCAACCACCAGAGAATCATGGGGGGGTCGTAACAGCTTTCAGTTACAGTAAATGAAGAAAGGAGATAGCGTGAGCAGGAAAGCTGTGCTGCCTTTCATGGCTTTTTATGGGTGCTAGCTCATTTACCAGAATTAGGAGGAAGAGTTGTGTTCAGCCCAGTCACCGGGATAAAATGTTAGCAGTTATTTGTTTTCTGCAAACCACAGATACATCCAAGGTTGACATTTGTACAAAAAACGTGGCACATCACTTTCACATTATATGCTCATTAGCTTTCTGCAGTGGAGGAGAAGGAAGTGGTGTTATTGCAAGCCACAAGGCTGCCGAACGGGCCACTACAGTTCGAGTCTGTGGGGAGATCTCAAGCTGTTTTTGTGGCTCTTTTTTAGTGCCGTCAAAACCCATCAATTTTTCATAGGAAGTTGGACCAGGCTCTGCCGTTTTTGTGGTGACCAAAACAGGTAATATTAAGCCAAACCATGATGCTTTTGCTCACCCAACCAACTGGTTTCTGTGCCTAAGCCGAAGCAGAGCGTAAGTGCAATGCAAACATCAAGCTGCATTATAAAGAAAAGTTAAGTTTAAATTATCTGTTGTTTTGCAGAAACATACTTAACATCTATTCTGGCGATCAGGTTGATTGTGTTGCATCCTCTGTAGTTTGCATTAGGTGGCTTTTACCAGTCTGCTCCTGAACAAACACAGTGGTTCAGGTAGCAGATTTTCTCACATAAATCCTCACAGGTGAAACACTTCAACGAGCTTTTACCACATTAAAGCAGCCACCACAAGAGACTTTCAGATTCGATGACTGATCCCTGATCCCTTTGTCTCACATAAATGGTTTTTCATTACTGCTGCAAAGATGATGAATTGTACTCTGCAATGTTGAATCTATGTAAAAACAAAAAATATTGGGATGGTTGATTATGTAGGAACAACAGTATGAACTCAGCAGTTCAGTTCAACTGCTCAGCAGTTGTGGAAGTTATTAAGAGTGGGCAATGATAGCGAAGCATTTTGACTAATGGGCAGCTGTTTGCTATGAAGACAGCAAGTCTACTGTAGCATAACAATGTCCAGAGGGGCTTTTTATGGTGTGAATAGTGACTTCAGCATCAATCCTCTGTGTTTGTATCAATAAAGGTATGCACAGATTTCAGAAGAAGCTCTTTTTCTGATTTGGTTAAGGGTTAAATCAGTCTAGCATGCTCTCTGCCACATTTCCTCTTGGGGACTAACGGAACGAGTACAAGGGGAACAACACCTTGAATGAACAAAATCGATTGACACTGTTATGGGCAGTGTTGGACAAGCTACTCGGAAAGTGTAGTGAGCTAAGCTACAAGTTACTCTACATTAAATTAAGCTTCACTACACCGAAGCTACTCCCCAGAGAAGTGTAGCAAGCTAAGCTACAGCAAAATGGCAAAAGTAGCTTAACTACATCGAAGCTATTTTTTTTTTTACATTGGAACAACTTCACTCCAAGTCAAAGCTATCTCAGTGATCAATAGAACTATCAATCAGACAGATAAGCAGGGAAAAAATGTTACTTTCAATTGTTTATTAAACAATAATATGTGCTCTCACTATTGTGTATATTGTATTATTCAACTATCAATGCACACTTAATTCTAACATCCATGGACAGTCATTCACCTTGCTACCACAGCAATATCCACCTGACTTACACTCATGGAGTGCCCTACACTGTAGCATATTAACATAATTAAACAGTGTATACTCAGCAAATAGTATATTATAGTTGTAGTTTTCGTTAAGGTTCTTTAGTCTGTGTTCTAGTTTCAGCTTTATAATTTATATTTGGGTGAGTCTATTTAGTTATTGTATGTAATTCAGCCTTTAATTGTATTGTTTCTTTTACCTACCTCATTGTTTTTGTATTTTGATTTATGTCAAGTGGCTGTAACACTTTAATTTCCCTTTAAGATTAATAAAGTACTCTATCCATCAACCAGTGTCTCATATAACTGGCAGTTTCAAAAGTGGTATTTTTATTAGGCCCACTCTGTTGTAGGAACTAAATCTACATAAATTTTAAACTAATCATTTTGACTAATCACCATACTTTGGTTTTATAGAAATTGCATTTTTGCTGTACCCTGTGCTGGTTAAAAATTACAAAAGTAATAATTCAGAGTAATGTAAACTTTTCAAATGTTTCTCTGTTCCCTTAGCTCCCCACCTCTTACCTCCTATATGTAACGTTACTGTATTTGTTTATTATTCAAGTTTGTCTTTTGCATCCCTCGGGATCAACTTGTCTCCGTCCTCCTCACTCTCTGCCATCTTTCCATCAAGTAACGTAACTCACTCAAGCTAACCTGTCTGTATTCTCGTGCAGCAGAGACGTTGTAGGTAAGGATCGATCCGTGATGTCACCGTCATACGGAAGTGCTTCTGTCGGCTCCACATACACGACAGTGTATGGCGGTGGCGTCACTGACTTATCCTTTCATTTCAGACCGCGGCAGAAAGCTCTGCTGCGCTGAGCTTCAGAGGTGTTCGTAAAAATGTAGCTTGTGTGGACGGTACCGCGCTACTTGGTCAATACAAGAGCTAAGCTACTGAAAAGCTATTTCATTCAGAAAAAAGCGATGGTACCACCCACTACTGAGAAATGTAGTTAAACTAGTAACGCCGCTACTTGTAGCGACGTTACTGCCCAACACTGGTTATGGGCCTATTTCTTTCTACATCTGTTGTGCACGATTGCTAAAGGCACAAAAGGAAATTGCTTTGTGTCGCAAAACAGAAGTAGGTCGCTGCTTTTCTGGTGCTTACAGGCAACAGCATCCTTTTTGTGACTAAAAACTGTGTATTGGGGTGAAGTGAAAGTTTAAATTGAGGAAGAATTTGTGTTAAACACGCAGCAACCAATGGCCTCATAGTGTTGAGCAGCTAGACTCCATTACTGTAGTTTAAACAAGGCTAAGAGGTTATAGAGACTTCCTCCAGACTGTACGATGATAATGCTTACATGCTGATTTAGAAGAAGATTTAATGTTTACCCTTTTTGACATTCCGGTCGAATGTGTGTTAGCACGCTAGCATTTGCTACTTACCATTAAACAAAAGGTACAGGTGAGACTGATGGTAATGTGGCAGTTTTACAGGTGTTGCTGGTCATAAATCAAAGTATTGCAAAATGCAAATCAGAGGGAAACTCAGAGGATCACATGTCAGTGGGCTTCATACTCAGGGGCCCCGTGAACGTCTGGGCAATCCATCAAGTAATTGTTGGGAAATTTCATTCTGGACCAGGGATGCATGATATGTCGTCAGCCACAATTTTATTGGGTTACACATACAAGAAAGAAACCCTCTGTCTAGCAAGGGAATTTTCATTACTTTTATTGTTCCTTCACTGATGGTTGCGTCCAACCTTGGTTGGGGATTAGGATGCCATTTGAAACCAATTTCTGGATTAGGATTATTTGTTTTTTGCCCGTCTGCTTCTCTTTCTCCTCTGCTCTGTTCCCTACGGTGGCCGGGAGGTGCAAACCAAAATTACAAAATGTGAAACACTTTTACGAAGCGTGAGACAAATTTACATTTTGGAAAACATTTTTACATTTCATAAAACAAATTTACATTTCATAAAACAAATTTACATTTCAGAAAACAAATTTACATTTCAGAAAACAAATTTACATTTCAGAAAACAAATTTACATTACAGAAAAAAAAATTACAAACACCGAGACAAATTTACAAGTGCTGAAACACTTTTACAAGTCCCAAAACAAATTTACAAATAACATCAACCGGAAAGGGAATGTACCAACTCTGGGGTTGAACCGGAAGTGATAACCCGGCAGCGGCCAATTCGAGTTGTTGTTGTTGTTGATGGAGTTCATGGTGAGTTCAACATGGACAGCCATCGAGTGAGATTTTGCCCGTTTTGTGGACAACATATGAGCCGTTTAACGCGGTTTGTTCTTCGTGTGGTCGGTCTTAAGAGTTTTTAAGGGGCATGGACCAGATTGACGCTCCAGATATGCTGCAGCAGTGCATAAAATATTTTAATGAGGGACACTCGTACGCTGTAATCGTGGACATGATGTCATGTTTACACGGTGTTCACATCAGAGGGGTGTTTTGCGAAGGGGGCTCAACATAGCCAGGCTTTGTGCTCATGATGCAGCTCAACAAAGCCCCAAGTCCCCAATCAGAGTTAAACTGTTCTGCGACGGTGGTTATCAACTTAATTTGTTAAGTCCGGCTCTCTGCTTTGTGCTCTGCGCGTTCACATAAAAGGGGGCGTTTGACGTCATATTATTCTAATTCCGTGCGAAAATGGATCGATCCTGGGCCACATATTTTATTGAAGATGCGCAGATTGTTATTATGCAAAGCTATGAAGAATTCAAAGAAACCATCACGGAAAAAAGTAACACTGTCGCCGCCAATAGAGCGAGGGAGGGCTGCTGGCAGGAAACTGCTGAAGTTAACAATGATTAATATTATGATCAATATTATATTAAGCCCTTAGTGTTTTAATTTCTGAAAGCTCAGCATTGTGCAACTTTTACATATTAACCCTCATCCATTTAAGAAATAAATAAACTGAAGCAACAACTATCTTTTTTCATTTTTGAATGATGTCTATATTGTTTTCACATTTACTGATCTCAGTTACAGTATGCGCATGTGTGTTTTATTGAAAGCGACGCTGAGTGTGCGTAGGCTATAAATGTTCAGTGTTTTTTTTTTTTTGGAATTACTGTGTCGGGATGAACAAGCAAATGTAGCTACTGTCCCTGTACAATGACAATAAAGACCTATTTGACAGTGAAAACAGCTCAAGCCTGTAAGATTTGTGTTTGGGCGTCACTGCCCTATAGCGGGTGAAACATTGATAAGTTCATCAGTATTTTCATGGCCACATCAAAGAAATAATTAACTTTACTCATTATCTGTGACAAATAAATACTAGGTTGGCCTAATTAATATTTCATATTGCATTTTATTAAGATGTGGAAGCAGCAGTTGGACATGGCAGCGGGTGTGTGGATAATATACTGTATCCCATTTTATTTTAATATCATCACTATCTTAAGATTGCAGATTCTCAGTAAGAGCGAGAACCACTTTGCGGATGGCGCATCACGCAGTGTCCTTGCTCAGATTTTCTGCATCACCAACTGAATGTAAGTAGTTTGCCCGACAGTGAGCGCACAGCTTCTTCAGTGGCATCCTGACACTCGGCTCAATAAGTGAGCAAATGTACCGTATTCCCTCGGCTGAAAATCTATATCGCTCAGAGATTTTCATCAGGAAATGCCAGCAGATCAGCGCGATCTCGAAGAAGCCGCTCACGTCGTAGTGCTGCCCGAATTATTCTGCTCCCAGGTCCACCGGGTTCTCAATCAATGGTTACGCCATCTCCGAATGAGTTACACAGTGAACCAGCAGCGCTTTTAAGCTGAAACTCTGAACATAACCTTGGCGTGACCAGGTTCTGAGCAAAGCATAAGTTACCATGGTGATCTAGCCGGGTTAAAAGAGAGCCACCTTCGTAGTACAGGGAAGCCTGGCTTTAGACTCAACATACCTCGCTAACCCACTAAACTGGCTTCGCAAAACACCCATCTGGGGCCTGTTCTGCGAAGGGAGCTCAACATAGCCAGGCTTTGTGCTCATGATGCAGCTCAACAAAGCCCCAAGTCCCCAATCAGAGTTAAACGGTTCTGCGACGGTGGTTATCAACTTAATTTGTTAAGTCCGGCTCTCTGCTTTGTGCTCTGCGCGCGTTCACATAAAAAGGGGCGTTTGACGTCATTTTATTCTACTTCCGTGCGAAAATGGATCGGTCCCGGGCCACATATTTTACACAAGAAGAGCAACTTCTGATAATGCAAAGCTATGAAGAATTCAAAGACACAATAACTGCGAAAAGTAACACTGTCGTCGCCAATAGAGCGAGGGAGGGCTGCTGGCAGAAAATTGCTGACCGTGTAAATGCGTAAGTTAACGAAGATTAATTTTATGATCAATATTATATTAAGCCCTTAGTGTTTTAATTTCTGAAAGCTCAGCATTGTGCAACTTTTACATATTAACCCTCGTCCATTTAAAAAATAAATAAACTGAAGCAACAACTATCTTTTTTCATTTTTGAATGATGTCTATATAGTTTTCACATTTACTGATCTCAGTTACAGTATGCGCATGTGTGTTTTATTGAAAGCGACGCTGAGTGTGCGTAGGCTATAAATGTTCAGTGTTTTTTTTTTTTGGAATTACTGTGTCGGGATGAACAAGCAAACGTAGCTTCTGTCCCTGTACAATGACAATAAAGAACTTTCTGACTGTGAAAATAGCTCAAGCCTGTAAGATTTGTGTTTGGGCGTACACTGCCCTACAGCGGGTGAAACATTGATCAGTTCATCAGTTTATTCATGGCCACATAAATAAATAATTAACTTTACTCTATCTGTGACAAATAAATAGTAGGTTGGCCTAATTAATATTTCAAATTGCTTTTAATTAAGATGTGGAAGCAGCAGTCGGACATGGCAGCAAGTCAGAGCCAAATATAAAAACATCATTCAAAGTGGTATGTAGCCAAGCTGCCCCATCATTTTGTCAGTGTGTGGATAAAATACTGTATCCCATTTAATTGTAATATCATCACTATCTTAAGCCAACAGGGAGAAGAATGAAAAGAGGAAGACTGGAGGGGGGCCAGCTCCACCAGATTTCACAATACCTGAGGAGCTGGCCCTCTCCAACAATGAGGGGCGCCCAATCATGGAGGGCATTAAAGGGGGGCTCAGGTCAGACCCCAGTGCTGGCAGCTCACAGGACAACCTTTTTGTCCATGGTATGTCAAGAGTAAAGTACTTAACATTTGCTCTTGGCATCAGGCAGGAAAATTCACTGTGTAATTTAATTTATAGGAGACACCATGGTGCTGCTGCCGCCAGGGCAATTTCCCCACGCCAACCCAGAGGTAACTATCACAGCAATGTGTCAGGTACTTTGCATTTGCTGTGATCAGCCCATATCATGCAGACTTCTGAAATCATTCTTTAGGATGAAATCGATGACCAGGAGACGGTCTCTGTGCTCTCCGAGAGGCTTGAAGTAGGAGTGCATTTTTACATACTCATCATAAGTAGGCCTACACATAATAAAGTGACATAACTTGGTGGATATCTTTCACAGGAAGAAGATCCACACCCTCCGCCCACAGCCTCTACATCTACTTCTGCGTCTGGCCTCGGGAGGGAAAGCACTGTAAGGGTTGTATGAAAAGTTAAACAATATATGACTAAGATAAAGGTGTTGTGAAAAGTAAAACTGTTTGATTATACATGCCAGTGACCTTTCAACCAAAACAATTCAAACAGACCACAGACACACTCCGTGCAGTCGATAAGCGGAATCTGGAGCTGGACAACATAAAAAAGGAACTGGAGATAAAAAAGCTGAAGCTTGAAATTGAACTCTTGGAGTTGAAAAAAAAAGGTATTCTAGTAAATGGTACCTTTTTAAAAAAAACTGGTTTGATAGCATGACATTATGTACTAATGCCTTGTTCTGTCTTTTTCTTCCCAGCAAATGGAGACATTGCAATAAAAACAAAATGAGGACACATTCAGAGAATGAGTTTTATTATTCACTCTTGGGTAAAGTATTGGTCGGTTATGGCTTGCCGGATGGCTGCACCAGTTGGCTGGTCGGTCACTGGATCAATTATCTCAGCTGCTGCTAATGGCACATGAGGGGTTTGTTCTTTCCTCATCATTGCGATGTTGTGCAGCACCACACATGCAGTGATGATTCCACAAGCACGCTCAGGACGTACCCTCAGGCCACGGAGGCAGTTGAACCTGCACTTAATGACCCCAAAGGTCATTTCTATCCTGACCCTGCACTTACCCAGAGCCGCATTAAAGCGTCTCTGCGGTGGTGTGTCAGGGTCAGGATAGGGGGTCATTAAGTGCTGGGTACAGGGGTACCCTCTGTCCCCCACGAGCAGTCCATCAAAGAGGCCTAATGAAGAGAGAAATAAAGACTTTGTCATTCTCAACAATTAAAGGAGTCAAAAAGAAGAAAATAGAAGAATTGTTTTTTACCATATAGCCTACCTTGCTGTAACTGGTGACCCAGTGCAGACTCACGGAAAATTCTGGAGTCATGGACGGACCCAGGCCACCTTGCCTTCACACTTGTGACCATCAGTTGATGGTCACAAGTCATCTGTTAATGTGATTTCTAGTTAAATTTAAAGAGAGCATTGCACGAAGGTGGAAAGAGATTAAAGAGATTAATCTAGAAAGAAAGAATCATAAAGAGATTCATTTTCAAAGACCTATGCCACTGGATATTTCACTCATGTGAAAAGTCTGTCCAGACAATATTGTGTGCCACTGATATAAGCCTATACACTCACTGTGAATGTGCCACCGATCACCTACAGAAATTATTTTTGAGATTTCACCTGCACATTGATGCTGTGGATGGACTTTCGGTTTACATAGTCAGCCTCATGTTCCCCCAGGGGCCCGGTGATGGGAACATGAGTGCAGTCTACTGCACCAATGACCCTGGGGAATCCTAGTCACATATTATAGGCTACATTAAATTTCAGAACGCAAGCAAGTAATGATGATGATGATGATGTAGAGGGGTCTGAAAGTACATTACCAGATATTTTATAGAATCCCTCCTTGACAAGCATTGTGCTCAAATGACTTGGGAACACTACAAACATATTCAGCTTCTCAGTAAGAGCAAGAACCACTTTGCGGATGGCGCAACACGCAGTGCTCTTGCTCAGATTTCTGCATCACCAACTGAATGTAAGTAGGTTCCCGTGGCAAAAAAACGAAGCGCAACACAAACAGTTTGCCCGACAGTGAGCGCACAGCTTCTTCAGTGGCATTCTGACACTCGGCTCAATAAGTGAGCAGATGTACCGTATTCCCTCAGCTGAAAATCTATATCGCTCATAGAGGATTTCATCAGGAAATGCCAGCGGATCAGCGCGATCTCGAAGAAGCCGCTCACGTTGTAGTTCTGCCTGAATTATTCTTGCTCCCAGGTCCACCGGGTTCTCAATGAATGATGACGCCATCTCCGAATGAGTTACACAGTGAACCAGCGGCGCTTTTAAGCTGAAACTCTGAACATAACCTGGGCGGGACCAGGTTCTGAGCTAAGCATAAGTTACCATGGTGATCTAGCCGAGTTAAAAGAGAGCCACCTTCGTAGTACAGGGAAGCCTGGCTTTAGACTCAACATACCTCGCTAACCCACTAAACTGGCTTCGCAAAACACCCATCTGATGTGAACACCGTGTAAACATGACATCATGTCCACGATTACAGCGTACGAGTGTCCCTCATTAAAATATTTTATGCACTGCTGCAGCATATCTGGTCTGTCGATCTGGTCCATGCCCCTTAAAAACTCTTAAGACCGACCACACGAAGAACAAACCGCGTTAAACGGCTCATATGTTGTCCACAAAACGGGCAAAACCTCACTCGATGGCTGTCCATGTTGAACTCACCATGAACTCCATCAACAACAACAACAACTCGAATTGGCCGCTGCCGGGTTATCACTTCCGGTTCAACCCCGGAGTTGGTACATTCCCTTTCCGGTTGATGTTATTTGTAAATTTGTTTTGGGACTTGTAAAAGTGTTTCAGCACTTGTAAATTTGTCTTGGTGTTTGTAAATTTGTTTTCTGTAATGTAAATTTGTTTTCTGAAATGTAAGTTTGTTTTCTGAAATGTAAATTTTTTTTCTGTAATGTAAATTTGTTTTCTGAGATGTAAATTTGTTTTATGAAATGTAAATTTGTTTTATGAAATGTAAATTTGTTTTATGAAATGTGAAAATGTTTTCCAAAATGTAAATTTGTCTCACACTTCGTAAAAGTGTTTCACATTTTGTAATTTTGGTTTGCACCTCCCAGCCACCGTAGTTCCCCGTGTCACTGCTCTCAAAGACATCTCACAGCAGGTGGCAGAGCAGAGAGGCAACACTGGAGTGAATGAAAATGACTTTAGGTTAAGTTTTTTGTCCAATAGCTGATTCTGTGCGTTATCTGATCTGAAGAGACAGTGTGCAAGCAACTTATCAAATAACTATTGATAACCAATAACACTTGCAGAAATGCAGCATCTTTGACTGCCAACAGTTAACTCGCCGCCACCTCCTCATTCAAAGGTGCTATGTTGAACACATACAGAGCATGTTTTGCTTTTAAGGGGTGGGAACTGAAAGGATTTTTTGGTACCAATGCCAGTATTGGTTCTGCTTTTCACCCCAGTTCATTATCAATTTCCATACTGATTGTCAGTGATTGCACTTTTGCTGCCTTTCTTCATGAAATGAAGGCACAGTATGGATGCTCATTCTTCCTCCTCGCCATAACCCCTTCTTTTACAAATTTTCAGCACCATAGATTAGATTAGTTTGACGTCTTAGTGGATGGATCAGAGAACCAGTTCTCAACCTCAACTGGTTCTCTATTCCCATCCCTATATGCTGATAGCGAATTGTTATGAACAAGCCAATTGTTGGTAACGGTTGAGATATGTTTTGGAAAACTACTTGAATTCTTGTAAACCTCTCTAGCAGTGTGCATTTCCAGTCTGGATTGGACCACTTGGGCGACAGACAGACTGATGGCTTAAAAACCTTTCAGGCACATTTTGCTGTTAGTCGTCATTACAAGACATCCATCCAGCTGCTTGGGAATCTTTTGCTTGGGAATTGCTTGGGAATCTTTTGCCATTGCAAAAATGTAACACTTAAATGTTTTGCAGTTGAAGATAGAAAGCCTTTTGAGAAACAGATCATGTTTTGGCCTTTTGGGACAATGACTGCGCTATCCCTGGCGTGATCCATCTTCATCCCCATGTTGTGTCTTCTGTCAAATGTTTTCCCGTCCCACCAAGAAGGTCGTGCTCTGTCTGCTCGCCTCCGCATGCCTCGACCCCTTCACCTCAAACATGGTCATGGTTTGCTTCCTGTCTTCCACCACATAGCTGCACGGCCTAGTGGTTGGTTTACACCACATGCTGCCCCATGTCATTAAATACTGGCATGTGGACGTTTCTTGGGCACACATACAAAAATATATCCCACATTTTTCCATCTTTATCATATAATATCATACAGAATTTAATGAAATGGCGGAATAAATGTAAAACAATATTTTTCATCCGCAGATTGGGTGAAGGAGTAGACCAACTGTATGGCTTTCAATCTGAGTAAAAGGCAACCACTTAGGCTTGGGAATGTCATTAATTTCCTGCCAGTGTTGTCGGACTCGGTCAGATTTCTGTCTCAGAGTGTATAGTTTGGCCGAGATGATGGAAGGCAGCCGCTCGCCTCAGCGTCTCCTATTTCCCATCAGAGAGCAGCGGGAGGAGGATGACAGATACTCTCACATGGCTAATAAAACAGTTGGAAAGCACTTGATTTCCTGCTACTGGTTCTTGTGAATGGAGGGGTCCCCACTGAGGCGCTGAACCGTTTGGTCTGTGGCGAGTTGGGCCTCACGCTGACAGGATATAAAGTTATATCAGTCAGCAATCAGAGAACGTCTTTTTCTGTCTGCGTGAGTGTGTCCAGTCCGTCCGCGCAGCATACGTTTATGTAGTCATGGGCTCGACATGTTGACGCCTTCTGATGGAAAACATACCACATTTTGCGCATTCTCAAAATAGATCCCGTAATCGCTTCTTTGCCGGCTCTTGCTTGCAGAGGGGACGTCCCTCCTCCACACTTACACATTTCTTGAAGAGAAAGGAGGATGATAAGAGCTGATAACACACAAGATTGGATTGTTTTTTTCCAACAGCACCGGATATTATCATAATGGAATCATGTTCTAACCACCTAAAGTTGATCTTATAGATCCCCAAAGAATTCTCCAACATATCGGAAAGAGGCCTAATTCCTAATATCCGAGCGGTATAAGCTTTTTTAAATGATCCATGTGAAATTCTGAACATTATCAGATTAAGAGGTTAGTGCATTTTTAAGTAGTCAGTTAAGTCTATGTGGCTATGTAATTAGCTGTTTGGATAACATGGAACTGTGTTGGCCCAGTATACACACAAACATCAATGGTGCACACACACACACACAGACACACACATATTTACGCACACATTTTTGGCATAACTTCATCTCCTGTCACAGGTCTCCTGGGATGCCAAGCACTTTCATACGACCGTCTCACAGCTGAGCCCCTGTTCCAAACACATCCTCCGTCCCGTCACAACACGCCTTCTTCAATCAGCTCACATTTACCTCCCTCCCCTGCTCCTCAATGGGCCTTTATGGACCATTTTCACCACACAAAACCCACCTTTGTCCCCCACCAGCCTCTTTCTCCAGGGAGTGCACATACTTTTTCTTTTTTTTTTTATGTGTGGATGTTTCCACTGGAATCAACTTAGTTCAGGGAAGCCAAACAACTCTTCATGCTAGCGGGGTCACGGGTCCCTCCGCTGTTTTGTATATTATGTAATTCCGCCTGTCAGCTGGGGAAAATAGATGGGAGAAAAATCTTCAAATGCAATAAATCAAAGAAAAGTGAGGCACCACACCACTGGCACTTCCTTTTGGTCTAAGTAAAAATAGTCACACAGCTGGTCATGAGGGGCTTCTGATGTTTCACAACACCAGCTTCACTTCGCACATTCGAGCAAATGACAAAAAAATTAAGGACTAGCCAAAAATGGCTTTGAAGTTGCTTTTAATCAGCACCATTAGCCACTGAATGTATGAACTGAAACAGCTTACCTCTGCTGTGGGACCCACCACAGTGAACAAGGGTAATCATATATGTAAGAGAGTGTGATGGGAGAGGCTCGCTCAGGCTGCAGGGCTGGAGGTGGAGATGCCCAGAGGACACTCTCAGAGATAAAACTGTCTCACAAAGACACTGACTTCCACGACCTGGGCCATCAATCTCTACATGCTTAGGCTTTAGACGCATGTATGTTGCCTTGGAAGGACAGGGCGTTTGGTTACTTTAGTGGGCCATGATTGACTCGGCATCTTTTTATAACGGGCTTGCAGGTAAAGCATTTCTCATTTTTCATGCATGGACAGGAAGAAGGCTGAAAAACAGCAGGATAGAGTTACTGTGGAGGTTAAAACTGCACATAAAAAGTAAAAAAAGAGGCTTGTTGAGACAAACCCCCACGATGTGTCAGACGTTGAAAAACAGCTACAGTCAAGCCAAACACCTTCAAAACTGGTTCAAAAGTATCCGTTTTTTCACCGTCCATTTTAAGACAACCATTGAACGTTCACATTAGACCATATTTTTATCAGGATTTGCAATTCTGGCATTTTACTGAGAAATATGGATGTTTTTCTTAGCCAGGTTCTAAAATGACAACAGGCTTTTGTTTGCACATTGAGATGCATAAAAGGTGCCTTCATAGAAAATCCTGCAATATTGAACTCACTAAATTCCTTATAAATCGTTAGGACTTGGCACCAACATTTGCATCCAGTACATTTTAGCTGCCAAAATGTTGTGTAACCACTGAACTCTGAAAGCATCTTCACAGCCCTTGAAACATGTACGCTCATTTGGCTGAAAAAAAAGATGAAAGGAAAGTTATATGAAGTGTGAATGCGCATTTGCTGTAAATCAGGCGGTCGAACAGATGAAGATAACCACAACAAAATGAACGCGAAGAGTGGCAGGCAAAGAAAAGTGAAAACCTCAAAGGAGATTTATTTCAGCCTCTGTCTCCCATCTCTACTGTAGATGACCCTTCACGGGCCGCACTGTACATTTGA
This sequence comes from Diplodus puntazzo, assembly GCA_963678695.2. Classification (NCBI taxonomy): domain Eukaryota; kingdom Metazoa; phylum Chordata; class Actinopteri; order Spariformes; family Sparidae; genus Diplodus; species Diplodus puntazzo. Next base: position 12,897,388 of record OZ023172.1, read on the forward strand.
GACAGTGACAGATAGAGGGAGGCAGAGGAACTGAGATAAAGACACAGACTGTACAAGTTAATTAAAAAGTCCATTCCAGGCATAACTGGATTTGGTGTGCGGGCAGCGTCGGTGGCTTGTCTTATGTAAGACAGCACCTGGGATCCCTGAAGCATGTGAGAAATGCAGCATGTGATCAGGTGCAGTGAGGGAATCGCCTCAGTCGGGTTACCGTGGAACACACAGAGCCGGTATGACAAAGCAGGTTTAAATTAGTCTGGTTCTTTCGGGGGTTTATCTGGCTTCATTAATGTTAACACTGGTGGTTCTGGGTACCTGGTGGCTGCAGGAGGCGATTTGTTAACTTTTGAACTTTGGACCTGTTTCACCCAACAAGGGGCTTCGGCAGATTAGCTTGTTTGCGTGCAGCATGCTCACCTCTGCCTTTGAGTTGAGTTGCCAGGTATAACGATAAACATCCCACCCAGAAACTGAGAAACACCCTTTTTTGTTTGTATCACTTGGGGAGATGAGCATGAGATAGATACTTACCAATCAGGAGTGCAGTGGGAGAAAAGGTCTAAAACAGGGATACTCCTACAAAAGCGTTGGCAGGCATGGCCTATGTGAAGGTATACTGGGAGCTATTGTATTTTACAGGTTAAGAATATTGTTCCACTGCATTTTCTGACATTTTTGCATGTATGAAAACTAAAAATACATCGTTCTTTGGTTGTGTGCGCCCTTCCTTTGTTTCTAGATCCCTTTTGGCTTTTATTATCCTGCACGACTGCTATTCCTCTGTTAGTCACCTCTTACAGCCTCACATTATGTTCGAGAGGGAGGCTGTTTCTCGTTTGTTGCCTTTGACGTGGTGACGGGCCTCGCAGATAACTTACCCACGATAAATCAGGGAAAATGTTGGGAATTCTCTGTAGACAAGTAAGAGAATCCCCCTGCCAGCGATTGTTTGAACGGTTACATTTTCACTTTGTTTCTGCTCAAAATGCAATGGCCTCGCCAGACTGAGTCCGCGGACCGCACCGTGATGTCACTGAACAACAATTAAACAACAAATATTTGTCTTCTGTCAGTCTCTTCAGTAAACTGTAGGGGCTTCTGTGGCGAGCTAATTCGCCATAATAACAGAGAAAGAAATGGCTGAGCGACCACAGAAGAACTTGGATACACACACTGTCCGTCTGTAGCGCCCTTCTTCTTCCTCTTTATCCTCTCTTTCTGTCATTCGTTGCGGAAAGCTGGACGTCTGCTACAGTCTCATCGGTTCCAGCCTTAAGTTCTAAGATTACAGCTGAAGTACCACAGACCTCCAGGGCGAACAAAACATAACGTTTGGCTCTAAAGGTCTCACCAGCTGTGAAAAATATGATGGATCTGAAACAATAAACTCGCAGGCCGGATAATAATGCGTGTGGGGATGTTGAGCAAACAAAACTCTTCTATTTCTCTGTTCTTGCTTGCGATTTTTATCTTGAATCTGGATTACAGGAGAACAATGTCCCTATGTTGTCCGTTTAAAAGGATCAGGCCGTGTTCTTTGTGTAACTCAGTGGACATCAAGCATAAAAGCTGCTTCCCTTTATAATCTCCCTATCAAAGCCCCTGGACGACAGAGGAGCCGGCCGACCTGCAGAGTGAGAGGTGTCGAGGGATTCTGAATGAGTGTGTGGGTGGCTGGGTATCGGTGTGGGTTTTGTTAATTGATAACTTGACCCCCCACAAAGACTCTAATTCTTTTCACGCTCGCGGTTACGCAATGGTGCCTCCGCTGCCACAACATTTTGTGATAAAGTTCACTTTGCCTGTCAAGGTTGTTTTTAAACCCAGGCAGTGATCTGAAGAAAAACACTCGGCAGTCAGACAGATTGGATGGTGGTGTGATAACTTGTCCCTGGATTTCCTTTTAGAATTAGGGTTAGGGTAACCATTTACTTATACAAAATTAACACAAAAACTATTGTGTATCATCAGTAGATAAAATTACTATATGCAAGATGAAAATGCTTTGCTTATAGTTAACTTACAGGGAATTGCCACCCAGCTCTGCAGCTGCCTGAAGCTTTTTAGCTTCTTTCAGCTTCTTGTTTTCGTTACAAAATTCAAACCTGACCAACCCTGTTTCCAGTGGCAGCAGGCAGCAACAGACACAAAGAAACCCCCCAAGCCTGACTTTATCCAACCTGTCCAAACATGATCTCACTCCAAACTAGTCACTTGAAACTATGGCACTACCTTCTCCTTGACCTTCTACCTTCAGATGCGCATCCCATTGGAAATGCACTTGAAGGGCATCGTGGTCAAATCATCAATAATACACAAGCATTATCTGGTTAATCTTTCAAATGAAAGTTTGCTGAGAAACATATTACATTAAATTATGACATTATGACTATTGGACATTTGGTTAGTTTTACACACCAAAGCCACTTGGTTCAGTTTAAGAAAAAGTCCTGCGTACAACCCGTCTAACCACCCTAACCAGTCCCCCAACTCCAGTCCCTAAAAACTCTTCATACTTCTACACCAGAGGGTAGCTTCCAAGAAATGAAACTACAGGGGTTACTAAGACAGACAAACAATGTTAGAGACTAGCTGAACATAGCAGAACATCCCACAGCTGAAGAGAATGTCTAGATAATTTCTCTGGAGCAAAGCAGCAATAGAAGAAGAGTAAAAATAAGGCTGAAGCTCTTGTAAAAACAGCAACAGTAAAGTTTCTTGCCAAATAACATGGTACCATAGAATCTGGTGCAGGGTGACTAAGTGCATGGCTCGGTGCCCGACCACTGTAGCTCTCAAGCTAATCATTAACGCGTTAGCTAGCTGGGGCAGCATCTGTACCAGTCACTCAATATCTCTTTGAGCTGAGCTGCTTCCTTGTTAGCTCGCTAACAGCCACATAGCATCGTCAGGTTTTGTACTTTGCATTCCCCTCAAAGGCCAGCACCGTCATGGCAGTTTCAATTATCCGAATAGAATTGAAAAAACTTGATTCAAACCCTGGAAGTGTAGTCAAACTCGCGCACCCACTCAGATGGGGGGCGTGCTAATGCTTTGAGCTAGTTGCTACAGTGTAGATTTTGGCTTGAAATTGGTGTAAATAGCCTCTTTACAAATCAGTTTTGGTTCCGAAGAACTTGGATCATGCCAGATGATTTTGTGGAGCCTTTTTAGGGCTAGGATTATTCAATCTGCAACAATGTTTTCCTGTGACCCTTCAGAAATGTTTTCTGGACGACAAAACACCAGACAAAATGTTCATGTCTCTGGTGAAGTTTTCCTTGTTCCAGTTGAACTTGACATTGAACTTATACATGGCTTCACTTCTTTACAAGAAATCAATCTGCTACAAATGGCTATTCCATTAAAACACAAAGACGTTGCAGCGAAATGTTGCCATTTTAAACAGTGGTGTGAGCCAGATCTCCATAAACTTGACTCCAAATGAATCCCAACACAAATATCCAGTATTGTGTAATGTATTACTCTTCAGAGGTATCCATGTGCACTTCATGCAAAGAAAAGGCTGTAAAGGCAGTTTTGCAAAGACTCCTCTGAGCAGTAAAATGTATGTAGGCAGGTGTTCATCTTGGCATCACCACAATAGAAATGACTTAATCATGTGGGTGGTCAGGGGAATTAGCTGCTGCATGGCCTGATCCCATTATGATCATATTAGACCGAGGCATTTCATCATGCAGTCTGTAATGAAGTGACCTTTGTAAGTTTTGTTACTTGTGAGCTTTCTCCTACTTCTCCGCCCTGCTTCTGCTTTGTAGTAGTTGACAGGACCTCACGGGTCCCTTTTGAAGATCCCTAAAAAAGGTTTAAAAGTGTTGAAAGAAATAGGAAGTTGCTCTTTATCTCCCCTCCTCTCCGACATCGACTCCGCTTCTTCCTCGGCTCTGAAAAGTGATGGAGCCGCCGCCGCCGTCTCTAAGCACAACCTGTCATTGTGGTCCACATTTTCCCAAGGATTACTGTCACTGGCCTCTTCCTTTTGGACAATCATGGCATCACTCACACTGTCCGTGATTACAGTGGCTGGCAGGTCAACGTGGAGGTAATCGCCATTCACTCTCTAATCCCTATTCTCATATTCGAGAGGAAGACAGCTCAGTGGATCTTCTCACCACCCGTCACTCCTCTCACTTCTCCTCACTTTCTTTTATTTCTGTCTGTTCTCTCTCCCATGCCGGTCAGCTGCACAACAGGGCCATTCTCCTCCCCGTCCCTCTCCCAGTTAAGTGCTCGAATCGGCCATTAAGTGCTTTAATGACGCACAGAGGCGTGAATGATTTCAAAGGGAAGAAATGTCACCTTTGGGACCCCGTGAATGTGTTTAATCGTAGATTTAAAGTATTAAAATCCCTCTGGTGACAATATTAAAGTTGAATCAAAGGTAAACTGCATTCTTACATAAAACTCTTAGCGGGATCAAAAGCGTGTGGCCGTGGGAGTAAAAATAATTGTATTATCAAGGCTCTGATCTCATTCCAGGGTTTCTGTTTCTGTGGCTAAAACTGCATGAGACATGCAAAACAAACATATTAAGGAATTCCGTAAAGCGTGACCAGCAGACAGAGAACGCGAGTTACACGATGACGAGGACACAGGAACAAGAATGAGTCAGAAGTACCTTTGTATTTATTACACTAACAAGTTACCACTTTTTAAAGTATAACTGAGCAGCGTCATGCAGTCCATCCCAACAGATAGTATTTTTTTCAAAGTTCAAAATATGCATTTATGTATTCATGTTCACTCTCTGTCAAAAAGATGTTCAAACAAACTCTGTGGTCATTTCCAAGACTGCAGTTAGCGGATGTGTATACTTCAAAGATTAAAGCTAGACTCTTTAGTTCAGTCACAAAAGAAGGACTGGAGATTTGGCTCGGACTTGACTTTGGCTAACTTGAGACTTGGAAAACTTAACATGAAAGCAGGAAAAAATCAACATTCAATTAAAGTTTCACTTCATTATTTTGCTTCAAGGACCATTTAGTAAGTGTTCTGGAGCTTTTAATCACAATGCATTTAGTGTCCATGAGCATTGACATGTTGCCTATACACCCTTAAGCCACAACAGACTGGAAATTCTTTGCATTCAAAATCAATCAGTTTGTTGGCGAAGACTATGTCATTCAGTCTAAACCTCAAAAAAGATCAGTGAATGATTAATGTCACAGTCTAAAATTATTCCTGAGCTTTCCGTGCACTTGTTAGTTCACCAGCCGAGTTGTGTCCATGCAACATAGTAATGATTCACATCCGATGGGTGAAAGAGTAACTTGAACATAGACAGAGAGCAAGAGGATGAGACCACGTCACCCCCTGCTTCTTGTTCAGGCCACAGCGAGGCAGGGCAATGGCGAGCCAGATGCGGTCGCAAACGTGGTCACATTTCTCAGAACTCAACACAGACGGCACAGCTTTTGTAATGCTGAATGCAAAGCTGGGCAGGGCAACACATCTGACCTGAGGGAACACAAAACTGCACCGTGTCTGATAGCCTGAAAGCCAAGGCCACCGCAGCTAACGTTAGCATAGGCATCAGCCACCACTCAGTCACTGGCTGTTCAAAACTTTTGAAGAAAGTACATTTTTGTTATTACAGAGAAATTAAGGTAAAATTCAACTGTGAACGGGACCAGATCTTAATATTTAATAATGGACTCTTATATTTATCCTTTATTTATCAAACTTCTTGTTGATGGTTGACCAGAGATTTTCCAGTGACAGTTTATCACATTCAACTATTCCATTCGGTTGATATGAGAGAGGTCTTGAGGATCTGTTCAGTCTCTGCTGATAGAAACAGCATGTTGTAGAGTGGGAACAAGGTCAGGTCTGCTCCTGTCAGTGGAGGACACACACACATACACACACACACATGCACATGTACATGTACATTACACAGACACTTGTAGAAATAACTAATTTTAGGTCAGCGCTGCACCTCTGCTGTCTTACAGTTGACATAATGGAATTCCTGGATTATCTACACCACAAACATCGACACACACAGAGCTATCAGCAGAGACTCTCTGCCGTCGGGAGGTCAGGAGGTTAAGAGGCTGCGATTGGCCTGTCGGCTCCCCTCTTCTCTTCGAGGACCGGCACATGAAGTGCGCCCTGGAGACAAACCCCGGCGTGAGACAGATGAGACCGCTCCCTCTCCACCCACAGACACTGTCATGTCAAGTACTCAGCCTGTAGCACATGTTAGCCGGTGGCACCTGTTAATAGCTTCCTCCAGTAGCTTCTAATAACCCTCCACTCAGCTGGAAACACCCACACACACACACACACACACACACACACGTGCTACACAGGAACACATAAGGGCATTCAGGCAAGCATGGAAAAAACTGGCTGTTCAAAGACGGTTTAGAATATGATATAAACAGTTCAGACTTGCATGTACACATAATCGATCTAGTTTGTGGATCTGGGTTATTACTGAGAAAATTTGCAGGAGCAGATTGGTTGACACCAACTTTCACACAGATTTTCTGGTTCAGCCAAACGCTGTTTTGTTTCCTGGTGCAGGAAGACACCAATGATTTATAGCAAACAAGGGAAAATGTTTAAGGGATGTAGGAAATGAGGAGAAAATTTGTTAAACAGCTGGCGATTATCCACAAAAATACCTTTGAGTGAGTAAAAGGAAACAGAGAGCAGCAAAAACTACAGTTTTTCGCATTGCACAAAGGGGCAATATGTCAGAAGTTTAGTTCAAAATGTTCAAAAATGTATTAAAATGATCAACTGCTGTTAGCTCCCATTCCAGGCTGCCCCCTGTTTGTTTGTCAGGTAGTCTGTTTCCTATTGCACATTTAAAATCAAAATGTCACTAAGATTTTTAATCAGATTTACAACAGCAATATAATCTAGTTCTATTTTTGGAAAAAATAATAACATTTTTTTTTTTAAAAACTGAACTAAGCCATAAGTATCATAAGTGCAGACTCAAAAATACACATCTGCCACCAAAAGAAATCACGTCATTATTTAGATTTCACCGAGAAAAAAAAAAAGAAAAAAGAAAAGACAAATGAATCCTAGTATGGCACCTGATGAAACTGGCACCCCCGAAAACATATTAACTGATAACCCAGTGATTATCAAATCAGCTAAACTGACTAGTATTAAGGAGAAATAAATACCAGTGCCTGATGTTAACAGTTTAGTAATGTCCACAGTCAGCCCCACATGTCCTTTGTTTGTCTGCTTCCTGTTTGACACGTCGGCCCTGTCAGCAGACACAAAGGCTTCACACTCTCTTTCGGCTCGCTCGCTCTCTGCGGTCTCTCTGAAGTGAATCGTCTCCCCCGACTCTGCATGACAGCACAGGACGCCCGTCCTTAATGAGCCGCTTATCCTGCATTGTGTAATCAGCGCATACAGACTTTAATGTGAGAAAAAAGGGTAAACGCTCTCATAATGGAGAGCAGACGTGGCAAAGACAACAAACCTTTGAGGACTAAGCGGATGTTTGAAAGTGTTCATGTGCGGGTAAATCAGGACCAGCGACGGTCAGAAAGGCCTCAGGTTGTGTTCATGGTTCTGTTTGAGAGTGTGTCGGAGTGTTATTGTTGTATTTGACTGTGTGATTCTGTTAACATGAAATCAATCGGTAAAACAGCTCAGAGCTAGAACAGCATCTGTCTGCCTTCCAGATGTAATCTACTGCTGCTCCCATTCAAAGTCTCTGTTTCCCACTGGAAACACATGTAACTTTAACACACATCAGATATATGTTGACACACATTCTGCAACAAGGTTGACAGAGCCAAGAAGTTTGGAAGTTGTATAATATTATAAGCCATTAGTGCACTTAGGGTATAACAATTTGTGTTTGCTGTCTAATAAAGAACATTTATTTCTATTTCTTTCTAGTTTTTGTCTTATTTGATACAGAGTTCAGCATGGTGTGTCTTATTAATGTACTCAGGGTACAACTCTGACTGTTTACTGTCAAATAAAGAACATATTCTTAGTTTTTCTGCGATTTCATAGAAAGTTCAGCTCATATCATCTTATTAGTGTACATAGGGTTGTTAACTGTCTAATAAATGCCTTATTATTACTATTTTGTTGACTAATTTGATACGAGCTACAGCGTATTACATGCCGGTTCTGTTAAATGCTTGTTGGGACCGCATTTAGTCAAGTCAGTCAGTTTCTGCACCTCATTTTAATCGAGCTAACTAATGCAATAGACAGCCACCAGTATGGAACATCGTTGTTATTATTAAGGCTAGAAAAAAAAACAACATCGTTAGGACGCAAACAGTCAAACATATCGGAGCGACACCCTTTTTACATCCAACCGTCTACTTTGACTTCCTCCAAAGAACAACAACAACAAGCAATCTTCTCTCAGTGCCACTGAAAAGAGACAGTAATCTGCGTGATTACAAGAGCGCCATTCTCAAGGAACACAAATAAAGAACAATTTAAAATTTTAATGGAGCATCTAATGCTGTTGTGTTTCTGGCAAAGATGGTCTTATTATATCGTAAGCAGTACATCAGCAGTTCATTTTGTGCAAGATGGTATGTTTTTTAGGGGGTTAGCAGAAGGAAACCTGTATCGCTCCTGCTGTACTTTAGGGTTTACAATGAGACTGCATCTCTTCACTACTTTCACAGAGGGACATTATATGCTCTTGTAGTCTCCTTTATCAAAATGGGAACCACCAACCTTTTTGCTAATCCAGGAGGATTACTCAAAAAACATTCAAAAAGCATACAGTCAACAGAATTAAAAGTAGGGTTGGTCATGCCCCTACAACCCTCAGTACTGGCATGTTTAACATTTCTTTACTTGTACCACTGAACACAATAAAAACATTTATAATCTCCACCAGTCTTTATTTTCTCTGCACTAAATTACAGCTCGCTCTTTATGTTAGCTCGCGGTTAGCTGGGGTTTGTTTGTGAGCCGCAGTCACATTTCTCCAGCGTTTGCAAAAGTACATGTAGCAATGTAGTTTTCCTTAACTGGCGGGGTGACAGTGTTGTTTAAAACAATTTACAGCAGTTTCTTTTGGTGTCCCCCTCCGGCGTTGCTCTTTTGACAATCATTCAATGTAGTTTTCCCTTCAGAGTTGATATTAGATTTTCTCTCCTGATTAAATCTGCGTCATTTGTCATTTCAAGCCACGAAAGTGACTGTCAGGGCAGGAAAAATAAGAATACATTTATTAGACAAACAAGGGGAGATAAGCATGTCTGTATTCACTTGCAAATAGGTATTTTGCATGCCAGGAACCAGATCCAAAAGGTACCTGGCTGGTAGAGCCCAGCCCTAATCATCAGCCTGTGCTATATCAGGATTAATGTCACCCATCCTCAGCGTGGATGAGTGACCTCTGGTGCTTTTATCTTCTCAAATATTTCCAGTGTGGAGGATATGTCTGTCAAATTTCGTCAAAGTTCTCCTTCCACATTCCAGCATTAATTCAGTGTTTGCCTCTGCTTGTTATAACACCATATTCTGCTCTTTCTCCACTTGTCCTAACAAATTTGGGTTGACTGAGTCAAGCAACATCTAACCCACCAATCAGTCGGTCGTCACTCATCAGCTCAAACTCAACCTCTTTTCATTCCATTGTCTAGTACGTACATTTTTGGCCAACGGTCGCTGTTGCAATCTCTCACAGGGGTCAGTGAGTCTATTTCTGTGACCCAGTTGTTTTGTCGATTGATGCAGTCCGTTTGACTCAGCACGTCAGCGTAGGGGGCAGGGATTTGCATCTCCATGGCTTCCTGCTTGAAGGTGTGTCCTTAGCTGAAGATGCACCTGTCTTGTGCATTGGTCGAAAGGAGAAGGGGACATCACGGTTGACTCGAGATGTCCATCCTGTGCACGACGGCAGTGCATTCATTCAGGAGTGGTGGACCACCACGTTAGCAAACATAAAATAGTAGAGTGAATGTAGAAGTAACCCTTTAAGCATGATCAAGTATAAAATAAGAATGATATTTTTCCTGTAACCATTCATAGCACCGGAGCGAAAACTAAGATCAACAGTGATGGATGAGGAATAAATACCACTGTTAGAAAATAACAACAGAGGACACATTGTTAATTTCGCTGACACCGTGTCGTCACCTGACTATTACAGTTTCACCAAAACAAATTCTAAAATGCACCTACACAATCTAGCATAGAGATCATGAAACCCTGAGAATTATTTTAACATCAGCGTCAACATCACCCTTCGAAGGCCCATGCGAATGGATCCCCCATGTATGCAAATGCTTGTTTTTCACAGATAAACTGTCTCACATGGTATCCATCATTGCATCCTGTACCAACTTGCCCTACATTGGTCAAACCCTGTCCTTGGATCCATAAGCACAGTGGAAGGCCCCATATATGAAGTGGTATTAGGGTTTATTAAACCAGCACTGTGGTCTGGAAGCCCCCTCTGATATAAGATCAAGATTCAACATTCCAGCCTTTGATCTCGGTGCTAGTTTACCCCGAGAATACTATATGGGGAGGAAGGGGAAAACAAGCCCGACGCAATTATGGGAGAACTCATTTCTCCTGGCTTCCTGTTATTGAGAACAAGCTGCAAATAGGCTGACGGCACGGTATCAGCGACATTAACAACGTTTCCTCTGACTGGGTGACTACCGCTTTGATCTGCTGAGAGAAGGTCACACACACTGCCAGTTCAGCGCGGATTAAAGATAGAGAGGGATGTGTACATAGTCAGAGAGAGGAAAATAATACGGAGACGAAAAATACGAGGAAGATGCAGAGTCGAAAAACAGTGAATGACACTGAAACTTTTCTGTTGACAGACTTTATTATCTTTGAATACAATGTGTACAGAACTCACACTATATAAGAGATTGTCTACGGTGGCCCTGAGAGCTCAAAGCCCTGCAACTTGAGAAAACACATGCAAAAAGACAAAACACAAGCAAATTAAGAAAACATCTTTATCAATTTGACAACGCATGCGCAGCATTTAGAAAACGTGCTGCAAAGACCACAACACAACACATTAGAAATAAGCGATGCAAATAGACCGCAACACAACGGAAGTGTTTCCAGAGGACACTTTTTTTCCCTTTTTTTGTTTCCAGAGGACACTTAAAAGTGATGCACCCTTCCGGACACACTTGTTGTTGACGTGGATTTTGAGTCACAGCGCTATTAAGGGTCTCTTTCCATCAGCGGTGTTGGAAAATGAGATAAAAAGTACGCGTTTTTGATTTATTTTAACAGATATCTGTTAACAGATAACAGATATAAGCCTATTGCAGTGATCTGCTGTTAAGTTTGACGTCTTGGGAAATATGCTTATCTTTTTTCTTGCTGAGAACCAGATCAATATGAAGCATGAATTCCTATGAACCAGCAGCTTGTTAGTTTACAATTATGTTAGCATAAAGACTGGCTGCAGGAGTAAACAGCTAGGCAGGCTCGTTCAAAGGTTTGCAACTCTGAAGCTCTGAGGTCAAGGAAATTCTGAAACCTCCAGCTCTTATTTCCATCATGCAAAGTTACTTAGTGCATATAATAATCCTAAACTAGCATGAGCTTTAGATTCCCTACGATTGTTAAACCAGAATTGTATGGGGGTTATTTTCTTGTGCTCGGTCACAGAGTCTAATGCGAAAGAAATCTCTTGTTAATGGAAACAACTGTGCCACGGAGCAGCACTGAACTCCAAACAACGCAGCCAGAACGAGCTTATAGACTCAAACATTCGCTGCAGCTGGTAATCTTTGGCTGACATCTTAAATGGAAAATGATGGATCCCACACGTGAATTAAGTGAAAATAAAGGGAAAAGGCGTATTCAAATATTTATATTTAATCCCAAATTGATATGTTTGTGTATAACATTTCCTCAGAACCTGTGGTTTCCCACTGCTCCCTGGAGCGAGTTAGAAATGATGATCCAATAGTGTAGCGGCACGCAAGCTGTAATTTAAATGCAAACACAATTATAAAAGTGGGATCCACCACTATGATTAGTGGTGAGAGAAGCACCGTACGTAGTTGACTTTACATCTCCCCCAGAATGAGCTGTAGTGGGAGAGTTGGAGACCGTTCGGGGCTGTTATGGTTTCAATAAGTCAATCATCCCCAACATCCTGGAAGTCAAAGAAAGAATGAGCGAGAAAAATTTGAGAAAAAATGCAATTCAGATTTGAAACCCTCATCCAGCCAAATTAAATAAGGCCTCACTAGCAAACCGAGTTTAAGAAAACACGGCGTATTGGTGCAGTTCAGCTCCTGACCGTCTGGTACATTTGTTCAATTTATATCTTTGATTTGCGGCATCGTCAGTCATAACAGACATTGTTATCAGTTTTATGCCCTGGAAACAGAAAATAAACAAGGATTCCAGTAATCCAGAACACTTAGAGGCTGCATGTTACTGGTAGGTACACACATCTGCCAGGAGTCACATTTGTAATTACATGTATTGCCATGTAATAACAATAACATAATAAAATGCTGAATTATTTATACCTGACAGGAACTGTCTGGGTGGTTCGGCAAACATGGATGTCTGGCTCAGTTTTTCAATTTACAGGACCAGACAAATATTATTCTTTATTCTTTATTACTTTTTTAGCATGCATCCTATCCAAGCAGACAGAACACTATTCAAAGCGTAAACCCAGTTTGAAGTACAAGGGACTGAAAACGTACTCATAATGATAGATTTCCACTTTCTTTCTTCAATACCTCACAGCCCAAAACTTTGTAATACTGTTGCTCTAAAATAAACATAATTTTTCATCCTCAAACTGAGACATGCTGTATCTTTTCTGTCATACTGATCCAGAGATTCATGTTAGTCTGTCACTACTTATTATGGGATAGCAGCTGTGGGAGAGACCTGAGTTTAATACAGCAGCTAAACTTTGGGCGCAATCTCATCTCAATAACCCCTAACCCCCCTCAATTAAAGCTAAAATGAGAGGTAGACTGCATGTGCATCTTAGACACAAGCGCAACTGATTTACTCTCAAATTATATTAATTTCTTTATATAGACTTGGACTTGATTTGGAAGAGAGTATAAAATGCTTTGCGACCAAACGAAGAACAAGTAATTTCAGGTATTCAGACATCAGTTCAGTTTCTGATTTCAGTCAAAGTCCACAAAACATTGCTGGAGCTTCACAGCAAAACAGCATTGGTTGGGGAACACAACTAAAAAACAAAAAATATAACAGCTATTGCTTGTCCAGAGCAAGGAAGTCCTAAGATCCAAAATTTAATTAAAAAGATACTATTTACACATTTGAAGTTCCAAAAAATGTTTTGTGGACTGCAAAACTTAATCCGACAGAATATACCTTATAAATGGAGAAAAAGACAAAACGACATATTTGATAGAATGGATGGCTACTATAGCATGTTCTAGTCTAATGCATGTTATTTAAAGTCCCCCTCCTCTTTTTACTTTATCAGTTTGGAAATCTTCAGAATTCCCCCGGAAACGAGCAAGAGGGTCATCTTCAGGAGGTAATATCAGGACTGAAGCTCTGGTCTTAGGATGGCCACTGATCTTTGATCCTGTCTGCCAGGCTATATTCACAGTAGTCACGCACACCGCAAACAGGACTCATCAACAGTGAGCCTCACTTCACTCCCTATTTCCCCTCTGTCTCTCTTTGTCTTATCTCCCGTCTTCTAACTAAAGAGCTGTTGTCAGCAGAGTCATTTGCATAGCAACTGTGAGGGCATATCCGGCCAAACATTCTCAGGGATTTAATACAATTCCAAATATACGACAGGCCTGAGAACCAACATAATTCAAATGAAGTGGGCGCAAAGCTGTTTGCATTCCAACTCCTGTTAAATTGACTGTACGCTTTCAAAAAAAAGCTGAGTCACAAGGCCAGCAACGTGATCGACGTGCTCGTATGGGCAGGGCGCATTTAAAAAAAAAAAAAAAGAAAAAGGAATGTTATGGGGATCTTACCCAGTTAAAAAAAGGTGTGTATTTATATGGCATCTGCATTTAGAATTAGTACATTTTCACCAGCAAGAGAAATAGGTGATGCTCTGCTCAAAAGGAAAATTCCTGTTTACAATCCCAGAGAAAAAAGTCATTTTCTGAACTTAGCTGTTCTAGAGAATGTGGCTCAAAGCCATAAACAAATGCTCTGAATGGCCTCATCTCAAACAGTTAGTTCCTCGATCCATCAAGTGAGCAACAAAAACTTCTCACTCTTTTGACCTCTTTCTGCCATCGTTTTGGTCAAACAGTGTGTCCGGCACGGTGACATCTTCTTCCTTGGGTTGTTTTAGTTTATGAAGTGTGAGTTTTTGTTGGTGGGGCCCTTTGCTTTTTCCAGCCACTGTGGCTACCCTGCTCATGTTAATTGTAGTTCTAGTCCTGTATATTTCAAACCACTGCTACTGCGGCTGGAAACATAAAGTGCATCACTTTGTGCATGACAGAGCCCCCCAGACAGGATGCTTAGAGCCACAAATATAAAAGCTTTCAAGTAAAAGAGAAAGGCGGACAATTATTGACATGAAAATGCTCCAAATTGTTGTTTAAATTGGCAGACGTAAGATACTTTACACTTCATTGTACTCAGAGAACTATGGGAAAACCTGGGCCAAGCCATACTGCAAAGATTTAGGAATTGGCTTAAGTTTGAGGCTCTGCTCACATCAGCATCTCTGTGCTGATCCACTGTTCCAAACATAACTGTGACTGTTTTCGTGGTATCGTTTAATTCGAAGCACGCATGCCAGTTGCTGAACTATGAAAATATATGAATGAGGCCAGCTTTATTTTGGAAAGCAAGATCTGCAGAGTCTTGGCCTCTGTCATTGGTTCCGTTATATTCTCCCTGCCCTCTTTATGACTCTCAGCAAATGAGGGTCAGTCTATGTTTGGGTTCAATGAGGTCATCTTTATATGAGCTTCATTTTACAGCTTGAGAGACGACCAGTCCAATGTGACAGGGTGGAGTCTCACCACAGCCTTTACGGCGATAATGTCACACCACTGGTTTTTGCACTTTTTGATATTGAGTGGCTACTAAATTTTAACCATCTCAACACCTTTTGCACTATTTGTCAGGATATGTCTTGGAATATTTTTTCACACGTAGAGGACTGAAAAATTGACACTTTGCAGGAGGTCAGATGCAAAATAAGGGTTTGAGGGAGGAGACTAGCAGTTTTAACAGTTAATTTACAGTCATTAATGACAAAGACAAACAGCCAATCAAAATGTTTGACAAGTTTGCTTGAAAAATGACTGAGCGATTAGCCGATTATCCAAATATTTTTTTTCTCGGGTGACTTCCTGTTGCAGCTCTACAGTCTTCACTCATTGAAATATCCAAGCATCATTTAGTTGTTTTTTTTTTATCAACATAACTACTTGGTAAGGTTGAGGCAACAAAACTATGTATGTTAGCATGTTAGCTTGCTCATATTAGCACAAAACACAATGTACCGTTGAGTCAGATGGTAATGTCATTAGTGTTGGGTGCGTTTCAAAAGTCAGAGGATCACTAAAGTAACGAAAGGATTCATCTTCAGGCTGTCGAGAATGCAGTGGGGTGCAAAATGTATTAAGCCTGTCAGTGTGGGACTTTGTTATTAGCTTGCATTGTGTATTTTATTTCATTTAATCTGTATAATGATACAGAAAGATGGGGATTCCCAGTATCCATCCCATGAAACTAAGACACTTTCAAATGTTGCCTGGGACACGTTTTATGAGCACCTTTCATTCAGGGACAAACTCAGACGGCAGACATTCTTCGCATTCCTGCTGCCTTCCAGTAAACACCAGTTGGGTGTTCAAAGTGGCATTTGATTTCTGCTCTGACTTTCTCTGACAGCAGCCTCACGCATCTAATGATTCATCCGTCCATTGTTTGTCTGTGCTGCCGCGTCTTTCATGTGCTGGAGCTGGGAGACACATGTCAGCCACATGCCCTCTGAGTTTCATACTCCGCTCCATCCTCCTCTTTTTTTCCAGCCTGTTTTCTGACCACAGTTTCTCAATTGGCTTCACATTTTAGTTCCTCAGTGAAAAGCCACAAGAGTTTCCCAAATATTTGCTTTTCACCACGCAGAGATTTGATTCTTGCACTGCTCCATACACTTGCAGCACCTACTCATGGTAAGCCATACCCTGCATTCTTCAGATATTGGACCACATGTAAGTCTTTCAACATCGGCACATGCCCCAAAATTGAGTCTTTACATGCTCCCTCACTGTGACAAATGTCTTGCATACCTGTGGGGCTTATCCAGCTGGGGTGTAAATGGCAGGTTGGAGAGAAATAGGCTTACCTGCACATGCAATAACGGCGCTGAAGGCATTGTAGTAAATCACTGGGGTTCAGTGGCTTAGAACAACCTCCCTGGTTACAGCAACATACAAACCCCACTAACACAAAGCTCTTTCTGTTGAGGGCAGGTCTTCATGTTTATTGGTAATACCCCAAACTTTGAATTTTTATATTGCATTCCTCCGTGTCACATGTCTCTTGTCTCTGCGACAATGAGGAAATCACTAACATTTGGGAAAATTAATCTCAAACATACAGCATGTCAGTAAATTTGTACCACATACATTTTTGAATAGACATGGAAAAATGGCAAATAAGGTAAGTATTGTCTAGAAGCAGAAAGTGGTGTCAGTATTTATTAGAAACAGGGTCTCTTTGAGTTGGGTTATTGTTAAATCTGACTGGCACAAAGAAGTTTCTCGCTTCAAGAACGACTTTCCTGCCAATTTTGTCATCTAAAAAATCCAGCCCTTGGATTTTCAACCCTTGCCAAGCGTCTATTGCCAATATGTATAAAATTCTCACTTTCTACAGTGCAACTGCGGTAGGGATGTCCTTAGCTGATCCCTGGATCAATATTGGGGGCCGATCTGGGTATATTCTAATAGCTTGCTTTTGGCTGAAGTGAAGCAGAAATCTGAAAATCTGATCCTGTCTTTATTGAACTCTACTGTGTTTTGTCCATCTCACCCTGCTAGTGTTGCTGCGCCGCCCTCGTTAATGACAGCAGGGCTCCACAGCTGGAGCATTCCACATGTGAGCAAAAATGAGTGTACAAAAGTTGGAAATTCTTTGGTTGCACTGGTGATGACTTTTCTGACAATGGTGGTGGCGAAATACTCAAATTCACGAAGCGCATTCAGGTGCCATAAAAAAGTGTTATCTCTTACTACCAAAGACCAGCGGAAAAAAGTAATTTTTATATACATTTGGCTAAATTCTTCCTTAACAAAACACTGATTCATTCACAATTGCATATGAAATCGGCCTACATACCATATTAACATATCTACAATATGTGTGATATCATGTTCACATTACATGTTTCAACCTGACTGTCATATCCAGAGGTGGAAGGGATGGTGGTGAAGTTGGGGCAAGATGGCTGCCAAGCCAGTGGCTGCCAGTCCAGACTGTTTTGTCATCACTGGAAAATTTAGATTGTTCACCAAAGTTCTTCTCAAGCGCCCCAGGAGGAAAAAGCACAGGTGTAAATAATCAAATTTAAGGTAACTGGTTTCCATTAAGCAACTGAAACACTTTATACACTGGAGCCATCATTATTGTTACTAGTAGCACCTTCAGTTACACTGTTCTGTTTATTTGTATTAATCTGTATCTAACCAGGAGCTCCCTTGATATGAAAATGTACTTTTCAAGAGAGACGTGGTCGAGACAGCACACCATAACTAACTACAATGAGTCAAAATGTCTGCTAATAACGAGGTCTTGTCTGGCAGTGGATTTGCCTCTGCTCAGCCATAAAGGCTGATAAGGGTCATTGATCCTGAAACGCTCCTTTGATTGTTGTCATGCCAACAGTCCCAATCAGAGATATTCCTGGCCCTCAGTTTTATGTCCCTGCTTGGTCTTACACTTCAAAAACAGCCATAAAAGTTGCTCAGAGGCTGAGAGGATCCTGGTAATACCTCATGTGCAGCAGCTCAAGATTGCTGCGGGAATTACTCGTGTCTTTGAGCGTATTCTTTTTTTGATGCTACTTGATGCTGAACAGATTCAAAGGCTTTTATGACTCTTTGAACTGCGCTGATGACATCCTGGCTTAGTTAATTTGAACTTGGTTTATTGCACAATGCACCAATTTTTGCAAATTTTATTACTTACTTCATGATGATTTGTAAGGTGGTAAATTCTTAGTCAAAAACGAAGCACAATCCACAACAAATTACTATAACCTGCCTGTAATCTCGTCTCATTAGTGATGGGATACACATACTGAATTGCAGGCCTTTCGGTATCCTCAGGTGCTTCAATAAATAACATCGGTGGTGACTGATGAAAAGGTACAGAAGGGGAGGCCAGAGGAAAACGTATCTCTATTTAAAAACAAGCTGAACAGCTGGGCCACATGTGTGTTGGTTATGCAATAAGGCATCTATCAGTAAAGGTATTGCTCGTGTGTGCGCTTCAAAGCCAAGTAGTGCAAAAAGAGATGCTGATTCAAGATGTTGGACTTGGACCGAAGACGGTCTTTAAGCCAAATGGCCCCGAACCTGTGACTGAGGACATGAGCTGGCAGTTAGGACAGGGAGCAAGGTTTTCTTTAGATAGTCCAATAAAGAAAATTGAACCCATATTGTGTTGTTGCCTGTTGTTGCAGCTCAGAACAAAAGTACAGGGAAGAGAAAGTGAAACAAGTAAGAGGAAGATGAAATAATTAAGTAAGCGAACCCCATCTGGTTGATCTTCATATAAATCACTGGAAGAACATTTTTGGCTTGCTTCTGAGGTTACTTAAAGCTGCCATGTGAGAACAATGTGGCAAAAGCTGTGAAAACCTACTGTTCACTACTCAGCACCAAACTGCAGGAAAACATAGTTAGCACATAAGTGGTGAGCTTATTGGGCTGTTAGGCAGATAAAAGCCAAATATTTATTTTTATTACTTGGAGGAGACCAAAATCAGAGCTAAAAGTAGAGTGAATGTTGGACTTCTGTGGCTGCTGGGTATAAGGTCAGATCAACTTAATGTTATTGCAGGTTTATGTAATGGTAGTTTGAGGCTTGTATGGAAATAGCCGACCCCACCAGTGACAATGAAAAATGTTAGTTGTTGACGGGGGAGTCAGGCGTCATATATTAAGTATAATTAGATATTTGACGAGAATTAAGACAAATATACTTTGTACATTTTTGAATTTTTTTCACCCAAACGGGTGCACACAAGCCACAATGCTGTCAACATGTTGATGTTTTGACCTTGGAGTACTCTGTTGTGATTGCTATATTAAAACATTAGTACTCACGGGTTTGGCCACGCCCAATTTTTAACCAAACTACACAAAACCTTGTGACTGCATCTTACACAGTTGATGCAGACAAAAATCTGTCTACAGACAGACTTATATAATAACCTCAAAACCCTGCAATAGGTGTTGCCAGTACATTTTGCCCCTATGAAACACACACACACACACACACAGAGAGAGAGAGAGAGAGAGAGAGAGACTCACGGCATGGCTGGTAATAATCTTAAGGATTATAACTTCCAAAATCTAGCAAATCCATCCCGACAGTATTTTGCTTTCAGTATCTCTAAAAGTCAACAATTAAAGTGATTCCAGAGCTTTGGTTCAAAAAACATGATGGCCTACACACTGTTACTAAACACAGCACTGAATAATACGTAAGGCAGATGCTATATATAAACATATGTGGCCTAATCTAACCTAACCTACTGAGGAACCCATGAGCTGATTACTTCTCCTGTTTGACTTCTGAGGTATGATACAGTGCCAACTGCCCACTAGTATTTAGGTTGAGCAGCACACTTACACAAGAAGAAGGGTATTTGTACCAAAATCAATATTTTTACATGTTCAATCACAGTAGTTTTATCACAAACAGAAGGGTGGAGAGATGTATTTTTAACTGGGGTGGAGTAAAGAAAGCCCCAGTGTTCAGGTATGTTTTGTAAGGGGCCACCTGTACCAAAAATAAACATACCAAAATAAAACATTCACATGATGGGAGATTTACAGCTCAAGTCAGATGTCTATCTGCAGGTCGTAGAGGTGGAAATCCAATCCTTCATATATACCTCGCTGTAAGCCTAATCCCTGCATACATGCTGGTGAAAAACACACTTTTTTTAACCACAAAGTATTAACATTTGCTATCTTTTCCATCAGGGCTAGCGTAACCTGATATAATACCCCGGACTGTGTTAATAATCATATCTCAGCAGGTTTTCCTTTCCTCCAAGTCAACAAGCATTCCTTCGCCGTGACCGTGACAGACTTTCACAGAGATCAGGATGGCTCCTGGGGCCAAAGCACAGTTCCATCCCAAACAAACAATGGTTTTAACTGATGCGCGAAAGTAGATGGGAAGCCAGGACTGCGATAAGGGCTTTATCAGAGGTGTATCATAACAGCCGAAACACCTGCAGAAAGTATGATTTTGGGATTCAAATCACATCCCTCCAACGTTCTACAACGAGATGGCAGCGAAAGGAGGTTGATAGAGGTGACAGTATTGAACTCAGGTGGAAGCAAAGGTCACAGTCAAACTAATAACCCTGTTTACTCTCTCTGCTTTACAAAAAAGTAGAACACTGTTACTGACAACATAAGCTTCATCTCAGAACACTTTTGGCATTTTTGGCTTTATCAGACAGCACAATGAAGTAACAGGAAAAGTGGGGAGTACTACTGCTACTACTACTTTTTTCACATATGCAGTAGTGTAAACCTGAGACCTGTAAACACACCTAAACGTAAGTGGTATGGATCTAGACCAATGAAAGAGTAGGACAACGACCAAGTTAAGCGTCTAAATACAAAATGAATGCCTCAGTTTGGAGTTTGGACCGTGTATTTGTGTCAAAGACTGGGCACTATGCAGCAGAAAGTGTGATCATAGAGCTTTGCCGACCTCCGGGACATCTTGATACCTTGTCATATCACAGTGCTACTTTGGTACACCCTGGATCATGTTATCGAAGGCACGTGACTGTGATATGATTCTGATGTGACAGGAATCGTCCTTGTCAAAGCTTGGCAAAGGGTTACTTCATCTGAAGAATGTCACTGAAGAAAACATTTACGCATATTTGACAGTAGATGGCTCAAAACCTCTCAAAATGTATTCATAGATAGATGAATTATTCATTTATCAAATAAAGTAGTAAAGTTATTCAATAAAAGTGTCTGTTTTTATCTTTGTAGTTACTAGAAGTGTCTGAAGAGTTCTGAATCTTAAGTACATTTCTGACCTGTAATTAAATTGTTTTTTGAATCTTCACATGAGAAATGTGTGATCAACAGACTGTTCTCTGTATCGGCCACCTCTGTTTCTACTCCGTCTGCCTCTGTATCATTGCAAGGTCAAGCCACTCCAGCTCTATTGTTTTTCCCCGGGGGAGATTATTGTTTGTTTATTTCGAAATTTCCATGGAGAAACACAAAAATGAAGATTAGAGGAATACAAATAGCACTTGAAGAGGGGAACTTTTCAGGCCTCAGCGTTTCCAAACGCGCCACAGTGGCGCAACGTCAGGGACACCGACTTCTCTCCAGATCTCTACTTTAAAAGTTTTCAAGAAATCTTTTTTGATTATTTACAGAACATAAACAAAAGTGTTGAATACATAAAATGAATTGGATAAACTTGAGTTGGGGATGCTGTGGAAAGAAATACATGCTTTTGTTTGTTAAGTTTGATATCAATGTTTTGAAAAAACACAAACGCGCTTACTGCAATCGAGTCAGGTCATGTCACGAGGCAGCAGGAGCTCAAATTGATAAAAACCTGGAACATTCAATCAGAGGACTTAACAACAACACGTTTACATAATAGGTTTTGTTTGCCAGTGGAAAACATCTTCAACATGTTGCCTAATATACCAGAGGGAGAGTGATTATTTCAAATATAGGAGTTACCATGCTCCTGAGTGTGATACATCTGCTGCATTTTACAGATGACTCTCCAATAATGAAAAATAACAAACCCTAAATTACCTTTTAATTCACAGCGCTACTAAAAATAACTTCCTGCTCTGTTAAGGAGGCTTGACAAATAGCAACAGGGAGTCGTGACAGAAACAAATTCAACATGCACCCTGTGTCACACCCTCCGGATCAAAGCGGAAAACTTGACGGCTATTGTGCCGTAAATCCTGTTGATATCCACACAAACATGACCCCTGTGACTCCGGCAGCAGTGAGGCAGGGCCGTAAACCTCCCTGCAGACGTTTCTATTCAGGATTCTGCTGCCGTTGGGGCCGGGCCAGAGCACCATGAAGAGTGATTATTTTGGAGCAATTTCTCAGGAGACCCCCACAGAGGAAGGTGAAATTGGTGGGAAGCCAAAATGGGGCTGCAGAGAGCGGTGCACAGTTGTTTTGTCAGTTCAGGTCACTCAGCAGAAAATATTAGACAAACAGTGAAGAGTGGATTTGTTCTCAATGGGGATGATGTGCCAGACTTCTCATCTTGTATTGAAAATTTAACACAGTTAATTAGTTACTTTAAACAATAAATACTGTAGTTGAATGATGGCAATTTGGAGAAACATATATGAGTTTTATATTGCTGTACTTGCAATTTAATTTTCTGTCAATTTTAAAGTTTGCTTTACGGACTGTGAACGCTGCCACATGCAGTTGATTTCTCGCTCTCTTCCTTTTTGGTGTTTTCATAAAATTCTAGAAAAGACAATTAAATATTGTCTTAAAAATCATTCCCCCTGCTCCAACAGACATAAATTCAAATATGCAACACTCAGTTATGGTTTATGTTCAGTGCCCTAACCTTAAGGCAAATGCTTTTATCATAGTTTGTAGCAGCTACGTTAACCTCTTGAGGAGCCGCCATTATTGTTTTCAAGCGAACAGCTGCTTCTGTCACTGGCTTGTTACACATAAACCTCAGCCACAGAAGCTAGTAGTTCCTCACATGACACTGATTTGTTTAACTTCTTTAATTAAAAATCAGGGTTTAAACTCTGATTTTAAACCCTGATCCAACTGTTGAAAATCTAAGCATATGAAAAATAATGGGGAAATGTTCACCATATCACAGTCACTCTTGGTATCTTAGATGCATGGTATCAGCCCTTTCTCTGCTGGTGTGCTGGTTGTGTGTTTTTCCCACCCAGTAGCACCAGTAGCATTCCCTTTTCAGGAGTTATTACAGTGAAAAAAAAAAATAGTAATCAACCAGGACTGTAGCGTTGGGCTGCAGACATTCCACTGGGCCACTGGTGACGCACTGTCCTTTCGAAAGTCATTAGAGATCATCTGAGGGAAAGACGCACTTGGTTGCAATGTGTGAAAAAAATCTGTTGCTCAAAACCACATCCACACCAGCAGCAATAATGAGTTTCTGATTGGTTGCATTTGTTTCTATGAGAAAGTTCAAAGTCGTATTAGTGCAGCTCCACCCTGTCATATTTACTAATGACTTTCCTCAGGAATGTAAGAGAGAGAAACCCAACAAGAGAAAAGAACAACACACTGACAACTTAATGGCACCAGACACAGACGTTTACTTAAAGCTTAATGCATGTTTCTCTTGAACAACACTTTGTTTTATAAACCATAATCTTACTGAGGTCAGATGGAACATTTTCTATCACATGTCTTCAGGGTATGCACTGGCAAGTATTAGTTAAGAAAAAATGAAAAAAAAAATCATAACAATGATGAGATGCCCATACTTTTTTCTTCTCATTCCAAACAAATGTTTGAGGCATAACTTCATTGCAGAGGAAAGAATAACCAAATATCAAGTGTTCACAATGTGAATCAAAGAAAAACTGGCATCTATGTAGATAAGAAGATATCTGTTCGGGGCAAACAAGAGGACTTACACAACTGGCGTCTATCATAGTCTTTTAACCCAGACATGCAAATGCTTCACAAACAAAAAATACCATAGCTTTTAATACTTGAGGAGCAAGCAAGAAATAATGAAGTCTGATTCAAAAGGCCCAGCTTGAGTAATAGATCCATGAGTTGGAAAGCTCATCAGATGCCAGGATTTAATGACCCTGGAAGTAATTTTAATTCAATGATTTCCATCTCCGTCTGAGTGACTTTAAAGTAAACAGTGCAAAAACGAATGTCATGTAATTTTCCAGGAATGCACACGTGCACAAATTTGTCTAACCAGATTAAACTGAATCTGTTAGAGTGTGTAGTGTTTGGTAGGGAGCGGACACCGAGCAAGCAAGTAGGGTGCAGGAAGATTTTTTTAATACTTCACAAGGTATATGCTGGTGAAGGTGGAGAGTAACTGTCGGATAGGAAGGAGGAGGAGAGGTCACTCACCGTGGCATTGGTGGGTAGTGTGGCGTGTGGAGGCTCGGGTAAACTCAGGGTGAGGGTGTTGTCTGTAGAGGTGCTGAGAGCTGGGTTGCTGGGTGCGGAGCCACCCGTAGCCGAGAACGCAGGCGATCGTACATCTGGCAGCAGGTAGTGCGAAGACCAGGGCTTTTCAGCAGGCGCTGACTGCCAACCTGCTGCAGGTGTGTGTGTGCGTCAGCAACTCTGGTGAGAGGATGCTCGGCTAAGCCTCTCAGTGCATCTCTGCAAGCACAACAGACAGGGAAAACACAGAAACACAAAAATCCACCACAGAGCTTGACAGGCCCTAACAGTATTATGGTGGTGTTGCTGAGCGTAGTTCAATCTAATAACCATTGGCACAGTGTACTTGGCTTTGGTTGGCACCCCCACTATGCCGTTGTAGTGGTTTCATTGACATAATTGAGAAGGCTTTGTTATTGGACACTGATTTGAATCTGTGCACAGTCTAACTAGTGCCTTTATTGTTTTTCTGACCCACTGAAATGTTTGTTTGTGTAAAAAGATTTGGGGGGAAAAGCAGCCTTGAAAGCTGAAACATACCAGTCCAGAAAAGCATTCATGTCAGCAAATCTTAAATTCATATTTTCCAAACTCATCCACTGAGTGGGAAGAGGATCCTCTGAGTCTCTGGTACACATCTGCTGGTAAATAAATGAAACCATCCAAAAGAAAAGACATGACAGACCACTCTCTTCTGACAAGCATTTACCCACATCCCCATTTTCCTCTGTCTTTATTCAGTGGTCTGTCCTAGACTGCTCTTCTCTGAGCAGCTGGGTACCAGTGGTGCTGCCAAAAGTTGGCCAGGGAGGGCCATGGCCACCCTAATACAGTTACTGGCCCCTTTTGTATTTGCATAATGCTTCTGAGTATGCATAATAGTTTATAAAAAATGTATATTCTTGTTCGCCAATAAAGTAATGTTTTCAGCCGTGTACATTTGATCGTGTTTGTTTGCAGGAATACACAGAGATTGAACAGATTACCTGGAAACTTGTATGGAGGATGGGTTTCATCCCAGAATGGAAAGCAGGGTGAATCCAGGAATTTTTTCTCACTTTCTATGACATTGCGAGATAGGGCGTTCAGATCTTTGTCAATTTCTCCGAGAAATAATGCATGGATCTTGATGAAAAAAAAAAAATCAAGCATATTAAGTGAGTACAATTTGATGCAGATCCTAGTATTAGTGAGATGGACTGCCTTTGTGGAGGTATACTCTCTACTGAGTGCCATTTTAGTTTGTTTTGTTGTACATTTACTCGATAACACAGCAACATCCAAGTAAATTTATATTAAGAATCAGAGGCCTCCGTGTGGTGTGTGCACTCAGCTTGAGTTGGCTTGTTCTCAAGTTTTGTTTCTTTTAATTGTACTCCTTCAAGCTGTATATTAGTCTTTTTAACTAGCCTACTCAAAGAACAATTAATGGCCTAACACATATAGTATTTATATAGAAATAGAACACCACACATTAAAACAGGATTTTTATGAAACTCAATTTGTTAACAGTACTGTTATTGGTCTGTCGGCATCAGATAATTAGTAACATTAACTGTATAATAAGAAAACAAAGTATACCAGTATGCAATCCTTAATTAATTGTCTTAATGACATAGTGTTGAAAACAGCAAAATAATATTCCTGATTTTCTGTGTCCCCATTTGGCCAAAGAAGTCCTGGGTGCACACACTGAACTCCTGACCTCAAGAAAGCTTCAGGGATTGCCACGGAGACAGGTGGTGTTGTTTGTGCTTCACACGAGAGGTCACAGCACTGCTTGTAGCCGTGTCAAGACTGACAAGCCACAGAGAGTGGACAAAAACCAAAAAGCATTTCAATTATAGTCTCCACAGATTTTTTAAAAGAATATGTAACTGAGAAGTTATTTATAAGACGTATGGCCTTTTAAGAGATGGAGTTTGAAGACTCAGCGTGTCCTTGAAACAAACTGCTGTCACAGTATTGCCTCACGGTCAGGTGAGCACATGTAAAAACAGAATGTGAACAGAAACATCTACTTTGGTGTCACAACATATCCTCAGGAGGGCTCGCAGAAGATGAAAGTAAGGTGTCAGCTTGCTTGACATGTTCTCAGTGACCCAGATATGTTAAAGACCTTAAAACTGGGCGAATGACAACTCTGAAGTTTGAAGATGTTCACTCACGTGCTCACGAAGGAACATTAATGTCAAGAATGAATATCGCCTGAAGGTTAGGGGTTCTTCCTGTCCACCAGGGAGGAAAGTGTTTAAAATCTCAAAATGTGTAATCAGAATGACAGGATTAAAATTCTAAATTATCTGTCATCTCAAATCAACAAAAAAAACATGTCAAATTGTTGGGATTTCTTAATTTTTTTTTCAATTAATTCATTTTTTTTTTCATCTATGAAATGTGAAAAATGCTTATTAGTACACAAGATAACATCTTCAGACTGCTTATTTTGTCTGACCAGCAATCTAAAAGGAAGTTATTTGATTCCCAATAATAAAAATAAGTAAGTAGAAAGGAGTCAATTGTCACATTTGAGAAGCTGGACCATAGAATATTGTGCATTTTTGTCTTGACAAAGGATGAGCTGTGAATTACATATCGATTAATGAACAAATGATTTTAGCACTACAACCAGTGACTTTTCGTAAATCAAGTCTCACCAAAATGTTTGTATGTTAAGACAACTTTGGGGAAAATTGCTTTAAACACTGGAACAGATGAGCATAGATTTCATGTCAGCAAGTCTTAATTAAAACAGAGAGAATCAGTGAGAACTCAGATGGAATTTCCACGTCAAACTCCTTGATTCAAGACAAAGTCGGACTGTGTACATGTGTCCTTATTCTCTGAGGTCACGACCCCGAAATGGCCTTGCGTTACCCTGAAGTACGCCCCACTTCCTCCCTGTATCCTCGGCAACCTCATCAACAGAGCCGCTGATGCGAGTCTGGTTTCTATCACGTCTGACTGAAGAGGGGAACTCAATGAGATATTTTGGGACTCATTTATCACATTTCACTGAAAAATATTTAGGCTATTACGATGGAAAAAATGTGACAATTTGCCAAAATAAGCAGCTGTTTATTGAGATACATGGTTTAAAGAGAAGTTACAATTAAGCATTGTCCCCAGACAGAGTATGTGAGTGGTCAATTATACAACCAGATTAATGTTTCCTGTTGGGTTTTTTTTAATACAAACACTGTCCCACCAAGCTAAACATCACAATGTGATATCAAACTTAGCTGACCTATGATTAAGTGAGAGACAAACATCGATGAGTGATGTGGCTGAAAGTTTGAGAAAAAGCTTTAAAGTGAAACTCTTTCCAAAATGCTTTTTATGTGAATGTATATGAGTCAAACCTTTGTGTAAAAGCATAATTACTACGAAAGAGGCACTTTTAAGATTTACCGTATTTTCCTTTTCGGGGTCTCTACACACGCTCAACTGAACCACATACACTCTACGCAGACGTGTTGATCCCCGAGTACGTCTGGGCTGCCATAACGACGGCTAGAGGAAGAAGCTACTGAGTTGTTCAAAAACTTTCTTTTTAGTAAACTATGTGTGCACAAACCATGTTCTCAATGCTCGTGTTCATGTGTAGAGACCCTGGTGATACTACGAGCAAAGTTTCATGTTGTGTCGAGTTTTCTTATTGTTTTAAAAATTGCGATTTTGATGCTAGCGTTAAAGTGCCCTATGCACTCCCATTGAACATGAGTTTGAGCCGAAAACAAAAAATACAGTAAATCTTAAAAGTGCCTCTTTCGTCGTAATTATGCTTTTACACTAAGGTTTGACTCATATACATTCACAAGAAAAGCCTAGGTTGCATTTTGCTGAGAGTTTCACTTTAATAAAGACCAAGGAGTTAGGATTGTTGATAACACTAAAGTTACACAAAAAGACTAACTAATGGCAAAGCAATTGATATTTAATGAGTCTATTTGGTAACAACTCAGGATGATGTTTCACTTTACTTGATAGTACACAGAAAGACTAACTAATGATTAAGTAATTAGTAAGTAATGATTACGTAATTAGTATTCAATTAGTTTATTAGGTAACTGCTCTGCATGGAGTCTCACTTTACTTGAAGGTATACACAACAAAAGACAAATGATTAAGTAATCAGTATTTAATGAGTTAAGTGATGTCTCACTTTACTTGAAGGTGGACAAAAAGAGTAACTAATGATTAAGTAATCAGTAATGAGTGAGTCCACTGGGTAACTACTCAGTATGATGTCTCACTTTACTTGAAGATACAAAGGTTAGAGCAAGGCTAAGGGTTAGGCATGTAGTGGTTATGATTAGACTTATGGTAGGGTGCAAGGAAATTAATCTAAAGCAACATTATGTGAAATTGGCATTTTGTGAAATTTGGTGCCGACCACGGTTTTTGAGTGCAACACCATTGTCGAGATCTGTAACAATTTGGCACATAATGACAGTGTAGCTGTTAACTATGAACAATACTCATTACATAATAACAATTTATGAGTTGAAAACTTGTATCCTAAGTGGCTGATACAGAGACACTTTTCACTCTATTACAAGATGCTGTACAATCAAAATGATACTGAAGCTGTTATTTGAAGGTAAAATTACATAATGTTGCTTTAAGTCTATGTTATGTCCCCAAAAGTAATGAAAATGTGTAGGCATGTGAAATCCAGCCACATCCAATATAATGTGTATATAAAACATTATATTTAAAAAAAATATATAAAAATAGTAAGGGGAATCTGAATGATCACTTAGCCATCGTTTAGTTCTGACATTAAAAGAACCTAAAGTAATACACGACTCGCAACACAACCCACATTTGTAACTCTGGAAGTCCTAGAGTGCAGTGATTTCAATAACTGACTCACCAGTGAGAGGAGAAACTTCCTTTTCTTCAAAGCTGTGCATTGCTTTATGACCTCAAGCTGCTTCTATACACTGCAGAGGCATTTGAAAGTCTGCTACTCATAATCCATAGGCAATTTAGTGACTTCAGTAAGCTTACAAGCCCTTACATTGACAGGTGCGTGCAGCTTTTTCAAATTGTTATGGGAGTCTTCAGATTAATCCTTTCACCTTAAACCTGGATGTAAGCCAACATAACAGTTTTTGTTCTATTTTCAATGTTTTCACAGATGTGAAATAGAATAGCCTCTTCCAATGTCTGTCTAAATCTTTAAAAGTGACTTTACAGAGCCCTGCTTTTCCTTTTTGCAGCTGAATAGGTCTAGTCTGGACAAAAACAACAACTTTGGAAACAGGTCGCCTATATTGAGCATTTTTAAATGTTAAATCCGGAGGTTAAAATAGCAAACACGGAACTACAAATGGGGAAGCTTTAAGTAAACACTTCAATGAATGTCTGCGTGACAGACATTTTAACATCTGTTTTGTCAAACGGATTTAGTAAACAAAGGATTTCTCCCCCTGAGACCAAACACACTGCGCGGTTCTCAGCATCAGAAACCCGCCTCACATAAGCCTTTAGTCAAGACATTAGACTGCAGACCATGTACACATACCCTCAAATGTCCCACTGATAAAATGAAGTAACACAACAGTCAGGATGTTGCCTGCAGCTAGCAAACGTCTACATACTGAATTGAGGGTGACAGTTGGCACGTATGTTTTCAAATATAAATGACCATATAAATCTTGTTTGGAATTAAATTAAACGTGTATGTCATGTAAATACGATTCGATTTCATCTCTTGTTGGACATTCATTACTCAACATTCATTTCAACCCAAATGATTTTCATTATCGCATAATAGGAGGTAAAAAGAAAACAATTGTAAATATTAGTTGATGTGGTTCCAGCTAGGGACTGGACAATACCACAATATCTGAATTGAATTCCCAGAAAATGTACTGTATTACAATTAATTGATATTGATATTACAATACAACAAATTCAAATGTGTTTAATGATAATATATTGTGTGAATATTCATTAAATCTACAACAAAGAACTTTGATATTTTGTTGATTTTGGAGACTTCTGTGGACAAAAATGGTAGTGTTTCCACCTTCAGAACCACAAAATATAATGCTGGGTCCATAAATATATAGAGAAAAATCTCCTGCTGCTTTTTAACTGGATAATGCACTACTCACTGTAACTTTGCCTGATAAAATGTAAACACAGGCTCTTCCAGTCTGCACAGGGACTCGGTGGCAGGCATTAAGCTAAACTAAATAAATAATAGTTTACCTTCTTATTGATGGTCTTGCTTGCTTATGCAGGTCACAAAGTGGCATCACTATTACATTGAGGTTGTTTAATAACCAGCTAAAAACTCCTGGCAAAGGTTTTGAATTGACTAACATCTGACCTGTGGTGTTCCCCACAGCTCCTGTCCCGGTCCCCTGTTTTTCTGTATATACTGTCCATGCTGCCACTGGGACATATCATACATGAACACAAAATTCAGTATCATTGTTATGCAGATGACATGCAAATACTGTATATGTCCCATTAAAAACCAGTAAAGATGAGGATTTTCATCAGTTATCATCTTGTCTATCAGATAGAAAAACTTTTTTGAGTTGAGGTCTGTTCAACTTTAATCAAAACATTTTGGCTTCCTGTCCACGAATGTCAATCCTATAGCGGGGAACCTGTATGTAATATTTGACAGTGACCCTTAATCTGAGGAACAAGTTAAGAATTCCATTCAATCTTATTTCTATATCTCAAAAATACGTTCTTAGATTTTTGCAATTCTTTGTATTTGGTTAAGCCCTAAAACAATCTTAAGCTTTCAGCTAGTACAAAACTAAGCTGCTTGACTAATACTAAAAGGCAAGAACATTATTTTCATGTCTTAGCGTCTCTTCAGTGGTTACTTAAAATTAATGGTGAATGGGCTTTTGCAGTCCTGCCTGGGGATTAAAACAGTTTTTTTTTAAATCATTCTATGAAAAAAGTTTGTTATTATTGTTATAATGTTATGACTCAGACTGTCCTCACAAGCATTTAAAGTAGCTTTAGTCATTTGTTTGAATTCCTGAATTGACCTATGTTTACTGACACAGACATAGTAGTTTGGATTATAACCCTTGGCGGTCAGGACCCAAAAAACTACACGTACACAGTTTGTGACTTTTCACATCCAATTTCCCAAATGTTCATAGGTTTTTGGAGGACTCTAATGTCTTTACAATGAGTGGCTCCTGAGTGAGCAGGTGGTAAGAGGATTCATTGAACCGTCAGTCGTTCACTCATGCACTAAATTGTTGCTGAAAGATGTCTCACTCAGACGTTCTTAGCCTGTTGGCTGTGACCCTCGAGGGGGGTTGTATGAAAGTCATACAGAAGGTTGGCAAAGAGTAATGTTAGAAATTACAAAAGTTAGGAGAAATAGTGTGTCATAGATGTGTTAATCAGAAATCATTTTTCGAGGGAGATTCAATCACGAAGATGATGGTAGAGATGGCTCAAGGGTGATTCAGAACCACACCAGTTTCAATCAGTCCAGTTTGTTTTCTTAAGGAAGTCTTTAGCTTATTTTTGAGATCAGTAAAAAGCACTTTTGTCAGACTTAAAAGCAAAAGAAAATCTCTCAAAAGTGAGCTGTAATTTCTCAAACGGGACAAGAACTAAATGATTTACACTTCTGTCTGCACATCATATCTGAGGGCCTGGGGCCACATTATCCCACCCTTTCCTAACCCTAACCAAGGGTTTTGTGTGCCTAAACCTAACCAGAGCATGAACAGTGTTGTTCAAAGAGAGAAATATAAAATTCAACGTTAACAAATATGAAGTTGTAACCCAAAGAAATGTCCAGTTTTAACTTTTTGTTTTGCAGAAGCGTACTTGACTAATATTTATTCTGGCGACTGCTATGAACCAAACATTTCAGACTGGACTCATTACACGCTGTAGAACGGAAACCACAGAATTTGAATGCAAGACTGAGGTGTGGTGCGTATCCTTCAGTAAAACCATTACACCTGATGTAAACAAACCTAGGATGTTAGGATGAGATGATAGTTCCTTGCCAGGTGCGGAGTGCCCGTACCTGCAAGCTGTATAGTGTGCAAACAAGCCCTCACAGAGAGGATTTTTTTTTGTCTTTGCATGCCACTGCCAGGTCCTGATCCACACCCGTTCCCCGTAACTGCTGGCATCTGAGACACTCATCTAATTGTGTGTTGCTTGATTTTGGCTGTGCAGGTCTGGGCCCATCCTCCCTTCTGTCCATGCCCCCGTGTCTCTGCTTCAACACTGTGCTTTTTTATTCTCTCTGGGAAAGAGCTTCAAGGACATGGCAACGTTCACCCTGCTCCAAATCGTGCGGGAAAACACAGTTAAAACTTGTTCCAAACTCATGCAATTGTGCTTCTTCTGAACATGACAGTTCATCAGAGTCAGCTTTGTGAAAACATCCCTGATGAGCTCAGATTTGTTTTCACTGATGACGCAGGACAAGGAAGGCTCTTGTGCAGCCTCTTGTTGTGTTGAGTGAGCTGAGAGGCGATCAGAGTGATTTCTGTCCAGCTCTTGGACAGAATTACAGGCTGGGCATTTGGAACAAGGCTCCAAGGATATTTATGTGCACTAAAGAGGTATGCTGGGAATGTGGACGTGGCAGGTGACCTCTCTATACCTCCACATAGGGCCGGCTGACAATTGTTTATTGCTGCTTTTGCCCAGGGTCACCACAGTTTATGTTTGTTTACTGGAGGAATGTGTGTGGAGCCGCAAAGGATGACCACTGTTTGAATCTCCCCCCAAAATTATGTCTGTGGTGACAGAAGATTGTGTTGTCAAACAGCTGAACATGAGACGTTTGTGTTTGTGTGCATGTCTGTAAGGGAGAGGAGAGTGGGGGGTTCATTATAATAATAAGTATTAAAATAAATGTATAAATTTACTCCAGATAGGCCATTTATTTATCTATAATGAAAATGGTTACAGTCATGTAAATGTTCTCGTACCAGCATAGTGATAATGTGAGATATTAGGTGGAGTATGTCACCATATATTGGTGGGATTCAATTGATTGAAACAGTGCCGGAGAAAAAACCTTACAAACTCTGGTGGTCCCCGGTCTTCTATTCTCATGCCATCGTTGGGCAACTTTAATTTAATACTTACACCTGTACAACTTAGTGTTCCAAATAATTTGTTAAATTTAGCAAAGCTGGAATATGCATTTCCAATACAAAACGGCTCCCTGCTGGGAAGGTCCTTCATTAATGATGTGCGTGTCTTCAATAGTGCTCAAAGGAGTGGCTGTAAAGACTCTTCCTTCCTGCAGTATTATCCAATAACTGCTAGAAACAAAGCTCTGCTAAATCTGTGATGAACATATCTTAGTTAGTATAAATTCTTCACAATTGTAGTCATTAATTAGTTATGTAAATGCTTTTATTGTAAAGATGTTTTCGTCAGCAGACATCTGAAAGTAACTGTAGAGATTCAGTGTCAAATCTCCTCCACAGACATAAGTTAAGTGGACCCCAGTAGCACACATATGTCTTGCAGACGTTGGCATGTGTTAGGGCAAGGCCTTTTCCCAATTAACACACACTCCCCACACTATGTCTTTCCAACTTAACTGAAATTTATCAGGCCAGTGCGATATGTGGGGAGCAACACACGCTTGTATGGGGGGGAAACAAGGGATGTAGCGGACGAGACTTCTCCGTGATCCATTGGAAGGCAGGGCAGGCATGCTTTGGAGATCCTTGGGCACAGCTTGGCACAACTTTGTGCATTATAACTGGTGATGCAAAGGCAAATCCGCTCAGCATGATGTGACTACGTTGCCAAAAGTGCCCATGAAAAAGCCCCCATATGCCTGCCAGTGCCAACATGTTAGCTTTGTTATGGTGAGCCTGCCTGGATGCTGATTATAGCATTTAGCTCAATGAACAACATTGTCTAAGCACAGCTTCTCAAAGACTGCAGTCTCTCAGATCTGATCTTATCTACCTCGCCAACAGTCTGTGGTGTGTATCTAAAGAAAACTTCCGTGAAAGTCAAAGTCATTTTGTAAACTGGTGTCTGCTCCTGTACAACAGCATTTCCCCCTTAGGGGCAGAATTGTTACGGGAAATAATTCAGTTATGATAAAATCAAGAAGGGTTATGGATTCATAGCATCACTGTCCTTGATTAAAAGAGCATGTGTACCTAGTAATGAATTCAATGAAATGTGAAACAACCTGACAGGCAGCCTGATGAAGCCATGCACTGTTATGACAATCTTTTTCTTTTTTCAGCTGTAAACAGCTGGTGAACAGCTGCAACGTCGCTAATGGTCAAGACAGGCCTGTGTATTAATTCGGCAAATTTGGGGAAAACATTTCACTGGCGACCACATTAGAATTAAATAGAATCGGCAGTTACGCTCTCAGCAGCAATTATATCAGATGATTCAGAACACCCAAACGTCTTTTTTCCCCAACCCGCAGAGCTCTGGAATGCAAATTACATTGTCCATGGAAGCCCATGAAAAGAAGCTGGCACACCGTGACGTCCTAATAGGCTGGAGATGGAACTGGATCAAATGTACATTCCTAGACACTATTAGATATTTAGAAATCACAGAGCTGCTGAGCCTGTGGCAACCGATGTGCTTTCCCGTGCGCAGGAACCGGCTAATGGTCCTGGCTCCGGCACAGCAATGTCATGGGTGAACACTCCAATGAGTAGTTTATTAGGAATTAGTCGGAGCGGGGAGGGGGGGCCCAGCGAAGGAGACGCTCAGGTGGTCATCTGTGCGTCTGCAGCTCCGGAAAATGGATTTTGAGCTCAAAAGAATGCACCAGATCTAATTGCATCTGTCCCGTACGGACCGAAAGTGCAAACGGTCACTTCATTGTTCAGAATAATAAACCAAAACGTTTTCAGTATTTTAAGCCAGAAAGTGATATAAATGAGTAGAGCCTTTGCGAGTTTTTGCATGAAAATCTACCGATGCTGAAGATTGGCAGTCTCTTTGTTTGAGTGCTTTGTGTTGTTTAATTACCGTAAAGAAGCGAGGGGGTTGGTGTTGTGAGTGTGTGTGTATGTCTGTCTGTGTGTCTGTCTGGGTGCTGTGCATGGAGCAATAACAGCAATAATCTCCAATGGGAGTGTGTGACCTCAGGCAGAGTCTCACCCAACTGAACAACACACACACGCACCTGTGTTCAGCTGCATGTGTGGAGTCACTCCACTGAACGGCTGCCAAAGAAATTATCAATATCTGCAGCTTATGTTCCCGATCCACTGATTGTTCTGTCAATAAAATGGTTTCCTTGAACCAGTCCAACAGTGATTTAACTTGCAGCAAACATGTCTACATACAAGGACAAATTTGGAACAAGTGAACAATTTTTAAAAATGACATCTGCAGATGCTTATTTTGCCAGATTAACAGTGCAAAGTCAAAAAAGTAGAGAACAAATGCAGAAACGAAGTAAAAGCAAACATTTCAGAGACATCAAATGTTTCGCATTCTTGCATTTTTATCAATACATTGTATGAAACAAGGAAAGCGCCCCTCTTC
The DNA here is from genome assembly GCA_963678695.2 of Diplodus puntazzo. Classification (NCBI taxonomy): domain Eukaryota; kingdom Metazoa; phylum Chordata; class Actinopteri; order Spariformes; family Sparidae; genus Diplodus; species Diplodus puntazzo. Next base: position 12,933,276 of record OZ023172.1, read on the forward strand.
TAATATTGAAATATTAGTGGATGAGGAGCTTACTACACATCTCATGAACCAATGATCATCAGTCGTATATCTGTCATCAGAACAAAATTACCAAGCTAACCTCAACACAGTGAATCATTCATTTGTGCTTTTCCAAAGCAAATATGGCGCGATTTCAAGTGTACATCAACCCAAGCTGACTGGAAATCTGTTGCAGTGGGGCGTCTTTCTGTCAAATCCGACAATAAAACCATCACCTCTCATGGCCTCTCATCCCTGAGCTCTTGACTCACCAGCGCTCTGATGCCACAATGAGAGGAAGTCTCGGGTGATTCAGCAGAGGGCAGGAGAGAGAAGGCGTCGGTCAGGACCTGTCGTGAAGCTGAGCAATGAGAGGACGGATAGACGGACGGATGGATGGATGAATGGATGGGTGGGTGGATGGATGAACAGGGGGTTGTGGAAAGTTTTGTCATGTGTCATAAAATACCACTCAGTGACTGGTTTATTCAGAGGAAACGCAGTGCATTTGATACTCATTATTCAGCGACTGGGATGTGAAAAGACATGTGCGCTGTACTTCTCGTCTTGTTTACGCATTCTTCTCCTCATGACTCCTTTCTTTTCCCCCTGCTATCCACTTTCTTCTTTCTTCTTCCTCTCCTCATTGCTCCTACGCTTGCTCCTCACACATCTTCCTTATCATGTTTCTCCATCCTTTCCTTTTTGTCATCACTCCTCTCCATGTATGTCGTTTCCTTTCCCCTCCTCTCTTTTTTATTCCCTTGTTTCTCCTCTTCTGTCCTCTCCTTGTTTTACATCTTCTTGCCTTGCTTTCCCTTTCCTTCACTGATTCTCCTTTCATCACCTTGTTTCCCATCCGTTTCCTCCTCACTCCTCGTCTTACGATCATTGCTCCTCATCTTCCCTTGTTTCTCCTCAACTCTTTTTCTTCCTCTTCATCTAATGTCACATTTCCTTGATTCCCCTTGTACTCCATTGCTTTTACTGTCCTCTCCTCTTCCTTCTTCATTTCTTGTTTTTAATATCCTCTCCCTTTTCCTCATCTCCTTTCCTTGTCCCTTCTCATTCATCCTCTCCCTCCCCTTCCCATGTTTTGTCTTTCCTTGTCCCTTCTCTTCTCTTGGCATTTCCCCCTCTTCTTTCCTTGTTTGTCCTCTTCCTCCTTCTTTTTCTTCCTCTTCGCCTCATTTCACCATTTCTCATTGCCCCCCTTGCTTCTCCTATCCTCTTCCTGTTGCTCCACCTCTTTTCTTTTTCCTTTTCTCCTCATTTATCCTGTCCTCTTCTTTTATGTGTCTCCGTCCATCTCTTTGTCTCTCACTCCTTCTTCCTTCCCTTCCTTTCCCTTGCTTCTTCCTTCCTGGGTCCTCATCTCCTTTCCTTGTCCCTCCTCTCCTCTTCTCATTGCTAATCTTCCTTCCATGTCTCTCCTCTCTTCTTTCCCTTCCTCTTCTCCTCATGTCCCCTCTCGTATCCTCGTCCCTCCTCTCATTTCTTCTTCTCTCCTCCTTTCAGCCATGTAGCAATAACGGGCAATGCAGAGGAAAGAGAAGACGATGCTTGGTGTTCACGCTCACATCAACACAAAAACACAGCAACTGTGCGTAGCAGCATGTTTGCATCCAGACAAATTATTCGTCAGTCCTTTTTTATTTATGTTTTCTCCTGCCAAAACGTCCTCCCAAACTCTTTGCATATTACACAAATCAACTGTGCCGCCGCCTGAGGCACCGACAGTGTGTCCACCACAGGCTGAAACAAGCTGACGTCCACATCAAGGGTCCTGATCTGAGGCGGAAAGACGCGCAGGCACCAGAGGAGTCAGCTCAGCTCTGACCTCAGGACCCCTCAGGGCAGAGCCCCCATCCCCAGACGTCTCAATCGGCTTCCAGCTGCCTCGGTGTACACATGTCTGCTAAACTCATAGCTACTGAAACCTGCCACATTACATATAAAAAGCATGTGTGTTATGCATCAAGTAGATAAATGACGCTGATGCGCAGAGCCAGGAGAGCTCGAGTTTCTCTGTGTCGGCGAACGGCAACAGGTACGATTACTTATCTGTCAGAGGCGGATCTGTCTTCCATCACCAGGTAGTCAAAACACAGCCGGATTTTACACAGAGGAGAGCAGTCGCTGTAACTTTACCGCACGTCTTGCTCTGTCTTTATTGTGTCCTAATATGACTCTTGTGGAATTGTGTATTTTTAGAATTTTCTATTCATGTTGTGACAATGTTGTACTGAAAGGTCTGGTTAGGTTTAGGCACAGAGAGCAGATTTTTAAGGAAAAGAACAAAAGTATCCCATTTTGAAAAAAGGAAGTAAACACTTGAAGTGGTCTCAAACAGCGGTGCATTCATGTGCTGACTATCGGAAAATCACGCAAATGCCCTCTCGAGTTGCCAGTGACACTGAAACATAGCTGACCAAAGTAAACATTGGGTTGATGGTAAGAAACTTTCACCCAAGTCATGTACTGTACAGTCAATGCATCGTTCCCATGTATCTCTAACTACCGTCAACATGTTGTTTACACAGATTACAGTTGTTTTTGATCCAAGTTTGTGAGCACTTCTCCTGACGGGTGCAGCATATGCAGATGCTGATTAAACAGCACGATGATGCATGACTGCAGGACAAGGAGACAACACTGGAGATGGCTTATGGTATCGAAATGAACCTTCATTTAATGAGCAACAGCTCTGTCGGATAATGTCAAGTGAACTGCAGAATTGTGCGGTGCGATAAAAAAATGCACATTTTAGAATTACAGTCCAAAGCCCACCTGTGCATCAATCATGTGCTTTAATCGGCACCTTGACCTGCCACCCCTGTCGTGTGGATGGATGGAGAAGTGCTACTAATCTGGCAGAAATAATCCTTTTGTGTGCACATAGAAAGTCTTACATCTTTGACTTCAACTGGCCAAAAACGAAAGCATACACAAAAGTGTTGCGTTTATATTTTCAAGGGTTAGAACTGAAAACAGACAATAAAGTGAATGAAATGGCTCGGATGCTGGTTTACACTGGACAGGCTGCTATTTTTCCCACTGCTTCACTGCTTTAAATAGAAATAAACTGGGATTAAATCTGTGCGACAGCGAACCCATCCATGTCACCTTTTGGCAAACAAGAAGGAAATCCTCCCCATAAACTATAAACAGACTTTTTTTTTCATTCAGTGTAAACAGCTTAGGGAGTGACTGAATAACTGAACTGCTGTTGCACTGCTTCCATCAACATTACGTAGCTTTAAAATCATGTTGATGGTTCAGTGTATTATAACAGGGTGAATGGTGTCTCTGACATGACCGGATGAGATTTGTTTGTAGCTAGCATTGACCTCACATCTGATAAACTGTTGCAGACCTGGGTTTTGTGTTTTACGGCAGTGGTGTTGCACTCAGAAACTGCGGTGGGGGGGCAAATGACAAAAGAATGCCAATTTCTACATAATGTTGCTTTAATCACTGACTTGGTGGACTGTGCGTTTGTGCATTGGAGTGCCACACTCTTCAGTTCCACTACATGTTTCTATTCCCTGTTCCTGTTCTTGAACACTTCTCTTCTTCCCCCTGCCTATACCTTCTTCTGTGGCAGAGACAAAACTGAGTGCCTTTGCTCAATGACACAACCATCCCATAATCAGGAATAATGTGAATGCTCTGGAAGGTGCCACTGCCACTCTGTTTTTAAAAGAAAAAAAAAAAACTCAACAAAAACACAGACACTCTGAATGTGAGCTCAGGTGTGCTGCAGCATGTCCCTCAGACTGCCTCAGGCTGCTCTCCAGTGAACTTACGTCGGCTCCTAGCGGCCGGTGGAGGAACTGCAACAAGCTGAGGATAATACAGACACTCACTGCAGCTCAGACCTGATATAAGACCTATTAGGCATAGGGAAATAATGCTGTTTTTTAAACAGTCTCGACAAAAAGGAGAAGAAGAAACTGTGTATTTGAGAATACCTAACACAACTGTAAACTATATGTGGAGCTGATTCTGTGTTTCCTTGAGGAGCATTCTAGACATAAAAGTTGCACCAGATGCAAGGAGCTAAATCAAAATGTGAGTTTATTTGAGTGTTGAGAATAAAGTTGGACCTAAAATAAGTTGCAGCGGTGCATTTTGGGGGGAATATCGGAGGGAATATTTCAGTTGTAGTTGGAAATGTGTGTGAGGGCTGATGGATGAGACGCAGCGAAAGGAAACACTGGTCCATTAAAAGTCTGAGCGCAACTCGCTCGGGGGTTGGTCCCTCGTCCCAGCCCAGCGGAGACCTCTCCCTCTCTCCCTCTCTCCCTCTCTCTCCCTGCTCTAAGAGGATAAGCTCGTCCCTTTTTCTCCCCTCGCCGTGATTGGACGAGGCCACTTCTTAGGAATGGCATCAAACTATTTAAATAGCACTTTGTCCCCCCTCGGCTTAAAAGGGAGTTTTTTAGCGGCCGATACCAGCAGGGACAAGTTTTTTTCCATCAAGGACAGAAAAACACTTTGCAAGATTTTTTTTATAAATTATTATTTCCCGTCTTTTTTCACGTTGGAACTTTTTCCCTTTTAAATAAATTATTTCCTGAGGATTATTGCTGCGTCTCTGGATATTTGGTTTTTTTTCGGTATTTTATTGTTTTATTTTGATCAGCTGTTCTCGCAAAGCAGGTGAGTGGCAAATATTCTGAGGAATGCGTCTGTTTCTGCAGCTGCACCGGCAGCCCTTAATATTTTTCTTCCTGTTTTCAACCTGTTGCACGCTGATTATTATTATTTTAGTGTCATAAATGGTGAGACTGATGTTTTTTTTCTTGTCCTCGTGTGTCACATGCAGCAGGTTGGTGTTGCACCATGAAGCTGACAGGGATATTTTTGCTATTGATGCTTTGGACCTGTGAGGGTGCGAGAGTCGCAGGTGAGTTTTGTCTGTTCCAACTGGAACTTTCCTTTTCATGTAGGAAACAAATGATGATTTATGGTGAGGATGTGACACCCAGTCCGCTGCCACACAAAGCCTGACTGCTTCTTGTTATCCACCCGCAGAGAGTCGAGACGACAACAGCGTGTATGACTTGTTCGAGCTCGTCCAAGTCCCCAGGAAGAACCACGGGGTCACCCTGGTGAAAGGAGACGACCCGTACAGCCCCGCATACAAGATCCTCAACCCGGACCTGATCCCCCCGGTCCCCGAGAGCGCCTTTAGGGACCTGATCGATTCCATCCACGCCGAGAGGGGATTCCTCCTCCTGCTCAACTTCAAGCAGTTCAAGCGCACCAGGGGAAGCCTCCTGACCGTGGAGAAGTTGGACGGCTCCGGACCAGTGTTCGAGGTCGTCTCCAACGGCAAGGCGAACACCTTGGACATCGTTTTCTCCACCGAGAACAAGCAGCAGGTGGTCTCCATCGAAGATGTGGATCTGGCGACGGGCCACTGGAAGAATATCACGCTGTTCGTGCAGGAGGACCGGGCGCAGCTGTACGCGGGATGCGACGAGGTGAACACCGCCGAGCTGGACGCGCCCATCCAGAGCATCCTGACGCTGGAGACGCCGGCCAGCGCGCGGCTCAGGATTGGCAAGGGAGCCGTGAAGGACAGGTTCATGGTGAGAGCATGGTCATCATACACGGGAGATGAATCCTTTCTGTTTTTAATGTTGTCAGAGGAGAGTTTTGTTAACACATCCCAATGCGCAATTGTGTCCAAATGCGTAAAAACGCACACGTTGCAGGAGTAAATGATTGTTCGGGCGCTTTTGGTGTAATGTCTTATTCACTTTACACACAATTGTATCCTAAACTGAACTCTGATACCTGCAGGGAGTCCTCCAAAACGTGCGGTTTGTGTTTGGAACAACGGTGGATGCCATCCTGCGCAACAAAGGCTGCCAGAGCTGTGAGTAATCAGACATCTCGCGTGTTTACTCATCACTCATCTGCTTCATGCGCTGCCAAGTCCTACAAAATCCTTATCAAAGAAATGCGTATGCACTCGAAATGCTTGCTGATTTCTACATAAAAGCCTGGCTGTGAGGCTGCTTACCACTTGTCACACAGGAATGCCAGTTTTCAAATATCTCAGGGCACTGTGGTCTCAAAGTATGCTCTGTGGTCTGCGCCGTATTACTTCTCCTAAAGATTTATAGCGGTGTGGGATGTGCAATATTTAAGAAACAACATTCCACCTCTTTAATAAACCAACCATAACGATGATGTGCAGATATGTGATTTGATTGCTTTTCTTTCAGCCATGACGACTGACACCATGATCCTGGAGAACCTCAACGGCTCCTCAGCCATCAGAACAGAGTACACAGGACACAAGACTAAAGGTAAACACTGCTGTGTGTGTGTGTGTGTGTGTGTGTGTGTGTGTGTGTGTGTGTGTGTGTGTGTGTGTGTGTGTGTGTGTGTGCGTGTGTGTGCGTGTGTCTCAGACAGGCTGTGGACTTCCTCTGATGATCAGACTGGCCACTAGACTTAATTAATGGCCTCTCTCCCTGTGTTTTTGCCTTGCTGAAGATCTGCAGATGGTCTGTGGCTTCTCCTGTGAGGACCTGGTCAGCATGTTTAAGGAGCTGAAGGGCCTTGGTGTTGTGGTCAAGGAGCTGTCCAATGAACTCCGCCAGCTGGTAAGGAGGAAGAACACCAGACCGTCTGGTGGCAGAGTGCAAGCGAGCGTCTGCTGCCTTTCTGCCTTTGTTTGTGTTTGTGTTGTCTGGTTGCATCGCCACCTGTGTGCAGCTGTCCGGCAAAATAACATTAGATGTGTACTGTGTGTTCAGCTAAGGAGATTTGTTAATCTAAGTTTTACACTGTAAAAGCACGTGCGGTTAAGAACACTTTGAGCACTTGCCTGCATCATTACTGAAATCGGCATAAACATAACCACAAAATGAAACTTTCATCATCCATAGCTCCTTTATTTTAGCAAATTGAAAGTTTAATATCTCAATGGCATCAGTCGAAAACAGTTTTCAAAGATGTAGTAAGTTTCAGGTGCTATTTAAGAATTTTTCAAGCGATCGACAGAATGTGAAGAAATTACTGGTGTGTAATCATGTAAGAGACGTCTGTGTGTTATGTTGAAGGGATATCTATTCAAGTTAGCATGCTAACCAACTAGCCCCTCACCACTTTGTAAGGTGATAGTCCGAGTAAACAACACCAACACTCTCCCAGTGCGTCGAGCCAGGCAAAGCTAATGCGTCCGCTAGCTGCACGGTTAAGCAGCAGTTAGCAGCGACTCTTATGATATGCTGCCTCCAGTTGTTTGGAGTATGAATTTGACAGGTTGCCAATTCTTGCATATTGTCTCTTTAATGATTTTCTAAATACAAGCACATAAAGACTGGACTCATTAGGGCTGCAATGATTATAGTTATTGTCGGTTAATCTGTTGAACATTTTTTTGATTAATACATTAATTGCTTAATCCATTAAATGCCAAAAATATAAAAAAATGTTGATAACTTTTTCCAAATCCCCAGATGACGTCCACAAATGTCTTTTTTTTTTGTCTGCAACCAAAAGATAGTCAGTTTATTGGCACAGAGGAGAAAGAAAAAAACAGAAAATATTAACATTTGAGAAGCTAAAAAAAAAATTAAAAATTGAGTAGCTGAATTTTTCTTGGTCAAATACATTCAGATCTTCAATAAAATTGTCAACAGAATGTGAAGGAATAAAAGTTTTTGATGCTATGACATCTGTTTTTTGGTGTTGCAAAGAAGTTTAGCTTGCTAGCCCAAGACAGCAGCGTTGTAAAGACCAACACTTCCCTAGAGCTGCGCGGCTTACTGAGATAACTAGCTAAGGGCAGCTACAGTTAGCCGCAGGTACAGGCTACTTTGATATGCTGCCCCCCTAGTTGTATTGAGTGTGAATTCAGCAGGTGGCCGATTATTACTTATTGCATCTTTAAAAAAATTGCTAAAAACATTTAATCGATTGTCAGAATACTTGGCGATTCATTTAATAGCTGGCAACTAATAGAATAATTGACTTATTGCAGATTTTAAACTCGGACAATATACAGTAAATTATAACACAGACCACAAAAAATGTTATTTTTGCCAAGGTAAAAACGGAATGGGATCCAAATAATCATTAAACAATATCTCTGTTTTGTCTGTTTCTTCTACCCCTCCCTCTCAGACGGATGAGAACAAGCTGATTAAGACCCGTTTTGGCATTCACAGCGGCGTCTGCATCCACAATGGCATCGTGCACAAGAACAAAGACGAGTGGACCGTTGACGACTGCACCGAGTGCACTTGTCAGGTGAGAGCTCAAGTGCATATACATGGTGTGAGGGGACGCACTCTTTGATCGGACATTTGTATGTACACGCACTCGTATGAAGGAACGCGCACACTCAACAGCACTCAACTGATCTGGTCAGTAATTAGTAGTTTAAAGGGCTGGCAGCAGGCCAATAGCCTTTACTGTTGTAATGAGAGGTCTGTTGTCAGAGTTCAACTCGAGTGTGGCCTGGAGCTTGACTTGACCAGCACTTAAAGTGATGCAGTAATTAAGAACATGGCCTTGGCTTTGAGAGTTAGTAAGAAGGATGTTTCTGGGTGCAAAATTGGCTAAGAAGATTCCTGCATCTCACAGGTAGATTTTATTTCCTGTTTTTCCCTCCTACCTCTCCTATACCCTCTTGGTCCTGGATCAGATCCAAGAGGGAGAACATTAGCAGAATAGTTAGGGGCAGTTGTTACCCCTGAGTCACCCACACAGGTTGTGCTGGCAGGCTGGCTTTCCTTGTCTGAGGCTCAGTGCCCAGTCTGGCTCCACAGTGAAACCGACTTCCATTATTTGGACTTTGGCTTCATTCCCATCCTCCCCTGACCCAGTGGGCAGGTTGTTGTCGGCGGGGGTCTCCGTTCTCAGCCAGGATTCTGCTTTTTAGTTTTTTCTGGCATGGTAAATCTGGGCAAACTCAACAAAAGATGTAGAGCAGATGACTGAATGGGTTGGTTGCACGAACATGGAGTAAGACTTGGATAGAAAATTACCCCGCAACACGCACTTAGAAAAGTTTACACAATAATCAACTCTTTGTTATTGAAACCGTATCTTAATCCAGCACCTGGACACAATTTGGAAGAAAATTGCAACGGCACGTGGGTGATATCCATATATTCAAGCACATGTGTAACCATACATTTGATCTCTGTGCTTTCGCAGAACTCTGCTACCGTGTGCCGCAAGATCTCCTGCCCCCTGATCCCCTGCGCTAATGCTACTGTTCCTGATGGGGAGTGCTGCCCGCGCTGTGGAACACGTAAGCATTTATTTTCATTGTTCACATTGCATAGCCAAAGAAAGTACACTGTATTTACAGCTACTTAAACTTGCATCATAAGCTACGACACAAATGGCCCCTGTAAGGTACAATGTATACATTTCAACTAACAGACACAGCCTTTAAACACAGACCCATTTACTGAAAGAACCGTTTTTACGTTGTTGACCAAATAAGAAAAAGCCACAAATATTTCCCCCACATGTAAAGGTTTCTATTCAAGAGAAAGCATGTTAATTTTAGAGATGATTTAACTCCAATAACTTCCGAGGAAATGAAAGGGTGCTTATATGTTTGGAACATAGGTGCTTTGTGCACCCAAACATCTTTGAATCTTCAAGCTGAAATGGCTGTAATTTGCCAAATTGGCTTAAGCGGAATGGAAAATCGGTCAGCTGTTTAGTGAAGCCATCTTCTGCGTGAGGAGAAGTGACACGTTCTTCATACCTATGCAGGCTTGGCTGCAATTCTTCGCTATTACCTAAATAAACAGAAGGGGAGTCACATTCATCCAGGCCTCAGCCACTTGTTGAAGTCATTACACACCCAAGACCATGTTTGCAAAATCAGTTTCCTCTTTGGGAAAACATAAGCCAGTGGGGCATCCCTATGTATCCTGAGGACAGTGGCTCTTTCTATTCCTCCAGCTTCTCCTAGTGTGTTAGTCTCTGCCCTCCCGCTCAACAGACGGCCTTTTCTCTGTCTAAGTCGCAGCTAAGTCCACACTATTAGCCCTCCGCTTTAAGAGCTTTCCCTCCTCATTTAGGCTTTGGGGTGTTTCTGAGGGGGTGCTGCCTCGCTGGAATAGCTCTTTTATTGTGTCCCTCTTCCCCTCTCCCTCATATTCTCTCCCTCTCCCTCCTGCTCAGCGAGCGACTATGCAGAGGACGGCTGGTCGCCATGGTCTGAATGGACCCATTGTTCTGTGTCATGTGGGCGGGGCATCCAGCAGCGCGGGCGCTCTTGCGACCGTATCAATAACAACTGCGAGGGCACCTCCGTGCAGACCCGCGACTGCTACCTCCAGGAGTGTGACAAGCGTTGTGAGTTAACATAACACACTCTAACACCGAAACACAAACTCTCGATTAGAAGCCAGCTTTATTTACATGTAGTTTACATGTCATCGTCTATGGGACATAAAGGTGCAATGCTTTGCTTCCTGATAACTGACCTCTGACCTTTCTTTGTGACATTCAGTCAAGCAGGACGGCAACTGGAGCCATTGGTCACCCTGGTCATCCTGCTCTGTCACCTGCGGTGCTGGTGTCATCACCCGTATCCGCCTCTGCAACTCCCCCACCCCTCAGCTCGGAGGAAAGGACTGTGAGGGCGAGGGACGGCAAACCGAGAAGTGTCAGAAGTCTCCCTGCCCGAGTGAGTGCCACCGTCTGATATTCACCTCCTGGTTGTGTTTTGTATATATTGAAGACAAAAATGAATCATGATTTCTTCTTGTCTCCTTTAGTCAATGGCAACTGGGGACCCTGGTCACCATGGGACACCTGCACTCTTACCTGTGGAAGTGGTTCCCAGATTCGAAAACGTGTGTGCAATGATCCTGCACCAAAATACGGTGGCAAAGAGTGTATTGGGGATGCCAAAGAGACCCAGTTTTGCAACAAGAAAGCCTGCCCAATTGGTGAGGCATTTTAATCACTTACAGAGCTTCTATAATTGAGTTCCGTGCATCTGTATTATTTTAAACATGTTTACTGTGCTTCAGTTTACTTTATTACTGTTGTTTTATGGCATCGTTTGTTTAATTATTTAGTTATATGTTTATATCCTGAGATTTCCCTTTGCAGTTAGATCATTTCTAGTAAAAAGGTTACATCTGCATGATACCTTTCATCCTTCAGTTGATGGCTTGATAATGAGCCAGCATTGTTGTTCTCAGATGGGTGCTTGTCTAACCCCTGCTTTGATGGAGCCAAGTGCACCAGCTTCCCTGATGGTTCCTGGAAGTGTGGAAAGTGCCCAGCTGGCTACACCGGCAATGGCATCAAATGTAAAGATATTGATGAGGTAAGAATTTCGTAGACCGTTCAATATTGTTTGATGTCTGTTGAGACATCAGCAATCTAAATAATCACAATGGTTGTTCCTTTCATCCTAAAATAACAGTGCAAAGAGGTCCCGGATGCTTGCTTTGAGTTTAATGGTGTGCACCGCTGTGAGAACACAGACCCTGGCTACAACTGTCTGCCCTGCCCTCCTCGCTACTCAGGACCACAGCCGTTTGGCAAAGGTGTGGAGCAGGCGGCTGCAAAGAAACAGGCAAGTACATTAATTTCTCTGTGTTAAGCGGTTAATAGATACAAGATGAGGGAACTTATCATGAATAAACTCTAACCCTAAACCTTTAGGGGTAAGGTGGTTTAGGGTGCATGAATACTTGCGCCTCGACAGCAGGACCATGCTTATTTATTGAAATGAATGTCATGAAAGTGATCTATTCACTCTCCAGGTGTGTACGCCCCGTAATCCCTGCCTCGATGGAAGCCATGACTGCAACAAGAACGCCCGCTGTAACTACCTGGGGCACTTTGCCGATCCCATGTACCGCTGCGAGTGCAAACCGGGCTACGCTGGCAACGGTCATATCTGCGGAGAGGACACAGATCTGGATGGATGGCCCAACGCTGACTTGGTTTGTGTGGAGAACGCTACATACCACTGCAAAAAGGTATGGAGCACTGAAGCAGCAAGGATCTAGGTATATTCTCATCTGTTTGCTATAATCTCTGAATGTCTAACTGTGTTGACTGTTCCCCAGGACAACTGCCCGAACCTCCCCAACTCTGGACAGGAAGATTACGATAAGGACGGGATTGGAGATGCTTGCGACAATGATGATGACAACGATGGCATTCCTGATGATAGAGTGAGTGAAACTCTCCAGATGTGGCCATAAGAGAAGACAAGGAAGTGTTTGTGTGTGTGTGTGTGCGGGTGTGTGTTCTGTGACTGTGATTGTGTATATGCATTCATCATTCATGCTGTGTAATAAGAAGGCAGGTGGAGAGGGTGGAGGGGAGAGAAGGGGAGGGGAGTGGTGGCTCTGCAGGAAAGCAAATGTTTTTCCTCAGCCTACGCCAAAACCTCAAATTCCAACGGTGAGGTACAGCCCTGAAGGAGCAGCACTGTGTGTTTGAGAATGCGAACGTTAGATTTGGGACAGGACCTAAAAATAAAAGCACCTTTTCATCCGACATCTCTGCCTCCCTGTAAATAAATCCAGTCAGGCTCATGCACTGCACCTGAAATTCTATTCTCATCTCTTTCCCTTCTCCTTTGTCTTTCTCTTATTCAAACAGGACAACTGTCCATTCGTGTACAACCCCAGGCAGTATGACTACGACCGTGATGATGTGGGTGATCGTTGTGATAACTGCCCCTACAACAGTAACCCAGACCAAACAGACACAGACAACAACGGGGAGGGAGATGCCTGTGCTGTGGACATCGATGGAGATGGTGAGGACTGGAAACGCAAGACCGACATCTTTATTTCTGTGCTGAAGTGAGGTCTTGTTTTTGAGCGATATAATTTGTACTTATGTTTGTGCTTGATTCGACAGGTATACTGAATGAGAAGGACAACTGCCCCTATGTGTACAATGTTGACCAGAGAGACTCAGATCTGGACGGAGTGGGAGACATGTGTGACAACTGCCCTCTGGAACATAATCCTGATCAGGTGTGTGGACACACCGCCCATCCCCATTTCTTTCCACCTCACCCTCCAACAATAATCCACATTCATCTCCCTGCCTGTCTCTATAGCTCAGCATTTATCTGTCCTTCAATTGAGACAGAGCCTCTGTGATTAGCCCTGTGTGGCTGTCCGAGCTTTATCACGCCATGTAAAAGTGGAGTAAATCCTGTCTGCAGCTCAAGGGCACATCAGTTCAATAAGGCGTGGTGGGGGGCGAGGGGTCTTTTCAATGGCCCATTGACGTTAGCTAGCTAATGTGAGAGAAGAGGCCCCAGGCTGGGGATATTACTGAGGAATGGGCTGGCCCTGGGCTGTGTGCAGCATGGGCCGGCTCAGTCCACCTGTGCCATGCTACACTGAGAAATAGGAATGTGTTGAACAACGGGACAGAGGAAAATGATGGGGGAAGGAGGGGGGAGTCTAAATCTACACTGATTTGGTCTGTAAAGATTGAACTCTGCAATTAAAGGCCAAACGAGACAAGTCCAGACACGGAAGCAGCAATGTTACCTGCTGTTCTAAAGACTACAAAAACACCCTCCTCAGAAGTTGCAGTCTCATTGAGATCTTTGAAAGAAGAATTTTTGATCCTACGCATCCCATTCCTGCTCCCACCCTCCGTCTCCTCCCATTCATCCCCCTTGTTCCTATTCTTTTCAGTGCCGCAGGGTATGTCTGGTCCTGCCGAGTAGGGCTAGCATGACTTCGCCCTTCAGTGCAGATGCTGGAGGCACTCAAGGAGCAAATTGGAGTAGGAGGAGCAACAGTCTTGTGGAGTGATGTTTGATTTTCAATAGCTGCAACCTGCTGACAGATCTTGGACAAATTGAGCTTGGCAGGTCTAAGGAGGCAGAGTGATTTCAGCCTAAGGAAAGTCTTTGATGAAACAAGGAGAGGAGAAATGAAAGACCAACGGTAGCAGGGTACATGCAGTGAAAGGAACTAGACATGATGGAATGTTATCACTTATGTTAGCATGCTAATACTACATTGCTCCCTTAAGCCGTACATTAAATGATATCTCTGTTGCAGGTGGATTCAGATGATGACCGTGTGGGAGACAAGTGTGATAGCAACCAGGATATTGATGAAGACGGACACCAGAACAACCTGGACAACTGCCCATACATCCCTAATGCCAACCAGGCTGACCATGACAAGGATGGCAAGGGAGATGCATGTGACCATGATGACGACAATGATGGCATCCCTGATGACAAGGACAACTGCAGACTAGCCTTCAACCCTGACCAACTGGATTCTGATGGTGAGCAAAATGTGCCATGTTTCAAGTGTAAAGGAAGTGTCCTCAATGCTTAACAGCATGTATGAGATCTTCCATGGATATTGTAATTGATGAATATGTAAATCTTTCAGGTGATGGTCGTGGAGATGCTTGCAAAGATGACTTTGACCAAGACAACGTGCCTGACATCTACGACGTGTGTCCAGAGAACTTTGACATTAGTGAGACAGACTTCCGCAAGTTCCAAATGGTTCCTCTGGACCCCAAAGGCACCTCGCAGATTGATCCCAACTGGGTGGTCCGCCATCAGGGCAAAGAACTGGTCCAGACGGTCAACTGCGACCCTGGTATTGCTGTCGGTAAGTAAAAAATAAGTGTTGTGATTGCTTCTGAAATGCACCCAATTCCATTAATAGTCATTAAGTTGAATGACCACTAACTTGCATTTTTCCTTCAGGTTACCACGAGTTCAATTCCGTGGACTTCAGTGGGACTTTCTTCATCAACACAGAGAGGGATGACGATTACGCCGGATTCGTGTTTGGTTACCAGTCCAGTTCCAGGTTCTATGTTGTCATGTGGAAGCAGATCACGCAGACGTACTGGTCGAATAAACCCACCAAGGCCCAGGGCTACTCTGGCTTGTCCATTAAAGTGGTCAACTCCACCACTGGCCCAGGAGAACACCTCAGGAATGCCCTCTGGCACACAGGGAATACCGCAGGACAGGTAAGAAAGATGGTGGACTTCTTTCAGAAGGAAAGGACATTTTATCACCCACAGGATGATTGTGTTACAAGATAAGCTGATGGCTTTTCTCAATGGTCTAGGTCCGCACTCTCTGGCATGACCCAAAGAATGTTGGGTGGAAGGACTTCACTGCCTACAGATGGCATCTGATCCACAGACCAAGAACAGGACTTATCAGGTAGGAAGATGATAGAGGTGTACACTTTACAAGGGTTTTGAACATCAAAGTCCCAAACTTTTGACCTTACCAACTTTAAATATGTCTTTATTTCCACAGAGTTGTGATGTACGAGGGCAAGAAGATCATGGCAGATTCTGGTAGCATCTATGACAAGACATATGCGGGCGGCAGGCTAGGTCTTTTTGTCTTCTCACAAGAGATGGTATACTTCTCAGACCTCAAGTATGAATGCAGAGGTAAGGACTTCAGCATCCTCGAAAGTATTTGATGTTCAGCTCTTTCAATCCATGTCCCTGAGGAGATCATGTCAACCTCATTTTGTTATGTTTTTGTCTTTTAACAGATGTCTAAATGCACGGCGCAGGAAGCTCTGAGGAATGCACCTTTTTTGTATAAAGTATGAACTTATGTATTCTGATGCAAAGTCCAGGGACCGATTTATCTCCGCAACTCTTTCTTCTGCGGCACGCACACTCGGACGGGCCGAAAGGGCATGTGGTTGGCCTCAGGGTAGCTTGAAGCTGGTTTGGGCACAGTACCAACCTGTTGATTGCCAGTTGAGGATCAGAGAGCCCCTCTTCCTCCACCGTTAGCATCCACGAGAGCAGGGTGAGCTGGAAAAAGAAAAAAGATAACAAACTCTCTAGATCTGCCAGTAGGACACAAACACCTTTCTATCCCAGCTCTGCCTGCTTTCTCACTCTCTGAAAGACCTCATTCATCTCTGTGCGGGAACAGCTCCCCATAGACAACTATGCACTTCCAAGCCTTTACATCTCTCTCTCTCTTTCTGTCTGGCTTCTTTAGCCTGTGTGCCTTTTCTACCGTACCTTCTGGATGGACATCCCAAAGAAAAAACTGAAGAAATATTCCCGTTGCTTTACTAGATCTGCCAGGATGTAGATTCTGAATGATACAACTTTTGAGGACTCGGAGGATGAAGACAGCAGTAACATTTTTTTAAGGAATCTTTGTTGTTAAGGACTTGCGATTTAAGAAGACCGTTTGGAGTGGCACGAGTTAGAAATAACGGGAACATGATGTTGTGGTGTATTCATGCATGAACTGTATGTGAAAGACTGGCCATGTGTGAAATAAGAAAGTGCTTTTACGTATCGACCTAAGAATCTCTGTGGAAAGGAGAAAAACAAAATCAAATTTAGGTTAGCTGTCTTTTGAGCTTATAGCATCATGGGCTTTGTTGATGTTGTCTGGTTAATTAAACAACTCTCAGGGTGAGATGGAAGTGACGACCTTCCCGTGTTAAACCAGTAACAAAAAATATTATTATATTTTACAAATTATTGGTAGAGCCAGTGATCTCAAAGCCAGTATTGCTTCCAAAATGCCCCCCATCTTTCAGCACAACCTTGGTCAATGAAGAGATTTATCCCCCTCAGCTTTTGAGGATTTCAATTTGAAATTGTGTAAATACATGTAATTTATGGACTTTTGCCTACAATGTAGGCAGCAAAGGAAATTTAAATACTAGTTTACTTTTTTTTAAAGTAAAAATCCATCCAATATCCCAATCAAAACTGACCCAAAATCAGGTACAGCCAGGTGTCAGACGCAGGATTGCTCACTCTTGTCGGTGTCTATCATCTCCAGTCGTACGAAGTGAATTCGGTGTGCTTCGGGGGGGCTGTTTAGCATGAAGTGTATGTAACTTGTGTGCCTTTTCTTCAGAGAGAGATGAGTAACAAAGGAAATCTTTGATGTACAAATATTACCTCATTGCTGTTGTATAATTTGATCAAACAAAAACACAACCTGAGTACTTTTTTTCATATTCCTTTGAAATGATGGACATCTTAGTGCTACTGTAGCATGAGCTGTAAATAGTATGACTTTTCATATCTTAAAAACACATCGAGCTCCCAA
The DNA here is from genome assembly GCA_963678695.2 of Diplodus puntazzo. NCBI lineage: Eukaryota > Metazoa > Chordata > Actinopteri > Spariformes > Sparidae > Diplodus > Diplodus puntazzo. The sequence goes on from OZ023172.1 coordinate 12,950,365, forward strand.
TCCCGTGATCTTCCCCGGTGAAAATGACCGTAAAATGGGAGATTCCTTTTTTATAAATAATTTTGCCTTATTATGTAAGTCCAATGCTGTTTTTAGCAGATAAATTATTGTTCTGTTTTGTCTTAGCTGTTTGTGAGAGGTTGATTTGTGTGTGTGCGTGTGTAGATAAATGCTATTTAAATAATTTATCAGGATCTGTTGCCTTACCAAAGGGCGCATGTCCATCTGTATAAACGGTTTGCACACTGACGTGAGGATGTTCTGTTCTTTATCGTTTTTACCTTCTTTGTTATTGTGTATCATTGTTACCATTATTTTTGTACAATTAGTTTTGCTTGTCTGTAAACATTTTCTTAGTTGTACAAAGCAAAAAAAATGCTGTTTTTATTCATAGCAATTATTTTGTTACATACTTCAAGACAATAAATAGTTGTTAAAATTCTCAAGCATGTCTCTGCTTTTGTTTTGTTTAAGCTATTTTACCATTATTCATCCATGGTATCCATGGTGATCAAGTCTTGATGAGTTGGAAATATGACTCTGATTAGCTCTATTTTAGCACCAACACTCAACACTTCAACATACTGAAAGTCAAAGTGATTGCCCGGTTCCCCTGAGGCACAAACAGAGTTGTACTCTCAGTCCTTTCTCTGCTGCAGACAGGCACACATCGCCTCTGTGATGAAGGACACATGAGGAATGTAACACAGACGTCTGCTCCTCAGCTTGATCTGCCTGACCTCTCTGATCTGCGCTGACTTCTGCAGAAGGTTAAACAACACAGAGAGCAAATATTAGGCCGACACAAACCTTGACTTTGGCTGACTGGCAGGAAAAAATCCACTGGTGGCAACGCAGGAACACAACACAGCAAAACTACAAATTTTGACCTCATTTACCATTGTGACATATAAACACCACTGTAATGAGTCTCAACGAAATTTTAACATGGTGGTCGTGCTGAGTTTATTGAACTAGGTGCTCTTGAGCGGTCAGTGTTGTGCTGTTTCAAAATTTTCCCAGCAACATATTTGCCCGTGACAACGCCGGCGTTACCTGGTACACCGGCCTCTTTACAAGATGCTCAATATCTGTGGAGGGCAGTGTTAACTTACAACTAATGACACTGAACAGTTCCTCTCGCTCACATTAAAAGCATCACATTGGCAAAACACGAGCTGAACCAAGTGCAATGTGATAAGTGAGCTTACCACTCACTGCTATTGTTCATCAAAAATAAACGACTAATTTTTTACAGCATTTGTTGAAAGCTGATCAGTTTGAAATTTGTAAGGGAGTAGATTTTATACAGTCTGTGGGAGTAATGATACAAGAGGAAGCTGTTAGATGAAGAGCTGCAAAGGACAGACTGCACCCTTCCAACTTCTCAGTGAAGTAACCAACTGCAGCCAAACGCCACCAGCAATACGGTCTGTGGTGTGTGAATTAAAACAAATGCATGAAAAGTAAGATTTTTCTTATGAGAAACTGGAAGTATGAGTAACATGATATAGCACTTCACCAAGCATAAATAAAACTTCAGAGTGGACAGCTGCACCATGTTCACAAGGCCAATGTCCTCTTCAAATACAGTGTCATCTTCTCAAAAGGTCACACTGCAACTGTTGATCACCTCAGGGAAGATAAATGGCTAATAGGTTAAATAACTAATCTTATGTGCACATAATTTCATGTGTTAAAAGCTCTAGAGAGGCTCTACTAGGCAGGTTTGTCTGCTAGATTTCTATTCTACTGATTATATCCATAATCTTTATCGGTATAAATTGGTAAGGTAGAAAAAGGGAGGTTTCAAATGAAGTACTCTGTTGGTATATTCATCATTTTAAGGGTACTGGTACTGGTATCATGATTTTTTTAAAGGACACCTAGCCTTATAGGTATAAAGCACAAGGTCAATTTGGTCCTTGAGTCCTGCTCCATCTATTTTAGACAATGTAGTGTTGAGGATGAGTTCAGGAGCCTTAAGGCCTGGGGAATGAAGCTGCTCCTTAGTCTAGTGGTGTGGCAGCGGAAACTGCTGTAACTTTTGCCAGATGGCAGCAGGGTGAACTGACTGTTGCGTGGGTCGGTGTCATCTTCAGTGAAAGGGACCAGATCTGAACAAAGTCAAGGACCCAGTCAAAATAGCTTCATGTTCTACCATTTAATGAGCATTATGTTCCAAAAGAATAACAATACATGTAAGTTTTCTCTGTACTTCACAGACACCCAGACAAAACAATGGCACTCAGTCCAGACCAAGTTAACAGAACATAAATAAGAGACAGCCCGGCCCGTGTCCTGGGTCAGGACTCACTGGTCAGTGGTCAAATTGTGCTTCCGACCCAGTGGTGTCTTCTAACATAGACTTCCTGTTGATGTCATTCTCATTGTCTGTTTAGCTGTTGTGGCTTAATCTCTGGTCATGCACAAAACCAAACTTCTTCAGTTTATAGGAAAAAAAAAAAAGGAAGGTAAACAATTTTCTGTGGCCAGGTTTTTTTTCTTTTCTTTTTTTTCGCTTGAGAAAGACCGACCAGACAGTGTGTTGAGACATGCTCAGTATGAGCTTGCAATGACCTTTGGGGCTGAGGATGACTCACTGTCATTCTGTAGCAATCAAATGGAGAAAAACACTCTTGGGCTGCAAATTCTGGCCTTTGTAATCCACTAAGTCAAGTACAAACTCATTCTTATTGATAATGACTTATTATGATCACTACACTGTGGCACACAGAAGATGTACTAATACCAGCTGAAGTTCTCACACGCCTTTGCTGGCTGTCTACCAATACCCACATGTTTACTTTCAGGATGTGAGTGTTTCCACATTCAGAATCCCCACTGGTTTAAAGAAGTCTCACTTCGGCTAATTTCATACATTCGTTTTGTCTTTTGAGGTCCAATAATGTCAATAACGATTTATACATCTTTCTTATATTTGGGAGAATCAGACATGTAATATTTTAAATAAGCATGCACATGAATTGAACTTTGTAAGACTGCAAATAGTGACTATTATCATTACTTATGATAAATACCTTATTGATTATGCAATCATTTAATCAGTCATTATTTTGTCTATAAAATACCCTTCAAAAGTTTCCCCATAGGCTTTGGTAAGATTTACATTTCTTACACAATGACAATCTAAAACCCCAAAATATTAGTTTAGAAAGAAACACTGGAATCTATTACATTTGTGTAGCAGAAACCCACAAATGTTTGCCTCTTTTGCTTGATGACTGAAACAATTAACCAATTATCAAAAGAGAGATTTTTGAGTGCAAAATGCTTTGTCTCCTTGAGATTCTGCCCTCAATCTAGAGCAAGATTGAGGGCAGAATCTCAAGGAGACAAAGCATTTTGCACTCACTGCAGTCATTCTATCCAGATACAGTGACGCACATTTACTCTGGTATTACTAGTTGTATCTTAATTAGAGTAAAAGGCATCCTGAAAAACATCCCTGATGTTGCATATTTATGGAAACCGCAGTGTGTCATCTTAGCCATTCTTAGATTTTCCCAGGAAGACCGGGACCTCAAACCGGTAACCTTCCAGTCGCAAGTCATGACCGTGATTACTTGCCACACACACTCACGCTTCATATAATGACAGACCTGAGCTGAAAAAGACCCACCAAATTACCTCCAGCACCTTTAATGGGCCTACAAAAAGCACCTTTTACAGTAGAAGGATAATACATTTGCCTTGAAGTGTCGTGACTAACGCAAAGTGCTGACGAACAGGACAAAAGTTCAACTACCCTGGAGTTACAACGGCTTTATGTAGCTCCTGTAATCCACCTGGGGAAGTGGAGAGACTGCGCTCCATTTGCAGAACCCGCCGCCACAATCAGCCTCAAACCTCAAACTGAAACGCTACATTTGATCTGGCCTCCATCCTCCTCTGGTCCGTCATTCAAAGCCTTTGTGCTTTGTGCTGCTGTGTGTTGAAGTGTTGAAGTGTTATGTTAAGATGTAGGACCCCCCACTGAATACTGCCACATTTACCCACCATGCACATTTATATGTACAGGAGCTGCAGGGCACCACCTGTACATACAGCATTTGAGACTCAAATATGAATAAAATAACATTTTCTTCAACAATAACGACTAAGTCTGGAATGTGGTTTAGTCAAGGCAATTTCTTTCAACTATAGTATTAGTTCGGTGTGTAGCGAGGGATCAAAACAAAACCTCAATGACACCTGTACTCTACTGGAAAATAACAGCTGCAGGGCTCCAGAATTGTTCAAATCATCACTTTATTCACCCGGTGGTTACGTAACATCTGGAGTCATTGTGCTTTTTTTGGTTTCACACATGCTTGGCTGTTGCTAGACATCTCTCCTTATTGAAGGCTTCAAACAATGAGGAAACCATGGAGCTGGTTCTGTTGGAAATAAGAGGCTAAAGATCAGAGCTACTTGCTGCATCCTTTGGAGACAAAGCTCAGAGGGAATTTAAATGACCATCGTGTAAAACAGAGTCGGTAGCAAATCCTCACACATGAGATGCTAGAGATAGGAAATATTCATAATTTATGCTTGATCAGATTAATAATAAACTTTATTTGCTATGCACCTTTCATACAAGAATTGCAGCTTTACATAAATAAGACATAGAATGAACATAAATATGCATAGCATGCTATAACTAATATATTGATAAGGGACATCTGTTCCTTCATCCCTGGAATGATAAATCATGTGTTTGGGGTGAACGGATATCTTTCCCAGTATGCTTCTAATTTTACATATGTATAACTATCACATAGCAAACTAAACTTTTACAGTCAAACATAGCACGAGATCTACAGAAAGTGTACTGAAATCTGAAAGGAGGAGTAAACTCACGAGCGACAATGTATGCATCCCATTTTTCCCTGATAATGCTACATCGTGAAAGTAAATCAGCAGGAAAGCAAGTTAGGTGATCGGTGTTTGCAGCCAGGGCAGCGGAGTCTTGAAGTGTGTTGAGCTAGAGCTGACAGAGCTAACAGATGATAGAGCTAAACACACAGCAGGACTGAGAGTTTTCGTTAAGAGAAACAAACCATTAAACTGTAGATGATAAAAACAAAGAAACAACATTTTGATTTCGCGGTGCTTTACATATATTTCAGGACGGTTAAAACTGTTTTCCAGGACAGTCTAGGGACGACGGTGAAGTACGTCTGGAGTTTGGAGTCAGCAGTCAATATACAATCACACAGTTTCTGATGAGTTTTACAACAATCATGGCATCAGGCGAACAAAGTTATTTTCATCATGTCAGACGTAGTGACATAGCTGTGTTATAATCACGTAAACACTTTGCCTACTTTTCTGTAATTCCCTTTCATAAGCCATCACAGAATAATTCCCCGTAGAAAACAATGTGTTTGCTGTGATTGTTGGCAGTAGCAGTGGGATTCCTGGCTACGATGTGCTTTGACCTGTGCCCCCTGAGCTGGCTGCACCTGGCGAACTCAAACAGTCGCTGAATATTTTGATGGAAAACGTCGACCTTTATCACCTTTGACACATAGCAATATGTAAAAACCCCATCTCCAAACATCACTGTAAGGATGTCGTAAATCTTAACTCTCAGGTTGGCATGCCTCCTGGTTAAAGAAATGACAGGTTATGAAAAGACAGTTCACATTTTAAAAACAACGAGGTGAAAAATTGTTTATCATTTTCACACGTCTGGTATGAAACCATGCATTGAAATCTATCCACCGACATGTTTTTGAGGTTTACACCGAGACGTGTCATACCTGACTACACGCCTCTTGGACCTTGTCACATCTGCTTGGTGCGCTCTCTGTCCATTACCACTGTTTGTTTTTCCAACATCTTCTTCAGGACACAAGTGAGGCAGAGCAAGTGTTTGAATAGTGAAAAGATGAATGTTCCAAAACAACCCGAAGAGGACACATTATTGGCACCACTGTATGTGTGACCAGAATTCCATTATGGATGAAATTTGTCCTTGTTCCCTATTTTATTGCTTTGAGTTGAACGCCAAATGCCTGCTTTTGCTCCGCAGAGTGGAAATACCCAGCACATACTCTCCTTGACACAGTACAAGTCTTCCACTAGGTTAACCACAATGAGATAGAATCACTTTTTCATGTGTGGTGAATTATTAAAAGCCTTAAACTGTTTTAGTATAGCCAAGAGAGCAGTCATGCAGCTATCCACGGAGAGCAACCTGCATAAAATGGAGCATCAGAATTCAGAGCTGCTTTTCTTTTCTCTTTGCTGAATTATTTTCTTTCTTAAAAAGTGACCGAAAATTGTATCTCAACTTTACTTTTTTCCTAACTGCTTGCTTTGTCTAAAGTTTTCGAAATATCAAAAACCATAATGTATTTTTTTACATTAATTTAGTAGATATGTTCAAATAAAACATTTTTTTTATTATTTTAATGGTGTTTCCCAACATAAATTGTTAATTTATCTCTTGTTTTATGCAGAACACATGTCAGAGAAATCATGGTGGAAGCCAACAGTCCTCTGCAGCTCCATATCTCAATCCGATCAAATCTCAAGGATTTATTTAAAATCCTGCTTGTAAAGCGATCATATATGCTGTCAGATAACTGCTTCCAAACTGTCACTTTAAGGTATCTTTTCACAGTTAGGCATTTATATTGTGCAGATGTGTGCCAAATATCAATGCCAAAAATTGCCCTAGCTTTGATATAAAATGACACTCGCTAATCTTCGGGGAAATGTTGAAATCAAAGGAGGTTTTTCTTCCTTCCGGTTCTCAGGATTTGTAATCGCTGATTAAATGAGACATAAAACAGACTCATCATGATAAAAGAAAATGTGATATAAGGCAGCTGTGTTTTCAGTTTACAGAATGCATTTTGAAAAATGCCCCTCACTACAGCAAACATTTTCTTACTTCTTTTGTCCTCATATAACAGTGGAAGTCTGAGCGTAAATGTCTTATAGACAACAGCAGAAAGGAAAGACCCCAGACACTATTAGTGTGCTATTCATTAACCAGACTGGCAGCAGATGAGAGAGGATAGGGAGACTGAAGGAAGAAGCAATGGCTTTTAATTTCCTGAAGGGAGCACGCCCTGCTACTCCTCTACAGCTTCTGTTTATCCGACAGCCTGTAATTCCTTCTGGCCTTGTGTCGAGTTACAGACACAGCTTCAAACACACGGATCCCCTGCCACAGCAAAGGCAGCGTGTGCCCCTACACTATACCTCTACTATCAGTACCAGCGTGAGTCAGATGCAAGTCAAAGTCACTGTAGAATCAGAGCCTCTGATGACCTTAACATCCACGGGCCCAGCTGTGGAGGTTTAACTGCACTCCAAAAGGCTAAGGAATGAACAGATTCAAACAATTATTTAGCACCCTCATGGGCATGGCCACCACCAAATAAGTGTAAAGATGACCAAAATAGATTTACAAGACCAAAATTAATCCTTGGCTGTCGGGAAATCCCAAATCAGATCCTTCTTTGTCACTTTTAATTTAGCAAAATCATTTGCTGACTTGCATTTGAAACCACAGTATCGGTCAGTTAGTCAATCGGTCGGTCGCCCCACTTTAGTCTAATTTGACATATCTCAACAAAGAATGGAATTTTGGACGGATATTCTTTGGCTTCAGCACTAAATTTGATTTTTCCAAAAATGTTACAGTAACCGTAAAATTAATGTCATTCCCTTCAGCCTTAGCTGTGCTTGTCTATGTAAGTTGCTAATGTAAGCTTGTTTACTGGTCACACTAAAGGTGTAGTGTGTAACCGGTTTGCTCGGTAGCATCACATTTTCTGGCTTCTCCTACCTACCAAAGTGCTGGTGCTTGAGGATTGTGACCTGTAGTTTTCCCAGTAAACACACCTACCTCTTCGGCTGCTGCAATCCCTCCTGAGCAGCCGGCTGCTGCTCTTCTGGGTTTATACTCCTCCTCAGGCACTTTTCATAATAGAAAGAGCAATAATTGACCTTGTTTGAAGCTCAAGGTGTCCTGCCCTATTGGGAGAAAAAAATTGGGGTTACTGGGCTTTTTTTTTCTGCAATGCCACGAGTGGACATTGAGCTAAATGGGAAGTTAGGCTGTGTGGTGGCACCATATCTGGGACTTATGTCCATATCCATGGTAACGTGTTATCTGTGGCAATAAAAAAGCATACTTTTGATGAGAACTGACATGACAAGGTATTTTAAGTGTTTTTGTACTTTAACCTAACCAGATCATGAGAGCAGTTTTGTTACAGCATAAATATGAAAATGTAACCCAAAGAAATTTAGCAAAGTAAATAAATGTGACGTTTCAATATATCAATGGTTTGCAGAATTGTACATACACATACAAACATTTATTCTGGCAGTTGGGTTGGTTCCTATATCTACAAGTAGTCCGTAACTGTGATATAAGCAGTGTTCATGAACCCAGACAGCTCTAAAGTTGGCTTCAGGACACAGAGTTGGCCCTGGAAATGGACATGATGTCTTCTATTTGAGCACTCACAGCAATGACTGACTACCTAGAGGAAGTCAAGTATTCTCTGTGTTGTTGACCACAAATCGTCCACCCCCACTCTCCACAGAGAGGTGTGAAATATTAGAGATAGCTGTGGAAGACAGATTTCCACACAGACACTAGACTTCCCTAAAGGCCAGCGTTGCGTGAGAGACAGAGATGTAAACAGTCAAGATAGAGACACCTGTGTTTCCTTTATGTGTTGCTTCAAGGATGAAGTATGATGCTAGTTACAACCTATTTGAATTGACATATATTATAAAGGTGCAATATGGTCTAAGCCTCATATACTAAGTAGATCGTAAAATTCAGGAGTAACCTAGTAACCCATTTTAGAAGCAGTTATCTAGGCCATTTTCATTGCGTTCAGGTGTTTGTTTTTGTCAGCATCTGGCCTTTATAAAACAGCATGAAACTCTAAACTCTTTATTGTTCGCTATTTTTAAATAATGAAAGTAGTGGTTAAGCTCTTAAGATGTGTGAGGGAAAATAAGTGCATTATACCTTTTTTTTCAGCATCTGTGATGTTATGGTCCCCTTAATGTAGTCCCGTTTGCACTTCTTGTCAATCAAGTCTTGGCAAGTGGCTGTCTTTTCATATAGAAACGTATTTGCATGTAGGCTGACATATCACTCTGTCTGATCTCTCTAACCCGTGCTTGAAATGCTGCCTTTTTAAACATTTGACAAGATATAAAAGCTTGGCTTGAGTCTGTTTCTCTCTGCTGTTTGGCCCATCGGAGCAGGAGCTCTTTTGGCAAAGCTGAGCCAGGAAAGAACCAACTGAGAAGAAACAGAGAGACGGGCAAACCTCCAGTCGCGAGCTGCTGCCGATGCAATGACAAGGTTTACAGCAGTGACTAATGTGGGCCACAGGGCCAGGACAGACCCTGGGTTTCCATTCAGGTTGCAATAGGCATGTGCCAGGCTATGTGGCAGATGGAAATGAGGGGAAAGTAATAGAAATGAAGCCGACTGACATGCAGGTGCCAATATGCCAGTGGGCATCACTAGGGGGAAAAACACTGAGCCGAGACATGCTTTTATGGAGCCATCAAGTCAAGGGACTATCTACAGTAAGCAGTCTTCATATTCATAGTCTCTGCAGTAAAAGTGAAAATCAAAATTTAGAACAAGAAAGTGATGAAATGAACTCACATAATGTGTTTGCGTACAATTTTGAGGTACTTGAGTATTTGCGGTTTTCACACCTACCTCGTCTGGTCCAGACTTTCGGACTGGACAGTTTGCTCTAAACCAAAATTATAGGTGTGAAACGTGGTCTCAAAATCAGTTTATTTGGCTGGGGTTTTTTTTTACATTCGTACTAGCTGCCCAAAACAAACAGAGTCTTCACTTATTCACTGGAAGTTAACTGCCTTGAACAAGGAGTTACTATTGACAGTTTTCCTAAAGGAGAAGACGGTTGACGATCTGTCTCTTCATGGAAATGAAAAGATACTGGCTTGAAATGACTTTTGAAACACTTTCACTGGAGGTAATGTGAAGTAGAGTCTGAAGCAACATTTCATTGTATGAAGGCCTGTATGGTCCTTGGAGGTACTTGTACCATAAAATCGAACATGTACATGAATCCGACAGAGACAATAACACCCCTAACGACAGAGACAGAGCTCTTGATATATACATGGAATAGCAGTTTGCAAGATCTACCAGGATTTTTGGATATACTTAAAGACCATACGTTTACGGTGTATTTTAAGTAATGTTGGGGTCAGAATAAAAATAGCACCCTACCCATCTAGAAGCGGTGGTGTGTAAATACGCAGATACACACAAACATTGATCCTTCCCGCTGGCGTATGATCTCACACAGGTACCATATCCCTTTGATAGTGAAGGTCAGATTTGGTACCACACATATCTAATGGCAGATCTGTGTTTACCGGCAACATTCCTTCACCAAGAAGCTTCACTTACAAGCCTCCGCTGTGATTGGCCCTCTGCAACATTCAGGCCTAATTCTTGCCGAGCGGAGCCGCTCACAGGAAGGCATTCTGCTCACATTACTGGGTCAGTGGCATTGCTTTACTGGGCAGCCCACCTGGGATAGTTTCAAGTGTGAGCGGGAAATTCCTACTTAAAGGTTACGGGGAGAAGGCAGCGCTGTATCTCATATCAGGTTAAAGGTGATGGATGTAAAATTTGAAGAGGTACCAAGGTTAACGAAGACAAGATTTTACTCATACAGATCGACTTTGTTTTAAGCTGTCACAATTGCAAATGTTTTCTAGAAAACTGATTCTCTTTCTTCATTCTTGTGACTGCAGCTTCCAAACAGGCGATGAGAAACGTGAGGGCGCGGTGTTGGGTTCCCTCCAGGCCCATTTTGTGTCCTCGATCGGTGGCGCGAGACAAAAGGAGCACAGAAACCAGAGCTCGAGGTAGTGCTGCACTTTTGCTGTGAGTCAGGACGAGGAGAAGAATAGAGTCCTTTCACCGTCCGGCCTGCCTGGCTGTACTGTACACCTCGGAGAAGCACTCAGTGCTGAGGGGAGATGGGTTGCCTTGATAATGAACACACACACACACACACACACACACACACACACACACACACAGGATTCCCTCTGCCTGCCAGAGCCTGAGAGAGAGAAAGAGGCAGGGGAGGGTTCCAGGCATTTTGTGAATTCACCCACTCGCTGAGTCACGACACTCACATTTGTGTGGCGGAGGCACAAAGTGTGAAAGCATCTTCCTCATCTCACCTGACACTGGAAAAAACAGACTGTTCATCACTGCTTTCCTAATGTGAGTGGACGTCCTGGCACAAATACAGCCCTCTGAGTCCACATAGGTATTCTCTCACACGCATACAGTACAATGAAAGCCCTGAGACACATTGAGACAGAATCTGGCACACGTATTGTGCTCAGAAACCCAGAATAAAGTTCTGCAGAGTATGGTGTTCCCATGAGGACGGCGCGCTCTAAACAATGGCCCTCAAATCAAAGACGTCTGGACCACAAATCAATCGAAACGAAAATGAGAAATTGCTTCGTGCGTCTTCAGCCAGGTGAGAGAAAGCCAAGTGTTCAATCAAAAAAGAAAAACAGAGAATTTCCCTCGGTCGCCTCAGTTTGACTCGCTCTGTCAGAGCTGATAGACGTCTCTCAGTCTCTGCCTCGTCTATCAAGACTGTTGTAGAACTTTATTATCAAACACACCTGCCCGCATTCCTGTTTCTGTCTAACCTGAACATAAAAGAGATGTAGGCTGAAAGATTGCCTAAATCAGGAGATCCGTATGTGAGGACACAAGTGTGCTGCTTACATAACTGCGAATGTGAGGCAAGTTCAACTATAAAGCAAGAGTCACCTACCTGTTGAAAGAACAGGCACGCAGAGAAAAACGCCGTCTGTCGTCTTATCATCTTCTGCTCACTTGTCGCTTTTTTAGATTACATTTGACCAGCTCGTTACCAACCTCTGCTTAGGCCTGGTAACGGCTTTCGTCAGTTAAGTCAAGTGTGTTGGGGCAAGGGAAACAACTAAAACGTGAAGGGCCGGGGGGCCTTCGGGAACGAGACTGAAACACACCACTGTGGATAATAGCATCTGTTAAATGTCTCGAATTGTAGCTGTTTCAGTCTTGGTCATAAACTTTGGTTTTCGTTTTTAATATAAGACGAGAATATACGTTTTTTGTTTAATTCTTATCTGAGAAAACCCAAATTAAAGAGGAAAAACTCTAATCTGATGTCTTTTGCGGGCCTGAATTAATAAAAATTACAATTTAAAGGGGTGTATGGCCTTAATATCTACTTTATGATCTGGTCACCACACAGTTTAGCAGCCAGTTCGTCACGCTTCGATGCTGAATCTTTTATCCAGTTTACTACAGTAGTAAAGCTCCTGGACCAACCCGACATACTGTGCTGCATCCTGTTGACATGTTCCGAGCTTTAACGTCACAATTAAACGAGCCTTTAAGAAAGCCACACCAGCGCAGACAGAAGACTTTCACACAGCGATAAAGTCTGTTTTCCTACAGATTTCCTAAAGCTTGTGATTACTGAGCTAATTACTGACATTCCTCGGAGAACTTACAGGCTACTGCTCCGAACGTGGCAGCTTACGAGAACAGTGGGCTCCTTATACAGCACTGTGGCCAGACATATGCACACAGACAATATGCTGTTCTGTCTCATAAGACGTCCCTTAATGAGAAATGTTTGGTTTATGAAGAAAGAATGTGGCAGACGGGAACTCATTTCAGGCATAACGAAAGCTCTCTGGACTTTAAAAGCTGCACAAAGCAGGATTTTTACGCAAAAATGCACCTGTCGTGACCCAAATGATCGCACGAGGTTGCATAAGAAGAAAAGTCATCCTTTCCCCAACGATCCTTTGCCATCTTTGTGCTGTTCATTTACTCTTGTTTTACAGCTTTGAAGATGAATGGATTAAGGGAAAAGTCAGAAATATGAGTACATCAATGCACAGATACACATAAACCTATGCCATGTTTACATAGGCGTGAATCCCAGGGGGGACCGGATAAAGGTTTTTAGTCATTTTAGTTATCAGGGAAGCAAGCAAAGCAAACGTTAGCAGCACCTCAGCTTGCAGCTAAGGTCCTTTATCTGCCAAAGAGCATCAAAGAAACATTGATTTTAAACATGGAACTGCTTCATTTATTAATTTGACAATATTCTCTTACCAGGTCCATTTGTTTTGGAAAGCCCGCCAACTGGAGGTCCTTTGTCCGCCGAACAGCATAGAAGAGACACTGATTTTTGACGTGGAACTACTTTATTCAGTGACTTTCACTGGTTTTTAATTACCAGGTTGTGATTGACGATCACTAAAACCCAAAGAAAAAAGCTGAACTGCCCTGAAACAAGGGGGGCTAATGTTGTTAACAGCTGGCAGCCCCTCCTGTGACCCTGAAAGAGCATCACGAGAAGCCCTGGCTTTTAAAGAGATGCTGCTTTATTCAGTGTTCTTACCGATTTTGATGATCGGACCTGTTTGAAGGAGGAGGCATCGTCTGACCTGTGGTAAAAACCTCCTGTACAATAAACACTGAAAAAATCCTACCCTACAAATTAAAGAGCATTGGTGTTTATTTTACAATGAAGATAAGGCTGCCGACAACGCCATGATCCCACGCTAATTCACAACATAATGAAACTTTGGTTATTGTTGTAGGATGGACAACTTCCATTGCAACATAGCCAGCTCAAACCGGACATGCTGGGTGTACATGGCCGTCCTGTGTGTACTTTACTCCGATTATTTCATCTGATTTCTGAATATTTAAGTTCAAAATGCTTGGCTGACCTCTTGCTACGGATTGTGAAGTCACTTGGTGCAGCTTTAAATGCCCTGAAAGCATCCTGATGCATGCAATATTGTTTTTTGGCTCACTGGTCGCTGCCATTCGCGAGGCAATCTGAAGGGACGCTGTTCCATAAACATTATTCATAGCGTCGTAAATCACCTAACCAACCCCAGATTTAGGTCACCAGTTTGCGATGAGACGGCACCCTCTTTCATTGGAAGTAGGTTTTAGTGCTCTTGATAACCAATAATAATCTGAAACAAATCACTGCCAAAATCAAACAGAAGCATCACTGTGGCTTTCTTAGGCTTTCTGTCTGTCAACAGGCAGTTTCCTGGATGAAGGCACATAAGTGATGGCTATGACTTCAGCTAGGGGGTTTTTGGACGTATAAATGATTATGACAAGTAAATGAAACTATTGTAAAAACATTACCTAATCGTCTCCATCAAATACAAATGCAGAACCGTTATATTTCCCATTTGAGAGACATCTGCAGTTACGTTATGTGATCTAAGTTTGTGGTAATAAAAAAAAAACCTCTGCCAAACTGATCCAGTACTACACAATTCAAAACATTGGCTGCTTCCCCGTTCACAGGACAGACGTGACCTAATTCACTAGCATCGGGTTGGCAGACTCTGATAATGACAGGGTAACATCAGTACAAACTTACGACGGGGTTGTAATGGTACAATCCGGACCAGTGTCTTTCATCTACTGTACACTTTGGTGTTTGTGTCATCAAACGGCTCGGTTCAAAAACATATCCCTGACCTTCATGTCGAGGAGTCGCTAAACTGTTTCAGCTGCCTTCTGCTAGATTGGGACACCCCTAATAATTACATGGAGGCTCAGAGTTTATAGCCACGTGACGGAGACCAGGTAAGTCCGTCGGGGCGTGAAGAGTAACATTTGGACGCTTGATGTGAGAAGTGAGAACGCTGCCTTAAACACTTTGGATCCAGTGACCAGTTTACAGTAGACAGACGACCTCCAGTAAAATCATCGGAACCAGGCCGACGCGCATTTTTGGGCCGGGCTGTCATAATTTAATCAAAAAAGTTTATTATAAATCATTTTTATCGACCGCGACGGCCCATTGGTTGATTTTCTAGAAGGACATTGGGCTAAACCAATGAAATCTCTCAGCCCTCCTCTTTTTTTTTTTTTTATTAAGTGGAAAGTTTAGAGGGGGCTGCCCATTGGTCCATCTTAAAAATATAGACAGTGGAATGAACCAATCAGGATATAGTACGACAGCGGCCCCACCCCTTCTCTGCACTGTCACCTGTAACTTGTGCTAGTTTCAAAGTGCTAAGCGCGAGGAGTAACAACATGGAACAATTAAAGAGAAAGAAAAGTTGCGTGCTAAGAGAAGAATCTCACTGTAGATGCTGCAAAATGTGCTAAAATCACAGACTTGTTCGCTGAAGGGGCTGCTGTAGCCTCCACGTCCTCTGAGACAGCAGTGAACCAGCAACAGCAGGTTGAAGGTGAAGAAAACAGCAGCGGGCAGGAGAGGAGCAGCAGAGATGCTGCTGACTGACAGGGACAGTGTAGTACAACCGGTAAGCAGGTAGTAACGTTAGGATAATACTGGGACTGTGAGGTGATGGAGGTAACGGTAGCTCTATTATATGAAGCGTTATCAACGGGTCTGGCCGGCCCGGCAAACCTGACCAGACCTGCGGGCTCAGGTCCGGTCGGGTTACGGGGGGGGTTTGCATATTTGGTTGCATATTTGGTTGCATACGTCCCAAAATCTGGCAGCCACGGGACCTTATTCTGATGAAATAGCAAACGGTCAAGGCTGAGAAGTGTTGGATGAGCAGCAAGTGTCCATTTCAGGCTCCATCATGGCATTTTAGATATTTAGGTTAAAGGTGTGTTGAAAGGCTGCATAGTAGTTTGAATTTGTAGCAACCCTCTATGCTGTGGTTAAACATGTTTTACAAAACAGATTATAAAACTACTAAATGATAAGTAAAAGCTTTGCAATTTAAGCATTACTAAAGTAAGTGTAAAAAAAGTATAAAAGTATTATTAGCAAAAGGTATGCCGACATTGAATAAGAGTAAGACAGTGTTAAATGCTTTTAAGACGTAGTTGCTTTGCATGAGTTCATAAAGCAGCCCTGTTTTTAGCCTGATATAACAATGTTATAGCTTTTTAAAGAAGGGAGCACCTTTTAATCTGAAGAATTAGAATTGAGCTGCTATATCAGGGAGATTCAGAAAATACATATTAGAGATGATTTCAGTAAAAAGGATAAAAGAATCAATTGAACTACACAGAGCAGACAAAAGTGGTGGAGTTCTCAAAAGACACTAAACCTCTGAGATTTACGATGCTGATGACCCATGCTTGAAATAGAGAAGGAGGAGGTAGAACCATGTGTTGAGTAAATGTACTCATTTGCTTTCCACAATGGTTATTTGATGGACTTATAAAGTAATAATAAACTGTAGATTTCTAATAAGCCTAAAGGCAAAAAGTAATGGGGTTTTTTTTTGGTTTTGCACCGCTAATTATGAGGGGCCAGTCTAAGCCAAAAATGCCAGGGCCGATTTTTTGTCCCAGTCCACCCCTGATCGGAACACTATACGGATTGATTCTAGGACGGTTAAAATTGTTTTTTTGTGGAAGGTTTCTGGACAGTGGTGAAAAAAAGTATGTGGACCATTTATTATGATTAGTTAGACAATTCAAATCAGGAAAACAATTCATGAAAACGATCATTACTGCAGCCCGAGGCATGTTTTGTTATTATCTTAAATGCAGAGCTAAATGCACTGCAGACTGAATTAGACAGATCATGGAGGTAACAAGAATAAAACAGGCTCACGCTAAAACTGAAGATTTATGTTTAAGATTGTTTGCATAATATATTTTGCATTCATTCATTTTTCCCCTAAAGCTCCTAATTACATCGTTTAACATTTAAAGCTCTCTGCTCACTTAGCGACCATGTATTTATGGTGTTATCTACATGGCAATTTAGGAATTAAAGCGTTTCAGCGTGCCGACCACAAAAAGGCAGGGAATTGCTCTCATTTTTCCATCACCCTGAAGCGTGCGTTAGGGCCTTCGCTTTAAGAGAGGGACCAAAGGGTGTGAGCAGTGTGCTGGCTGGTCAGCATCCACACTAATGAAGCCATTTAAAGCTCCCAGCCTGATGAGGGTTAAGCCTGGTGTAACCATCATGTCTGTAAGCGTGTCCAAAGAAATTAGTCTCAAATGTGTCTCCAGTCTTAACGAGGCCAAGGAATTAGATCTAATTTAGCGCAGAGATCCTGGTTCGTGATTATCGGTGTGGAAACAATCCATTTAAATCTGTAGCTGGTTTGTTCGTGTGAGGGTTTCATCCGGAGCTGAGCCGGCTGTGTTGAGGGGAGTGGGTGGTTTCGCTTAACCGCAAATGAGCTTGATAGAGGTTTGTGAAGCTAAAAACGAAACAGCTGCCAGTCTGAAGTATGTGGTACCAGCCTCCAGACAAACATGGCAGGTGGGTAGACTAACTGAACCAGTAACTACTAATTGTATTAATTTTACTTTAAAAAAGGCATTACATTAAGAATTTAATGGTGCATCGTAAATTTAGCATTCCCTGTTGGGAGATAATGTAAATCACCAAACACATAAAAACAACGATGTCATTTCAACAACCTAATGTAACTTTGTTGATAAAGATAAATGATTGTTGAGTCTCAACCCTGTGTTGTCAAATACTGACGACTGTACTGTGCTACCCAAGGTGTCAGTATTTTTCTTCACAGTCTTTGTCACAAATATATTCTGTCATTTTAGTTCAAAACTTTAAAAAATAAATGAAATCATCAACAGAATGTAAAGCAATAACAGTGTTGACGTTATAGTGTCTATTTATTGTGTTGCAGGTAATTCCACTGAGGTTAGCATGCTAACCAGTCAGCCCTTTTTCCACCCAAAGCTCCTGTGCTAGGTGTGTAAGTGTTTCGAGCTCCCTGTCTGGACCGCCAGCTTTATCTATAACTGAGCTGACCCTATTTGTTTCGACAGGTAGCCAATTCTTCTGAAATTATAATATTGCACCTTTAATCATTACCTGTTGGCAAAATGCATCCCCCTTAGTCAACCTGCCATCTCTCTCCATCCCACTCTAAGGTCACTAATAGGCCGACGGTCAGACCTATCAATTATTGTGAACTATTACATTTTGACCTTGGTGTCTATTTTAACCAGGGAAGTGTCTCTCAATCTTTTCAGCAGTGGCAGCCCAGGGAACTCAGACCAACACACACATACAGTGAACTTGCTATCAGACAGGTTATTTGCAACCCTTGTCAAAAACAACAGTGTGTTTTTGTGAGTGATTCTTGACCAAAGAATTTGTGTAGTCGTTTGTAGGATAGCAGGTAGACAAAATGATGTTAATGAAAGGCCTGCTCACCAGCTTTTGTTGGAGTTTTCATCGGCAGCATTCTTATCCTTGCACAGAGACGTCCCTTTTCTACCCATTAAAATGATGACCCAGTTGTATTTTCAGACAAACGTCAATTCATGGTTTGCATAACAACAATAACTCTGCAGGGTAAGAGGTGCAAACTGATTTTTAGTCGCAGGCCCTTTTGCACAATATATAAAATTGCCTGAAGGTGTGAACACTGCCTGCTTCGTGCTGCCAGTTCGAGTCCTCCTGTACTTTGCTGTGTCTCCCTGATACTTACATGTCAGCAGATGTTATAAATTTGAGTCATAAATCTCTGTAATTGAAATACAAAAATCATTGCCTGCGATCTCTTTAGCTGAATGTCAAAAATTCCCCTAGACTGATTGCAGCATCTTCAGATTACACGTCAAACGGGGTGTGGAGACTGGCTCCTAATTAACGATCCAGAGCGGCTTGACGCATTCCCCTCATAGCCAATCAGGGTGTGACGACACCCTTTTGGGAAGGCTGAAGAGAGGTCTGTCTCGGCCCCACTGAGATTTATTTGCTGTCTTGCTCTTTCTGATTGAGAGAAGTTTTGAGCATTCTGCAAACCAGGTGTGTGATCAAAAAGTTGTTATTCACCTGCGTCAGGGCCGTGGTAATTTTGCAAGAGAACGGGTTGCCTTACAAAAGCTCGGGGCCTGCAGGTTTCTTCTTTCTTCACTGAAGCATCTATTTACTCCTTCTGTTTGTTTACTTTCATTTCATTTTCAAACTTTAAGGGTGGTAAAAGGAAGAAATACATTCCAGTTTCATTATCCTCTGAAGATGCATCATTTAATTATTATTGAGTTATTTGTGAGAATTGGATCCCATGTATTTGTATGTGGTGTGGGACTGGTTCTCATGCATTCTTCTGCCAGGTTTACCCTCCTTCACACCCGTGGAAAGAGTCAAAGAGATATCTGCTTGTTTGGCATCTTTCTGTCTGCACACGACACCACTGTGCGTCAGTCAACGCTGCCCTCTGAGCAGGGTCACCACGCTACATCAGCTTCTACTTATCCCCACTTCCACTGACATGCTCTGTTGTCGTCTCTCCTCGAGCCTCACTGGACATAGACAATGCCCCTGCAGTTGGACGACTAACATTTATGTCTTTTATCTTAACAGAGATGGGAATTTATCAGATGCCATTGCCGTCGTTAATTGTGATGGAACATGTTGAGAGTTAGTGGGAATCTTTCAGTTTTTTTGTTCTCTGGCCAAATGAATGTGCAAATTTTGTCAGCCGCTCAATAGATTAGTGTTGTTTTTTTGCCATTTGTTTTTTGGGGTGGGGGGCTGGTGATTGAAGCAAACCTACCAATTACTTGCACGTCTGGCAGCGTTTGGTTGGTGACGGAGTTCATTTTAAGCATTGCTGGAAATTGTGCTTTTAGATCAAGAACAAGATTTAAAAAGAGTGGAATTTAAGATGGATTACTTGATGTTATAAAGCTGTAAGAAACTGAAAGTAAATGGTTGTAAAAGCTGCCTTGAGCATTGTCATCATTTTTGCCAACTTCCTGTCTGTTGTGCAGTTAGCAATCCCCTCCCTCCTGTCTACATC
Source organism: Diplodus puntazzo (assembly GCA_963678695.2). Taxonomy (NCBI): domain Eukaryota; kingdom Metazoa; phylum Chordata; class Actinopteri; order Spariformes; family Sparidae; genus Diplodus; species Diplodus puntazzo. The sequence continues at coordinate 12,970,207 of OZ023172.1, forward strand.
ATGTATATTACTGCCAACTTTTTGACCCAAAAGTTTTCATGTTAAAATATCAAAATGATTGTATTACAAGTAGGATGATAATTGCATTTTCATTTACTTGCCTTTACCCACTTAGTCTGAAAGTTATCATAGATCTCATTGTGTTAATATTTTGCTAAGGTGCCAGTAGTCATCCCTACAATACTGTCATAGAGTGCTGTCCTAACATATATGTAGCGCTCTTGAGTAGATCTTAAAATACTATGATATATATATATATATATCGTGAAGCTTGAAAATAACTAACTATTATCCTAAGGTCAAATGGCCAAGCCTTTAACTGTGTAGGTTTGCAGACACAGCCACTGAAGTTCAGCAGGGTCACCAAACAATAGTTATGCTACATTTTAAATGAAAAATACGATCAGAACTGACAGCTGTTAAAGAGAAATTTCCCCTGAAAGACCTCCACCTCTACTTCACGTTGGAGTCATGCAGAGAGCAATATTTATTTTTTACTATAAGCCGTAAAATCTGTGCAAGCGAGCGTGCGCCTGTGTGTGTGTGTGTGTGTGTGTGTGTGTGTGTGTGTGCGTGTGTGTGTCATGTGCAGCATCTGTGTTTTTCCCTCTGCCATTCACATTAGGCTGACTTAAATGGAAGCGCCGCTGCCAGGCCGGTTCTCTGGACGCGCCTGAGGAAACCCCTCTCCGTCGGCTACTGGCCGGCCTGGATGCAATTAAAGTCCAATATGACAGAGAGAGAGGGAGGCAAGCATGTCAGACGTGCCCAGTATAACCAGGCTGCGGCTGCAGTGGCCAGATGTGATCCTGCTCGGCCTGCTCCGAGTCTGGCACAGTCTCCCCCAGTAATATCCAACCACTTGGATATTACTGGGGGAGAATGCCACAGCTCCAGGGTGTTCCAGGTGGTAAATGGGTACTAATAGAAATCACAGAGACCACATCCCAACTGAAGGCAAAGGTTAACCTGATTGGTTTTACACACCTAAATACAAAACTGCTTATACATACATCGCCAAGGCTATACTTGGGACTCAACATATAGCTTCTGTACATAAAGCTTATGTTTCAAACCTGTGTAAATACTAGGGTTGGGGTAAAAACCTGGGTGTGTTTTTGGAAGCTAAATGCGCCCATAGAACAGAGTAACAAATGAGGAAACACATTTTAGACTGTGTGTTTTGAGGATATTTTTATGGTTTCTTGTGGCAGAAGTATCCGCTGCCATAACACTAGACTACGCAGCTTCATTCCACAGGCCGCAAGACTCCTCCATTCATCGCCAACACTTCATTTTCCAAAATAGAATATAAATAGTAGCAGAACCGAAAGGAATGAAATCTTGTTTTGTTTTTTTTAAATCCTTGTGATTTAAAAAATGGCAAATGTGCAAAAGTACCTTGTGGGTGTGTAGATTCCCAAAACCTACCTGACAAAAGGTTATCAGAGTAGTCAAAAATATAGATCAATAAATAATTGGGGTAGGAGTCTCCAGGCAACTCATATTCAATTCCAATTTAGAGGCCTAAGATGCAATTATTTAACTAAATTTGTTTTTTTTTATTGATGTATACATTTTCTTTTTTTACTGCTAAACATGTTTTTTTTTCACTGTGTGAATACTTGCTACTTTTAAAATGTAGCATATTTTTAATGAGCAGTTGTTAAAACAAATTTTGAAGTTTTTGCTCAGGTTCAGCCATCCTGACCAAAACTCAAGTAGCCTTACGCAGATTACCTCAGCCAAGTAAAGTATATGTGTGGGAAACACCGCACCACTTTACATCTAATAGGTTACCTGTATTAAAAGACAGTCCAGGAGGTTTAAGGTGCCCTGCAGGCAATTTATATGCACACTATGTTGGCAACCCCTGGATTACAACTAGAGCTTGACGATACAGGTTATAGAAACCAATATTAATTTGCAGTAAAAGATCAAAATCTTAGTGTCAACCAGTGTCAATATTAGGACAACATGTAATGAAATATACCTAAGTACAATTTTGAGGTACTTCACTTGAGTATTATGTTTCGTCTCCACTACATTTAGTAACTAGTTCCATTGCACATTCAAATTATTCACTGCTAGTAGGCTATCAAATGTAATGTGTTACCAATCAGATAGTGTTGTGGGCAGGACATTGTGTGAGAGGATGTTGCCTCAGAGCCAAAGCAGCACATTTTCAAATGTATTTATTTAATCTGCAATCTGACAGAAAAATCACTGATACCAATAATCTGAAAAATACTGAATATTGGCCTCGATAATTATCCAGTCTGATAATCTGTTATGAAGGTTAACGCACGTTACATTTCACCATCTAGTTGGTTTACTCCTACAGAACATACAGCGAGATCTAAAATAAAATTAGGTGCGATCATAATGTCAAGTTGTTTTTTGTTTTGTTTTTTCTAATTATTTACTTTTCAGTGTTCGGAAATAATCTTTGGTTTGGTTGGTTAGTTTGACAGAAGGATTACACAAAAACCACCTAATAGATTTCAACTAAACTTGGATGGAGGATGGGTCTCAACCCAGAATAGACCCCCACTAACTGTTGTGGATCTGGATAAAAGGACAGATTTCTGGATTTTTGTACTCACTTTTACACCGCAAGAAAGGGCGTTTTTTTTAAAAATAATTTTGTTCATTTCTCTGGGATTTTGGATTCTTGGATTTTGATGAAAAAATTCAGTCATATTTAGGTGGCTGGTGTCTATAAGCGAGTACAATTTAATGTTGATCTGGTGAGTCAAAATTGGGGTTAAGCAGTTATGGGTAATTAAAAATGTAGAGAATTGACAGGGCTGTCGAGTTTGATATTGGATTAGGCTTGACTGAATCAAAGGGGACTATTGGGTCTTGCCGGAGGTATGCACTCTACTGTGTAGTGTGTTCTAGTTAATTTATGGCTTCTTTTGTTATTCTTTTTGTTCTGTTGTTTAATTTTATACTTTGGTCTATGTAAGGTATCAAACAAGTATCAGTTAGATATTAGTACCAACATTTTGAAATGTTAATATTTCCAATGGTCCTGATAAATACAGAGACAAAGTTTTTTTCCTCAAGTGCTTCTTGTTTTATGAAATAAATATCTTCTATCATTTCAAAGAAATCAAAAAATATATATATTTTGTATAATTTCTAAGCCACATGAAGATTTTACTGTGAGAGCTTTGTAAACATTTCAGTTGAACTTTAGCACAATGCCACGCTTTAAACACTTTCCAAGCACGAATCTAGCCTCCTGCCTGATCTGCAGCAGGAAATGCGGTGGTTTTTTGTATGTCTGAAAAATAAACCTCTTTGTAGGCAGACTATTGCCTTTGTTTCAGGCTGCACTCACACGGGGAACTCGTTTTGACAGAACAAATAAGCACACACCTAATTGCCACTTTTACATGTCATATCAAAGGATCAGATCAAGGCAGGACTTGACCAAAAGTGGTTTATATTGCTTCATGGTTTATATCGCTTCATGGTTTATACCGCCTCATGGAATGAGATTTGAAGTTCAGTGAGGTGATTACAGTCTGCTTTGCTTCACCAGGAAGTCCCAAAACACTGTGAAGATTAGGCTAACCACAGGATCAATATGATTAGCTACTGTGGTAACGCAAGTAAATCAGATTGGGTCGCTGGAGCATGCCAACAGATTCATTATTCTAAACAAAGGGTCATTTTTTAAAGTACAAGTAAACAAGGACCTTATGTCTTAGACGGAAGGAACAGCAGTGCCTTCTGGGGCAAAAGATTTTCATAACTTTGATGGCATTTCAGCCCTGTTATATAAAGCGATCATCTGTTGTTTAGGGCTTGAAATGAATATCCTCCTACATAAAACCACGCCACTGATTCAGCTGTAAAAGGAGAGAGGTTCAGCAAAGTAGCTGCAGGAGAGATTATGTGAAGTATAAAGACATGATTAACAACAACAAATGATATTTCTTGATCTACCCCGGGCCAGCTGGTTGTGCTGAGTTCAAATAAGGTCAGAAAAGCCCTGCTGTGTTGCCTGCGGTTGTGGATCCGTGTTACTAACAGCTCTGATCTCAAACCGCATCAAAATCATCACGTCAGTGTGAAATGGGAAGTGTAAGAAAGACATCACATCTTTTTTTACATCCTATTGCTACCAGTGATTTTGAGGCTTCACTGAGAATTTACCACGACTACTCAAAGCTTTGACAGCAGAGGATAGCAGCCCTGTCAACAGGATAAAATGTTGGATATCGAGGTCGCTGCATTACACGGATGTTCACATTAGTACTATCATTTCCACAAAATGTGTTGTATCACGTTCAAGTTACATGTTTATTACTGGACTTTAATATTGGGAGGTGGAGGGACGGCTAGACGGCTTGATGCCGCTTTTCAACATTTATACGTGTGAAACAACCAAATATTTCCCAGGACGACCGTGGCGTAATGTTAATGTTTCAACATATCTATGGTTTGCAGAAATGTGCATTGCTCACATGGCGATTTGTTCGATGGTTGTGGTTGTGGTTGGGGCAATATTTATATACTTGACTAATTGTGTAAGTTTGAGGAGAGACTCAGCTACTGTCTATTCCATCCCTGACTCCAAAGGTCTTAAAAGTCAACTCGATGGTTGGCTCTAGGATGGTTCGAGCTCCATTTCTTTCTCTTTTTCTGTCTTTGCCTTTTGCATCTTTTTTGGCGCAGCCAATGCAAAATCTCCAAAAGCCAGTTTGAAGATAGATTTGGACATCCCTGACTTTGTACACAGCATTTCTGTGCCTGAATCTATTCTGACCAGTCCTCACAGTCCTTGTGTTTTGGTTGCATCTTACTATTTTTATTATCTATGAAGGACAAGTTTCCCATGGTCCATTTTTGATCAGGTCCAAAACTTAGCAACAAATGTAATCAAAGTCTGCTTGATACAAATGAGCACACTGTATTTTGAAACAGTGATGTCAACACATTTAATGATCTGGATGACATTCAAAACAATCGCCTCGCTCATTAAATTGTATTATTTCCTCTGACTTTAGCAGAGGCAATATTCATTTTCACGCGAGGCGGAGAACCACTACTATAAAATGCTGCAGAAAAAGGCTGCATTTGAAGGCCTCATCTGTCTTTCTGCAGCACTTACGAAATGCAAAACTTAAATTGTTAACAAGGTGACAGCAGAGATGCTGAATACCTTTTTAAAAGTCCCATAGTTGAAAAGAAAATGGCCTTTAAGGAAAAGGGAATTGGTACTGTTATCCAGCCACTTTCTCCAGTTTGTCAGGTTGAGACAAAAATCTCACATGTGTTTCAACAACATCCTTTGTGTGTAGTGTCTGAAAGAGGACCTTCGGGACCCTTTGTGGCATCCAAACCAACCTCAATGCCAAGAATTCCCATACAACACATGAAAACTCACAAATGTCAGCATATGGAGAAATCAGGCCGCTAATCGTCCTTTGTCACCCGGCAACATTCCTGATGTTCGCCCCTGGCAACCAGGACTTAGGGAAGCGCAGAGATTTTGTTTGACAGCCGTGTCACCGAGCTTAGTGCCGCTCAGGGGGGACCCCCAAGGACTGTGTTTGGGTGAAGAGGGGGAGGATGGGGGGGAGCTAATATCACAACACAATGTAGTTCAGACAAGGACTCAAAAATGGTAGTGCTGTAGAACGTCAAAACACGGTAACGATTTTGATTAATGAGGCAGCCTTTTTGTCGACTTTAAGCCGACGTTGACAGCTGAAAGACATATTTAAGTTGTAGCGCTGCAACACCAAGACAGAATCTGTAGACTTTTAAGAGGTTAATTGATCAAGTGAATAATATACTCTGTCAGTCAGCAACCGTGGGTCAGTTAAAATGGGGGCTTTTTTGACCCATTCAGAGTTTTGTTTCGCAATTTGATGAGGAAAACCTGAATGCAACCTTGTGCATTTCGTGATTTCTTAGATTTTAAAATCAATTGGAGACTTACTTTGGAGTATTTACTCAAATTATATTCTTATTACTGTTATATTCAGTTATATTATGGAGTATACATCTCAAATCACAGTACAGCTCGGATCACACAGGAACTTCAGATTGGTATTGTTTTATCGCTCCGGATATTTTCATACCCAGGAAGTTGAGCTTTTTTGGATTCACGCACCGCTGAGCAGCTTTCATAGGAAATAGCCAGGCGCCATCTCCAATGCTGTCTCGAGGTCTCATTATACGTTCATGGTCACACACTCCACGGACACACCACACACACCATCAGGGCATGACAAAGTGGACAGAATAGATAAAATGTTCTGCACCATTTATGAGATGACAGGTAGAATGTATTGTAGCGGATCCTAAGCGATTGAGTTTTATTGCTGATTTTAATGTCTGAACGTCCAGTAGTCAGTCTATAAGGCCGAAATTCTCCTAATATTAATGGCCAGATTGGCTGCCAATAAAAAAAATTTAAAAAAACTAGCATAAACTTGCAAAAATGTAAATACCAAGAAAAGAACCTCCGAAGAAGAAAAGTGACTGCCAACCTTGCCACTTGACTAAAAATGAAAAATATCTTGTCAGCATATTTTCCTAAAAACCAAAGCAGCTGTGCTAAAAGAAATCCCACTACACCAACAACTCAGCAGAAACTAAGCTGCTGAGGTCTTTGATGACATTTTTATGTAGTCGGTACTGTAATTGTCCATTTTGAGAATAAAGCGGTTTAGATCCTTTGATTAGAGACGCGGCCAGCTGGAAAGGCTCTAAAATGAGCACAGAGGTTCCTGATCCAAAATAGTCGAGTCTAACTCCGGCTATACTCTGGCCAGCAGAGGGCTGTTTCATGTTATACTGCCTTTGGCTATTCCTGTCACTTCTCCGCGGGGTTCAGATAAACACTTCCATTCAACAATCCCAAAGACATAGTTAGGAGACCGCGATTATAGCCTTGGGAGTGTTGTAAAAATATCTCCATGGGGAGGGAGGGGTGTCCTGACAGCCACCGTTTCTCTTCCTTGTTTCTATTTAACGTGTGCCCAACAACTTTCCTCTCTCAGGCTTGTTGACCTGCAAGGTGAACTGTTCCTGCACGTGCCGAGAGTTTCCCTTTGACTAAAAGTGGGTCTACTCAGACAGCCTGGCTCCCTGTCTACGCCTCGGCCTCATACTTTTAAGAGCAAAGCAGCTATATTTATTCTACGCACTGATTGTGGAGCACAGTCTGTAGCAATGGTACTTACATATGTTTGGATGACATAGTTTGTGTGGACTATGCATACGGCAGTTTCGATGTAAACATTATTCTTAACTTTGGCACAAACACAAGAAAAGATTTTATATCCAACTGTCTTCACAACATATGACCAACACCAGTCCTAACTGGAGTCTGACACATTAAAATACTCTCTAAGAACACAAATCCAACATTATGGTGTAACAGGGGACAAATTGTGAGGAGAAATATGACCAAGACCCTGGCTGCAGTCGATACATCCTCGTCTGCAGCTGCGGTTGCCAGGTCCTGGAGGAAAAACAATGGGAAGCGGCTCAGCAGTGAATGTGGTCGGCGGCAGAGAAGCCGCCCCTGTCCTTTAATGTGGCTTCTAGCTGTCTCATTGGCCGCCAGCTCCTTGCTGATTTACACCACAGCAGCAATTCACAACCCAAACAAACCCCAGACAACTAATTATGTCAGGTTGACTCTGTCAGCTTATCATGGAAGCAAAACAGAGGAGAAAATGTTGACCACATAGGCCGACATCTCTGGAGTGTAACTCCATACAATATGATGATGGAGCCCTGCTGCCGTCTGTGGCCTCGTTGTGGATTTACTGTACTACAGTGCATAAGCCCAGGGAGGTCTGTGGAGACTGAACTGTATATTTTATGAGGGAGGAAAAGGGACGCTTGCAGAATAATTCATATCCCAAGTCTAAGAGGTATGTACAAATTTTAAATCAACATAAAAGCATATTTGTGCACAAATAACCACAACCCACAGAGGAAGGAATTGCTGGTTTGAAGTCTGTGACAGTCATAGTCTTCAGAAGGCGGGACAGGAGGCCAGGAGGAAACAAAATCCCTCCTCCTATCAAATTAATCTTAATCAGTGTTCATTGGAACAGGACCAAATCAAATCACATTTTGTTTTAATTAGCAGTACTTGCTTTTGCAGGAAATATGTCAGTGCTGTCATGCATCTTCTATTGCCTGAAAAATACAAGTCTGTAGGTGCTATACACAACATTATGTTTATTATGAAATCCTAGACAGTGACATTGTGTCTCTGCATTTATGTTACCAAGATAAATGATGATGATTCTGTTTCCTTTATTTTAGGCACAAGCTAAACCCTCTATCTATGAACATCACTATACATGTAACACCAAAACAAAGCAACGGTCAGATATGAAAAAACATCATTCACATTAAAAGGTGACAACCTATCATTACCAGAGTCTAGACATGTTGCAAATACAAGTTTGTGGCTTCAAAGCTATATTTTATTCATGCAATAATCTTTTTTTTTTTTGATGCACTGACTACAAAGGAATGTTGTGGATTGAATTCAGAAGTCATCAACTAAATCAAGCCACATTACAATGGTGCATTATGTAGTGCTGCAGTCAAAAGTGTATGTGTCAGAGCATTGGTAGTTTTTTTTTTGCTCTTTGCATTCAACGTACAGAAAAGAATTACTGTAACTCTTTGATTCAAGCTATCAAATTCAGATCTCCAGAAAGACTCGCAATGGTGTCTAGAAACATCCTCCCCCTCAAAAAAGGCCAAATAGGTTGTCTGTGCAGCTCATTACCAACTTTTGCAACTAGCATCTGTAACAAACTTATTTTACCCCAATAGTTTGTGGCTTAAACCTAACCAAACTGCGACCATTTCACAACATTAACCAAGTTCTTTAATGTTACCATGATGTAACCAAGCTGAGCCAATTCGCAAGATTAAGAAAGTGTCTGTCTGGTACAACTGGCATAAACATTTTGAGCCAAATCACAGATTGCTGAATTTATCATTTCCAAATTAGAGCCTACATACTGTATGTTTTGCATCTCCTGAGGATGCCATATCCACTACCCTCCACTCAGTCTTCACACACCTTGAGAATATGATAACAGAAAAGTCGCTACTTCTTGAGGAAACTCAAGAAAGCTACATTTCGTAAACCTCTCAAACCCCCTGACTGACTTCAAATTCAAACTAGACATACTAGCCTTTAACTACTTTATATCCACTTAGGGTATTTAACAGTTTGACCTTCCACCTGGAAGATAGGTAAGTCCGTAAGTTAATTAACTTTTGCATCCAAAACTTGAGGCTCATTGACTTATTTTTCTTATGAGGAAGACTTTTTGTCATTAAAGCTCCAGCCTGCAATAAACCCCAGCCTCTACATGTAGCACATGCTGTTTAGTAGTCTGACTCCCGAATCTTCGTGTCTGGCTAAGTGTCCTCCCTGCATCAGTTTGGCCTTTGTTTAATCCACCTCTCGGCTGTTATAAACGCTCTTTTTTACTGCATACTTTCCTATACACTCCCAGCCCTGAGGTTTACAAGTTTCCCAGTCTTTATGGCACCACAGAGGCATTTTCAGAGCTTCTTAATTATTTCATCTTAAACTGGTCTCAATGAGAATAACAAGGTATCAGGGAAGATATAGACCAGATCAGAAGATAGCTGTTCTTACTTTTTCTTTTCTTAAGGGAAAGCCATGCCTGTTTATCGTTAGGGCTTCAAAACACGGAAGACAATTTCATATCTACTCCGGGTCATGCTCACCTCAACATGTTTCTATCCAAATGAAATCGGAAACGCAGACGCAGCACTGCAGCTTACTGATACTCTACTACAAAGGGCACACAAGGCATTTAATATGATGCAGATCCCCACTGCCTATCTGAAAAGGATGGGAACGGTCAGCCTTGGCTCTTGAGGGAACTCCGGGTATTTCCTTTCATCTTTGCTCCCTTGGGGGCACAAAAAATGATACCATCTCTCCTCAGTTTATCCAGGAACCAGAACGAGGAACAGTGGTCCACGGTGGCCATTTATCATGTTAGATAATAATAATAATAATAACAGATAATTACATGTGCTCATCCAAAGCAAGACTTGCTATCGGTATTTTCTTGTAGGACAGAAAGGAACGTTTCACAAGATGGTACTGTATTTACTAGTGAGGGATAATCAGTCATCATTATGACAGAAAGAGAATAAACTGTCAGGGCTTTAATTTGAAGAGATGTTTTGCGTCACTGGTATTGGATGACAAGAAATGTTCTGAATTTAAACAGTGTGTTCTGTTTCTGAAAAACAAACTGAAGGCAAGCATAATTACATGTGCCAGAAATTCCGTCTCTGTCTGCATACGATATGATGACTGTTCAAAAACTTGACATGTTCAGTGATTCATAACTGCACTGTTGTGGCTCTTAGGGAGTGCTACTGAGCATATTCCAGCCTCTTGTGAAACATTGGTTTTGTTTAGTAACACAAATTCTGCCCTACTAACCCCGTTACACTGACTTATAAAATATAAGTATTCCTTAAATTATTTTAAGTGAAAGTCTTTACTTCAGCTTATATGCTGACATCAAACATTGCAATCGAGTGTCTGTGTAACAATCATCACAGTTCATTTACGAATGTGCTTATGATCATGATCATGCATATGCGCCAAAACAGAAGTGTTAACATTGAGGATTTATGTAAAGCTGTTCAATTAAACAAATGCAAAGCAAAGAGATGTCAAGGAAAGGATGTTTAAAACTGTTTGGACTCGGGCAAACACAGAAGCAGAGATCAGAAACATTGCTTTCAGAAACTTGAGAGCAGGCCATGTTGGTTTCTCCCAAACAACTGACACAAACACTATCTTTCAAAGTCTCTTGTTTAGGCTGGATACTTTTACTGTCAAGGACATTGAAAAGAGATGTCTGCAATGTTTTGGTTTATTTTTGGTTGAGGTCCATGCCATCGCTGAAAATAAACTGAGGCCTTTTGTTGGTGTGTTATACAGCTGTCTTCATAGCAGCCTTGCTGTGCTGATAGAACTGAAAGAGAAAACAGTGGATGATGAGGCAAAAAAATTAGAGTTGAACATGAATGCGATGAGAAGAAATTAAACCATTTAAGCAATTCTATGATAAATTCAAAGTGCCAGTTTCTCCATTCCTGTTTTTATGTGCAGAGAAATTGCGGGAAAAGTTTTAAATGGAGGCAAAGGTATTTGAGGTTTAGTATGACTGTGGTGTGTAGTGTTCATGCTAACTGGCTAAAGGGGGGGTGTGGGAGTAGCCTATAACAAATCGAAAAAGGATTCATACAACATGACAAAATTAAGGGATATAATTCACATGTTTCACAAGAGAATATTATATACATTTTTGGGACGACGCCCAGCGAAGATGCCATTTTCCCTCCATTCAAAGAAGATGCCATGACTTTCTTTTCTGCTGTAAGCCACATAAGAAGAAAAAACAAATAAATGTTTTTAACCTCGCTTTACTGTTTTGGAAGGAGGTGTGCTTGGATGGAAAAAGTGACGCAGACTTGACAGGGGAAATTCAAAATGGAGGCGTATCTTTAAGACGAGGATCATCAATCATATTGGATCGCTGATCATTGAATAAATATATAACGATCGAAATTTTGTTGAAAGATACACATTAACACACAGATTTGCACATTTATCATTGTTGGGACTTTATTGTGGACAGCCTTACCCTAACTCTTACCTTAACCTACCTCAAAAATTATGTTTTGCCACATCAGTGTCTTTGGTCCCCCTGAGGACTACTGGTCCCAACAAGGTCAGCACCAGAAAAGGTCCCCAACAGGTAACAAAAACATGTATTAATACACACACACACGATTTTGCCACATCCCCTTTCATAACTTGTGATCCAGTTGTGGTACACTACTATGGGAGGCATCAATGATTAACAAAAATCTATCTCGTTATTATAAAAAGCTGTGTCCTCCCAGTGGCATCGCAGCTTTCTATCTGTGAGGCTAACATTTGACATGGAGGTCAAGTGTTCGTAAGTTTCTGTGCATGTGAGTGAATGAATGAATGAATGCATGGATGCCTGTGTGCATCTTTTCATAGCTATTTCAAATTTGGGCTTGTTTTCCAATATCTAAAATCGCAGGTCCTAGCCAAATTTGCAAGATGTTAATATATTTTGTCCTAAAATTAGCGTCACAATCATACATTCCTTTAGGGACAAATTCAAGAAATCGCCTGGTGCTCATTCAGGTCGGACTTCCCTCTAAAAATACCAGCCTGCTTTGTAAACATCTGACTGTCCTGTTAAAAGTTGAGGAGTCCTTGGTTCTAAATCTGCTTTACGTTCAGCAAGGCTGTAAATCTCGACATACAGTAAAGATGTGGACTTGGTGTAAATCTTTTGCTCCTCTTTGCCCTGTGGCCTTCTCCTCTGAATGGGGTTCAGTGTTCAGTCACACCTGCTCACCTTTCCCAGCCTGCAGCCCAGGGACATGGGTGAGCCGAGGCTGAGATGAGAAGAGAAGAGGGGAGGACTTGGAGAGCTTGGAAAGGGGCAGTGACCCTGCATATCCCAAGAAGTCATGGTAATGCCTTTGGCTCTGTATTTTGTGGTTTTCAGTCATGTGCGAGGGCGATGTCACGTGCTTAGGAAAGATTCATGACCGGTGGATTTCGGAGCAGTGAATGCTGGCACACTCCAAACAGAAAGCCACACAGCATGAAGTTTGCGAAGGCTTAAATAAACACACTTTATAGTCTCAAGTAGCCCTGCAGAGTGCCTTCACAAATGCACTGCCATGTGACTGGGGTGTCACTTATTCTAACTTTCAAGGGAAGGAAAAAAGTAGAGCCATGAGTGTGCTTACTCATTCTTTTAACCACTAACAATCTCTCTTATATGTATACAGAACATGCTGTATTAACCACTGCATGTCTAACATTAGCATGCAATGATTTTGCAGACAATATCAAGCATGCAAAATATAACTTCTGGAGTCCTTTTAGTCCAAACATATAATTCTCTTGCAAATTTTGCCCTGCTGTCTCGACATTATAACCACAAAGTGTTTGATCAGTAGTCTATATGTGTTAAAGCTTGCCTGCAACATTATAATAATATAGTGTAAATACTGGAGGTGGAAAAAAGATTAAAATGTTTTGAAACGTGCTCAGACTGAGAGAGGATGGAGGCACGTTACGAAGCACGGACGATTGGCTTTACTAATGCTAACCAGGCAGTGTGAGAGGTAGGCAGGGCCCTGCTTTTCATTAGCACCAGCTCGGTAACTGGCAATTGCAAGCCAGCTTAGACTTCCCAGATGTGCCTGTCCTTGTATGATCCTCAGCGCTACTCCAAGATCTCACCTCGGGGCTGCAAACCGAGACAAGGAAACACACATAGCAAGGGTGAGCCCGCTCAGACAGACAGCCTCACAAAGAGTTGTATGTATGCAGGAAGCTGCACAGACTGGAGAGCAGGCTGCTCTGCAAAGGGTACGCCACGTTAACGCCACATCTCTTCAGTTAGTGCCTGGCAACGATGCCTACAAAAAGATGCCTATCTGGTGTTTTTTTTGTTTTTTTTCACTGTTTTTACATATGAAGTTGCGTGGAAGGCCGTGCAAAACAGCATTGGAAAGGTCAGGTCACATAGATGCGCCCAATGAAATCAAGGGGTTAGGGCTACATTACCCTCTAAGCGGAAATTTTTCAGAGGCACACTTCAAACTGACGGGTATGAGAACTCGTTGTTTTAATGGTCCTTTTATTAAAAATATGCTGAAAACAGTAGCTATTATTTCGCTGATGTCTTGGTAGCTAAGTAGCTTGCTAGCTAATGTTGCATTGTTATTGCTGTTTTGTGCATGACAGTCCCGCATTTTGACATGTATCCATGTTGCATTCTCCCACTTTGAAGGCATATGACGCTTAGAAATAATATTTTTAAAATTAAACTTGAAGAGTTGTTTTCATCGGGGGAGATTTCAACCATTACCCCTTGTAACTCAGTTCTGAGGGGCAAGGGGGCAGTCGGAAACTAAAGGCCCCCACACACCGCCCAGACGTCCAACTGCCTTATCTGACCACTCTCCGACCACTCTGTTGCCTCTCGTCTGACCCGTTCGGCACAAAAGTTGCACTGAAACACACCACTTCGACGTGCTGCCTACTCCACAGTAGCGTGTACATTCTGCGCTTGCGCGAGATGCAATAAGCGGCTGGCGCTTGTGCTGTGAGTTGTAAACGAGAGGCTTATGGATGCAACTCTCTTTACTTTCGATCAAAACGAAACTTAGCTATTTCAGATAAAAACAGCTGCATACTAAACATGCAGCGAGGCATTACCAAACAAACACAAATTAATTTGTCCTGAACGGACATAATAACAGCCAGTCGCGTGCCAGTACTGCAAAGCATGAAAACGGGGAATGACGGAACAGAGTCCATAGAAAAACAAAGCGCACACAGTATTCCGCCCTCCCACACACCGCGCTGATTCGCTAGCACACCGCCAATCAGAATGGCCATTCAGCTGGCACACAACCAATCAGAGAATCCAATGGCTCAGACGTCTGACAGCCCTCCTCCTCAGACTTCGCATGCTCAGTCGGAGCAGACAGCGTCCGAACGGCTCCGAAAGCTTCCAACGCAGCTGAACATACCAAACATCTTTGTTCCCGACCTCGTCCGAGTCACTCCAAACACTTCAGACGTCCAACGGTTGGGCCGGTGTGTTGCTGCCTTAAGGCTAAAAAGATGGAAATGGGATTATGTTCTGATGTTTTAGCTACGTTGCAGACAAAAGCCTTTTGATCTACAGACAATAACAGCAATTTCAGCCTCAAACTAAATTAAATTTGGGTGGCCTGGAGTCTAGAAAGTCTCTCATCCTGCTGAGCTCTCAGAGCAGAGGTGATTGATTGAGTCAGGTCACCGTCTGTGGCTCAGACGCTCACCAAATCAAACACTCCCAACAACAATGCGTGAGGCCAAGTACATTCAGGCTTTCGTTCTCTTGAGAGTAGTGTTTGTGGATTTCAGGCTGATGTCAAAAGTTGCGAAAGGGCTGCATCTGCAACACAAAGACACCAGCTGTTAGCTGAGCTGCTCTGCAGCAAATAAATTAACTTGTGAGGCAGCTATATACACAAGATTACAGGATTGCTCGATCTCTCAAATCCACCTTGCCAGGCTTCAAGGTATGTGGTTAGAATCAATCAGCGTCCTACGAGGAACTACTGGCCATCGAGAGAAGTGACTGCTTGTTTGAAAACAGCAATGCCGGCTTGTTGTTTGTTGATGCTGCTATAGCATCTGTTTTACTGGAACTGAAAAGTATATGTCAAAGAAAGAGATGAGTTCAAAAAAGATCACTGAAGGTTTTTCTCGATCTTCTCTCACCTGGCTGCAGCAAGAGTAAGATTTAACAGCTAGTAGCGCTCTTCCACTGTTGGTCTGATTAGGTGAGGTCAGCCCAGATGGACGGTCATAGACGGGTGGTTTGTCCAGTCACCTGCAAAGTATCTTTTTAAGGTGCCTGCCCTTTTCCAAACAAGTTCTATCAGAAAACCTGCCAGATGGCTCTTGAAAAAAACAAACCATCTCGTGCGTCAGGTTACCAGATAAATCTTTTGAAAAAATCCCACTCTGGCAGAAAACATGTGCAACAGCGACAAAGATAATTGACATTTGGATAAAATCTCCACTTGCTGTGCTCTGTAAATGAATAACAAATGGATCTGCCAGGGAGTGACGAACACTGGCTCGACAACAAAACTCCGACTTAATAACCGACTTTTCATGTTTGTCCAAGCATCAAAATCACACACTGTCTCAATGCCATGGCCTACTTCTTTCAAGGACAAACACGCATTTGACTGTCAAAATGGTCCCATATTCAAGAGAATGCTTTCTGCTCAAATAAGCCAAGACAAAATTGAATTATTAGTAGGCAGAGGAAGAGAGCAGAGCACAATAGGCCATCACTTAAGACATAACTTCC
Organism: Diplodus puntazzo; assembly: GCA_963678695.2. Lineage (NCBI taxonomy): Eukaryota > Metazoa > Chordata > Actinopteri > Spariformes > Sparidae > Diplodus > Diplodus puntazzo. The sequence continues at coordinate 12,986,208 of OZ023172.1, forward strand.
ACAGAAGAGGCCTTTAAAGCATTTTATTTAGGGTGGAAACATGACGCCAGGTGTGTCTGGAGATTATATATCACATTAATTCCACAAAAAGGACAATAAACAAAGGTAAGAAGGGGATGTGTAAAGTTTGGGTTGCAAAAGTAGGGATGATATCTAACTAACTGCACCTCCCAAGAGTCATCTCAATGAGAAACATCCAACCTAAAAACTGAAAATTCTGTTCTGAGGGCCATAAACAGCGGGTGGAAGCAGTTGTAATCAATTTATTTATGAAATCGTTGGTCACTTTGTAGAAATTCAGAAACACTGGCAGGACGTTTTGTTCCCAACTGCAAAGACACAAAGGTCTTAAATAAGCTTAAATTGATATGAAACGCTGACTGGCCTCTTCTACAAAACAACACTGACTCATTGGCACCGTAGTATTTGAAGCGAACCGTCCTGTCAAAACTGACGGAGAAAACAAGAAGAATTCGTACGACTCCAATGCTTGTTTGTCGAATGCAGATTCCGTTTCCTTAGTTTCCTGTCAACATGTAATTTTAGCTTTGTATAATGGACTAATCTGTACCTTTTTTCCTGCTGACCTGAGGCAGTGTTTTCCATATATTGACGAGACTGTGGCTGCCCGCCATATTCTAATTTGCCCCGCCATAGTCTAAATACGGAACGTGAAAAAATATTTCCGCCTTTCCAACGCATACTGACGTTTCAGTCAGTCTCTTTTGTTTGCATCACTTTTAATGACTTCAGTACTGCTAATTCAGGGCTGTACTGCTAGTTCAGGGCTGCACACACACACACACACGGTGACAGATGGTGGGTCTGTGTGCTGCTCCGAAGCAGCCATGAATTAGTTTCAAAATGACAAAAATGTCACCTATGACTGACTGTTACGGTGAGTTGAAGAGTATCATAAACATCTAGTTTGTTATTGTGTATTCACAAAAAATCAGATTTCATGTAAAACCATTGGCAAAAATAAATCCAGTGTTAGAGAAAGGAAATATTTCATATTATATTCATATATTTCATTTCATTGCCTGAGTAGCAATGCAAACCATTTGCTTGAAAGTGAACTGAGACCAGGTCTTGAGAATAATGGACTAATATAGTCTCAGCGACTGTAGAACAGAGGTCTTCGACTGGGATGCCTATGGGATAAAAGGGATATTTGTATTTATTGTCAGCCTATGCATGAAGGCAATGTATAACTTATAGTATCAGAAGAACACAATGCTTCTAAAGCATACTGCTCTTAGAGCCATCTTTTTATGGAATATCATTCACCTTTACTATCCATACAACATGCGTCCACTGGAAATAGAGAGCATGAAGAAGGCCAGATTAACACATCAAATTTCTCTTCTGACCTCCGTCCAGCTGTGGCAGTTCATAAAGGGACCGTTCCCTTGCCCACAAAGTTTCTGAGCTACACCAGACACGGATGTTGTTGTCATCCGCTCCCCACTTCTATTTACGACTATACAAACCAACCAGCCATTATCATACGATGTCTACGTGAAATCATATGTTGTTCACATTTCTCATGAGCCCCATGCCACTCATTATGCAACACAAAACCCACTATGTGGGTCACACTTTCAAACCCAAATGGTTCAAAAATGTCTTCAGTGTCAGCGATGGTCCCTGGTGTCGGTTGCTGGTGACACAGACAGACTGTGTTCATAGAAGACCACACAAACAACAAGGGATCCATTGAATTCTGCCGGGAGGTGCCAAATCCATATTGAAAGCAGATGGATACTGATATCATGTTGAAAACAATTAAAGCGTCACCTCGTAAACAGCGAGGTCAAACACAGAGCATTTCGAACATGACATGATCAGTTTTATTTGCTACTTTTCACATTTATTTGCCTGACCACAGCCAAACAAACATGATCCCTCTTTACATCTGTGCACGCAGTTTAAATCCACGCTGAATTATGAGATTTGCGACAACCATCTGAAAACTGTTCTACCACCGCTGTTGTTGATTTGTCTTCATGTATTGACTCGACGACAGTGTTCCACCACAGTGACAATGACTGAATTGGGAGAAAGAGGAAGAGTTGTGAAACCGAACCTGAAAAGACAGGAAGGGCTTCACTCAAGAACGGCAGATCAAGATACACTCAGTGATTATAAGTCACTGATTGTTTCGTTTTGTTTTTTTGTTGTTTCCTTGTTAAATGCAGAACTAATACAAAAAATGGATCCTGCGATTAATTTTTCAAGCACAAAATGTCAAATAGTAGGACAAATGCTACATGTTTACATCTCTTTGTTCTTTGGGAAGTGAGAATATGGTATTATTCACTTTTTCCATTTTTACAGATCAAATGATTAATGCACCAATTTGTCTAAATGATCCACACGTCAATCGTTGCTAGTTTTATTTGCTCAGGGGTCGTGCAAGAGAATTGTGAAGTTATGTTCTGCCCGACAACGGGGTTAGACATAAATTATATACGTTAACTTCTTAAAAAAACGTTGTGGATATAAATGTCTCTGAAATGTATATGGGGGACATTGTAAACGCTCAGTGAGCCAAACGAGGCCCGCTCTGCTTATTATTATCATCATCACCGAACTTTGATGGTGTGCAGAGTTACTGCAAGACGTGGAGAATGACAGGGCACGCCGTATATATATGGGTCACTGTGGGGTTTGAATGTGGCCGAGGGGAATGTGAGGGAATGAGTGGAAGTGGAGGGCTGCGTTGTCGCTCCGGGAGCCAAGCCACAGCTGGCCAGATTACAAGAGTCTGGATTAGAGGCCAGGGGTTGGGGTAAAGGATCCCATTGACGGTGTAGCTGCAACGCACGCGGATGCCGCGCATTATTAAAGCATCACTGTCACCGTCTGAGGCTACAAAGCGAGCCGTTCATTTTGAAGCGGCACTTTGGTCTTTGAATTGTGTTTTACGTGGCCTTAGTCATGAATATTTGTGATTTTGAGCAGGTGTGTTTCCTCTGCAAGGCCAGAAAAGAAGGGAACATAACCCCAGTTTATCATGCGTACATAACAAAACAAAAAACACCCTTTTTTTTCTTTGTATTTGGCACACCATGGTTCTCAGACAGATAATAGCTTCTCGTAAAGCAGAACCATTAGAAAAGGGGAGAATGAGAACAGTCTGCGCCGCACACTGTGCCTCTGGCCACCGCTGGCAGGCCATGAAAGCTTTATTGCGCAAAACAAGATGAGCGTTATGATTGTTTTCTGCATCTTCAGCCTCACTAAATCACTTTGCCAAAATAATAACTCGCTGTTTTTCCGAGAGCAGCCACATACAGAACAGGATGGACTCGAAACATGTTTCGCATCAACGCTAATATAGGTACCGCATGTCTTGTGATTCATATGAACCTAAAGAAGACTGACAAAACGTTTCCAGGGCGAGAATCGATCGTTATGGGCAGAACAGAGGGTGTGAAGCAGTTGGAAGGCAGGTTTAAGGCATCGACTCGCATGCAACAGATTTATTTACGACAGTGACTCTGGGAAGTCAGAATAATACAACTAAAATAATAATAAAACAAAAAAGAAATAAGGGATATTTTCCCATCACAAGCAAAGGGCCTCCAACTCAGTTAAAGATGTCCGGTCCATCAGTATCCATCATCTGTTCACTGTCACTATCCTTTGCCAGAATCATTCAGCCCTCATTATTGTTATTATTGTTATTATTATTACCATCTGACAGTTTATATTCATGAATCTCATGTGCCACAAATCTCAGTGTGACAGCTTTATTTGGTTATTTATGAACCTGTCATTTTTTTAAGGGGTTGCAGCCTTGGTGCTTGACGCTGGGACGTCACTCTGGTCTGTTGCGTTTGAGTAGAAAAATGTACAAAACACGCAGATTTTTAGTACAGTTTTGTTTTGTTCTACTAACCCTGCCTGGATGATGTCTATAGAAAAGCATATTTATGCTTATTTTTTTGCATAAGTGTTTCACTTTGAACAAAAAGGAGAACGGAGAGTGATCACAGTCCAGACTTTGACATAGTGGTATCCAGTGCATCTCTCATTAATGAACCATGGTTGTTCTTACATAACGTGTGAGTCCAGAATATCGCTGCGTAGCGGCTGTTAAAGCGACATGAGATTCATACTGTCGCCATGCTCTGCAACACGAAGACCTCAAAATTAAAATAATTTTACTCTTAATTCTTAAGGAATAATGCAAACGTATCCGTTCCTCTGGCGTGACGTTGTGTGATTCTCCAAATTTTCATTTAGAGAGTCAGCCTCTCGATGGTGATCGACATCGGTACACCCCATGTGATAAACAGAACAAATCAATGTGGCAGATTTTACAAAAAATGCGTGCCCCTTTCCTTTAAAACATAATGCAAGAAACAGAATTCCCTCTATCATCTGAAATTTAGTATTTCTTCCTCTCCTTCATTTCTCTGTCCATTTCTCGCTCACTGAGAAGGACAAGGTGCAACAGCAGAGTAGACCGCATATTATACAGCACCAGAAACAACTCAAAAGAGAGAAAGGGTGTGAACATTTGTGACCCCGGGGTGAATTTTTTAATATTGAGCTAGCCTGGCAACACACTGTCATTTTTGCAATCCAAAAAATCCCAGTTTGAGTGTTTCAATAAAAATAAAAATGTTTTATTTTGACTGCGTCTGGTCTCCTGGTGCACCTGATACACACACACACACATTTCAGATCTGTGACCCTGACGTTACCGTGACCTGGCTTCTTAACATGGAGCTTTGTATTGCACACCAGCAAGTCTATCCAGTATTTTTAGTAGCAGGTTTCAGTGACAGGCGAGTGATTCTGAGCAGATGCTGTCTCCGCCCGGCTCCTCCAAGAATCTGACAGCAAAAATTAATTCATTTTTTGCCGGCTGGCTGGATTCAAACTGCCCTTTCAACGGCAATTCAATTTGCACTTGACCAGGAATGCATTCTTAGATCCACAGGTCGGGCCTTTTCTTCTTCCACCTGACTGACACAACTTTTTATACATCTTAATAAGACACAGGTGTCAGATTACTATTCTGGAGAGACAAGTGAACCCTTCAGGACAAATAATATGGCTTTTCTTTCCTCGCATGTTACCCGTGAGTGCTATATCAAATCAGTCTGTGACTATCAAGACTCCACTGCTGATGATATTGACCTTATTGTTACTCAGAGAGAAGGTGGAATCCATCAGGAAAGCACAAAGCTTTATGAATTCACACCACTCAGGAGGACATCCATGTGTTCTTCCTTAAAAAGTAGACTTCATCTTGGACATTTGCAATCACGGATAGAACAGCAACTACGTAATATCAAGGTGATCCAACTCTCCTAACATTGTATTCTCCTCAAGTTTCTTGTTTTGTTGTGTTTCCATGAACATTGACATTACGGACCCATCATTATGGTCGGCTGGAGTCAAAAACCGACCGTTAATTAGACGCTGCCAAGCCGTGGCCTCCCCACACGGCCCATACACTCAGCGGGAAGCTGTGACTTCATAACCACATGTGTGAAGGCTGTCGGCAAAAGGAAAACATCAACAAGGTTTATGCATAAACGCGTCGTTGTTTATGGGGAATTCCCTAAAGCGAGCGCTTGGTCATGATGCAGCCCGTGAATTAAAATGTGATCGCATGTGACGTGACTCACATCGACGGTGTACATTTACGACACGTGACGCTCTCCTTTAATATCATGCCTGAGGTTTGTGTGAAAACACTCCCATCACATAGGATGAATTCATGCAGCAAAATAGAAGAAATAGCTTTTTTTAGGCTCAGCAGGATGGGAGCCACACTGTCGGATGGGTCCAACCCAATCACCGGAAAACATTTTGGGAGTTAGCTGGTTTCGGTTTAGGTACAAATACACTTGGTTAGGGTTAGGAAAAGATCAACTTTGGACTTAAAATGCCCGTTTTGGTGTGTCCTGAGGTCTCATTAAAAATGTCCCATTTTATCGCCACAACCACAGCTACACGAGAGATATCCTGACTTAAAGCGTAAATGCGACTTGAGTTGGTCCTGAGGTCTCCTTAAAGGTATACAGTAGTGTCACATTTACAAAAGAAAGTGCTGTGGTCCCTCATTCCGAAAAAACAGAGAGAAAATTAAATGTTGATGGGAAAATACTCGTACTCTCTAAGCTGTTTTTTTTTTTTTTGTTCTTTATTTTTGCTGTGTGCTCCTGGCAAAATCAGAGCGATGATTCCCGACCTACATGTTGATGTGAGCTAAACGTGAGTAAAAATGTACTTAGTTACCTTCCACCATTGTAAATAGTTGTAGAGTTAAACGTTAAAAGTACAGTATTGACCTCTGAATTGTAGAGGAAGAAGAAAGTAGCATTAAGAGAAAAGACTCGAGTGCAGTACTTGAGTGATTGTACTTAGTTAAATTCCACCACTGCTTCTCTGAACCTCATCGACGAGATGTTGTTCAGCCCGGGCCCTCCAGTCGTCTGTGTGTGTCTGTCTGAGGTGGTCCTGATTGTATCATGGCTCTGTGGCTGATGCTGCCATGATAACTTCACCAAACTGAGGACCATAGCAAACCGCCGCCGCTCTCTGCAGCTCTACCCGTCATTATTATCCCCCTTTACATCTCTATCCATTATGTCCTCATTGCCAGAGAAGTTCCCATGCGGGCACAGCAGAGCTCTTCAAAATAGAAGCGTAAATGTAGCAGCACACCGCCCAAAACCAGCAGCCAGCCGGTCGTCTCGGTGTCTTTCCACATATTTTACAGAGTTTGCCCCCTGGCTTGATGTGGCCCTTAACAAGAGGGTGGTTGCACAGCACACCAGGACTTTTCCTGACACTGTGCATGTGACAGGGCAGACAGGAGAGAACGGGGAAGCATGCTGCAGTTACCATTCATCTCAGCTATGGCCTTTCAGTATTCGTTTGTAATCCTTTTCACAGTGAGGCATAACAATGTCTGCAACTGGCCCCGGTTTTCATTTCTGAAATGGTAAAAATGACTTCTAATGGGAGCGGGAGGCGAGGTCGCACCACAGGAGCAGCTCGCAGACCTTGACTCCAGCAGCATGATTTGATTACGACTGAATCGGGGCTCTCGAGTAACAAATGCGGTTTCTCTGGTTTGCAGAATCATAACTTCCACTCCCCGACTGCCTCGGATACCTCTCGCTCACTCAGGCTGCATGTGACCACGAATCCCCTTCTATTAACCTCTGCTCCAGACCCCTCAAAGGGAGGATCTTACTGAAGAGTGCACAATGATGCTCCTCTGGAAGTCTTCAAGATATCTTCGTATTATACTTTATGCCATAGATCTTACCGCCCTGCAATGAAGAGACTGCTTCTAACGTTGTTTGGCTGCAAAGTCATTCAATGAGTGAGTGGGTTAACCCTAACCCACTCACTCATTGAACTTCCATTGGCATAATCTGGCTGCAGACACCTGGATGAAAAACATAATTAATTGAAATGAAAAATTTGATCTTATTTTCAATACTGAATGCAGTATTTTCATAAATAGAATAAAGGTTTTTTAGGTCAACAGGAGATGGCTGGCTTCAAAATGACTGAACATAGGGCTGCAGCCAACAGCATCTTTAATATCTATTTGGGGACAACAATGTGGCTAGTTAATTAGCTACTCTAGTTGTTAAACACACCATTTGACAAACGATTGCAATGTTATTGACTTTGAATCTTTTTAGCATAACGTTAGCTTTCTGGCTAACAGCTGAGCCAAAGTGAGTGAGCACACTAGAAGTATCTCCCGTTGTCAAGTCGCATCTAAGGTTTGTCCTACTTACTGGAGAAGTAAAGAACATTGCATATTAACCTCATGGGATGGTAATGATTGCTCCAGCTTTTAGTCAAACCTTCAGTGAGTTATAGCTTGTGGAATATGTTAGATTTTGCTAACAGAAAGCCTGAAAAAAACATTTTTTTCAAGTGACCGCAATATAAGTGGGATAAGTTTTGTGTGCTTGCTAAAATCAAAATCTCATTAATTCACACCATCGAGTGAACTGAAAAAGATCAACTATAGGACAGAAAGAGGATTTTTTTCTCAATAATCAGAATAGCTTTGCAGCATCAGTCTTCATCAGCTGTGTTGAAAGGCTCAGACAACTCAGTCCTTCTTCAGGTCTCAGAGGTCACTGATTAAATCTGCCCGGAGACGACGGCTCATCATTACATCTTGCAGTTAGCAGGGTGCGTGTCGCTAATCGTCAGCTGATGAATGGTAGCCTGGGGTCACTCCGCAAGCTGCCTAATAACGCCTGTCTGCTGGCTACAAACCATCAGAGATAAAAGGGCTCCCGCGGGATGAAGCTCCCAGACTGACTGCGGAGGTCAGACCCCATCTGAAAAAGTCCCTGGTCGGTCAGCTGTCTGGGTCTCAGCGGCAGACCGTCTCAGTCAGCAGGCGATGGCCTCAGAGTCGGAAATGATAATGAGACAAATACCAATAAAAATGTTCAGTTTCAGAAAAAATTTCATGTGAGAGAGATATTTCTCTCATGTAGGAGTGTGCATCATCTTTCCTGCTAATCACCCCACAGCAGACACAAGCAAAACAAAGCATTGGGACTAAAGGGATGGAGATGGCGAGATTTTCATTTTTGGGTGAACGTTCCCTTTAATTTGATCAGATCAACAATACATAAAATCCACTTGTAGAAAGGTAACTAACCAATAAAACCTAGAAAAGCTAATATGAATCCAGACTGCCAAACATTCAAACATCATGTTTCTCTTTCATTTCCTACAGACCATCACCGACGGCTCCCACTCCCCTCCTATAGATGTGATGTTGCGCTGAGAGCAGACATGTCAGCCATGCACATTAAACCTCCCAGCATGTACCTGTGGAGAAGGTCTCGGCAAGTTTGAAAACAGTCACGGCCCCGCACAGGCTCTTGCAGAGCAGCGAGGCCACAAGCCACGGCGTGTTGTTACTGCAGCTGCAGCCAGACATTTCCTGGACGTCCTGCACGTGCCGTGGAAAAACACATTGCCGTCCTGCCTCCAGCGTGAAATCCACTGCCCTTTACCAATCCACAGAAGAATGCGAGTGACGCATTAGAATCACAAAATTAACGGACATTCCTGAAAATGAATGGAAAAGCAATAAAATGTGGACACGAGAATGTTCAATCTGTGAGATGTTTTCAATTTTAGTGGTCAGTCACATGATGCACAGTATGGAAAACAGGTTGCAGCATGTGACTCTATTATTTCATGGCTTTTGTTTTTACATAGGGGACCTGGACAAAATAATATCTTAATGAACGTGTTTACATGCACAAGTGTGAGTGTTCAGTCAGCGAATACTCGGATGACCTGAATTGTAACGCAAATCCCTGTAATTATCCTAATCAGATCAAGATTTGAACCACAATTGGACCACAGCTTGTTTTTTGTCTTTTTTAAACCGTGCGTGACAGAGGAGACCGGTGCAAACAAGACCTACCTGTATTGACGAGCAGTACACCCAACATAACGGTAAATTAACCCAGCAGAGATAGACTCATCGTTGTTTCTTCTCGAAGCACTTGTGCAAAGACTGATGTACATTGGAATTCTCAATAAGTTAATGTAATGCCGGCCAACTTGCCTCAATCTGTGCACAAACAACACATCTTTAGACTTTGGACCTAGTCCAACTTTGTATCCATTTTTCCTTTAAGATCTGTGGAAGACAGATGCATCCTAACACCAAACTTAAAATCTATTTACAGTATTTAGACTAGAGCAGCTTTAAGATGTAATTTACACCAGGGAGGCAAGGAACATGTCTCCACCACTTTTTGAAATGTTGTCATAGCATAACCAGGTAAAATACGCACACAAAGAACTTCTCACAGAGAAATGTTAACTTACAAATGTGATAAATATTTCGATGCGCCATTATGCATTTGTTTTTCCTGCAGTAAATCTACTATGACCTGATGTGATCCCCTCATGTATATTTATAAACCTGTCAAATTTTACAAGTAAACGGTTGCTCATATAGGCTACTTCTTGCTTCGTCTGTGGAGAAAGTCACCAGATTCCCTTTAAAAAACGCTCGATTTTTGCAACTCAATGCATTAGGAGAAACTGTATAAACTTAGGGAAACACTGTCTGCAACACACTCTTAATTGGGCCTTTTTGTTAATTCGACAAACGCTATACATGAAAATATGTCTTCATTTGTGTAAAAAACGTAGGTTTGTTCCAGTGATGCAGGTGTATATTTGCATAAATAGAGGGGAGGTGAGAGCTGATCATAAGAGGTCAATCAAGGTCCATCGAAGCAAATAGTCAACTCAGTTAACGTATGGCCCCAAATTACAAATTTGCCTCAAAGGGCTTCACAATACATCGTTTGACAACTTCTAACCCTACTACCCTCAATCTCGTGGGTGCAGACCTGTTGTCAATGTAAAGATGGATTTGCCTACCTGCCTGTGTCACCTCTGCATCAGTTTTATTGGATGTTAACGATCAGGGATGATAGATGAGCCCTCTCCGCTCTCCTTCAGAGACAGCCGCGGCACTCTAACCACACAAGCATCTCCTCTCCAACAAGAAGATGACTCAAAAGCGCAAACGCACGCACAACCTGAGAGGTGAGTTATTCATCAAGGGGTCACTTCGTGTTAACCTCCACCAGAGGAGACATACTTTTCTTGGCATGTCGCTGCAAACGATAAGGATGGTTTTCTTAATCACCAGGTGTGGCTCTGGCTCGTGTTCATCACATCTGGTTGTGAGAATAATTATACTCTGCTGACAGGTAGAGCTGCTGCGATTTCAGACATGGAGGAGACGGGGTCGAATGACAGTGGTCGAATGGTCTCACGTTAAGGAGGTCACGCATGAGACTATCATCAGTATCTATATGTATCTAATGATTGCATGAGGTGTGAAATGGGTTGCTCTTAGTGATGAAACCAACAAAGAATTATCATGCGCAGCTCTCCTCAGCTCTGTGGAGGGTTTTAGTACTTTTCAGCTCATTGTTTTGGGTTTACAATTCACAATTTTACGGTAAACCCATCGTGACACCATCTTGGTGTCTTGAACATCAGGCTGTATTGAAAAAGACTTGATTTAGCGATTAGGACCATAAATTCATTAGGAAACTGTTTACTGAGTTAATAAATCAGTAGAGAAGTAGGGTCATTTTTTTCATAAGCCTACATCCATTCAGACTTATTTTTGCAACCAGTGGAGAATGCAGGTTTGAAGCTCTTACTTGGCTTCATTTTTCAGGCCCGGAAGCCCCGTCCACTCTTTTTCCAGTTTCTCTTTCTAACCAAGCTGTTTGTGCTCTAATTTGCATCGAAGAAACTAGAAGGAAAAGAAACGTTTCCTATTTTGTTGTTTCAGCAAGGATCGCAAGGTGACACACACTGAGAACCGAGGCATATATGAGTTACTGGCAGGCTCTTAAATTCCATCTATGAACGTAGCTGTAGCGCACCGACTTCAGAGTGTCAGGCCAAGGTGCCGAAGACTGTCAGTGATTGGAAAATTAGGGCTACAATCTTGGCAAAGTCTTGCCAAAACTCGGCAAATGCGGCAAAAAAACAAACAAATTAAAACTGCTTTTAAGTGCTCTTGGCGATAAAAACAAACCGGTCATACTTGTTTAATTTCTAAGTGTAAATCGTCAAGAAAGTTTCATGTGGAGGTACATGTAAGTCTTTTACATAATTATTTGCCCATTGTAGCCACCAAAGCCCAAGTTTAGCCTGATTCTGTGCAGAGCTGCCAAAAAAATAACATATTGGCCAAATACCTGGTGATGCTGGCTCAGTGTTGCCTCAAGTAAAAATCTCTATAGAGCCACACCGGGCAGGCTTATCTTTTGTCAGATCTCCAGCACTCAACCTCAGTTGGTAACTTGGGTGCAACCTAACCCAACCATGGTTGTACCACCACCCTGTGATTTGAAGCCTGTCCAGAAAAACTCCCTGACTTTGAAGATACATATTGAAACACTCCCTACACTGCCAGGTATTTTTCCTGAAACCTAATCTCACAGAAAGCCCGGTGCATATAGAGGGCACTGTGAGGCACTGTGTGGCACAGTGGCACAAATGAGTCTTTGTGTTGCCTTGTGGATCTTACATCATTTCCAGACTCCAGCTCCAGGACTGACTGCCTGGAGCTGGTGGGTTTGGTGGGAGATCCCCGCGGTACGCTTGGCCCGACACTGAACCCATCTGATTTTTATCTTTCTCACAGGAGCTGCTGTTAACTTGATCACAACCTATTATTGTTCCCATGAAAGTTTTTCCAGGTTCTGTCAGGTTAAAGCCTCACCTCCCTGTCCTGTGTGAGCCTTGCTGCTTTGGATCAGGAGCTGCCCTGACCTGAGTCTTGCTCGTTGGCAGGTCAATGCTCCGAGTGTTGCTGCACGAGAGTATGCCTGCCGCTGCTACTCCATCTCACCCTGCCTTCCTGCCCGCCTGAGCTCAGCTTTTCCAGCCATAACTCATTCCTGCTAATTAGGACAAGGGCTTTTGCAGGTCCGCAAGGGAACCACTTTCACATGGGAAGCCCTTGGTTTGTTTCCCCCCCCCTCCAGTGCCCGGGCACAAGTTAGCGCCGTTGTGAGACAAGTCTCGAACTGAGAAAAACACAGACAAGAGTAATCCTCCAGCTCTTCTCCGAGGTCGCCGACTTCACTTGGCGACAAAAAAAGTTCCCCTCACGTGAGCGCAGCGAGGCCAAAGGCACAAACATAAACAATCGATGGAAACACTTATGAGCTGCTCATCCTTCGTCCAACGGCCTTTTTTTCTTTCTACTTGATCTGTCTTCACACAGTAAAACTACTGTGTGAATGATTTTCCTAAACCGCACAAGTTTCGAAACAAGGTTCTGTTGATGGAACCAAACATGTTGACTGTGACATGGATGACTCATCAATTCCAAATCTACACATAGCTGGTCATTACTCGATGGCAAAAATGCTGTAGTAAGATTTTTTTTGTGCGGCTCAGGTAACCTCTGCTTCTTCTGACTTTAACGTGACATTGATGGCTGCAGGATTTAAAGGGGAATTCTGTTTTTTCCCCCAATTTTTACATATCTTAGGGTCTAAATGACAAATGGGTGCAAAAAGTGTTGCAATGTGATCACTGAGTGTAACTTCGACTGTCAAATATTCACTATAAGTACTTGATTTTGCCACTGACAGGCAGTGTGGAGTGTAATAAAACATTATGGAGAAGATCCCAACAAAAATAGACCTTCCTGGTAGAGCTTCCTCTTTGTTCTACCAGAAACAGCCATTAAATCTCCTTTCTAAGCCGCGTTGCTGTTGACAAAAACAGTAATTTGACTTAATACTGTGACAGGACCACTTGCAGCCATTGCAGCCTGTTTTGCATCTGCCATTTGATCTACTGGAACAGTTCACAATCTTTTTGTACATTTGAGGCTAAAGTCACACTGTAGGATTTAAGTCCAGATTTAGCAGATCAACACTCGATCCTGTGAGCGTCAGTCAGTCAGAACCTTGCACTTGGGGGCAATGCAAGCTGTAACCACATCGGCCTATTATCACCTCATACAGTTGTTATATTGATTGCACAAATGTACAGATCCAACAGGTAGAGCAACATTATCTTTGATGTGGAGTCTTGATGTTTTACTGTCCCTCAGCTCTTTTTTAGTGGCTTTGTCTGCTGTTTGGTGCTGGCCAGATAGAGCTCAGTGGGTTTGCAAAGTTGTTCTCTTTTTGTGTGTGCCAAAAATAGCTTCCTGCTGGTGAGTAAAACGGTGAGCTGAAAAGGCCGCGGTGGTCGTCAGTGTTGGGTGATAATTCTCGTTCACTTTACGCAACCTCATTCAACATATTGTTTATATGAAAAAACACTGATGCAGTGCAGTGCATGTCTCATTTTTCTACAACCGACTAATGATAATGATGTGGAAATCACATAATAATGCCACACATAGTTCTTGAAGTATAATGCATGACAAAAGTGTAACTTAAACCTTTTCATTTCTATCAGATTTCATTCGTACCTGTATCAAATATGTCTGGGAATTAGAGACACTTTGTTGTCTACAAAAGGAAAATAACACACCATCATCCATTGGTTAGACTTGGATCAAATGTCCGCTTATGCCGCTATGCCAACAGCGAGCCTGTAACCCTGTGGGCCTCCCTCTCTTTTTTAAAGTGCCACAAAACGCATGAGCTTTCCAGCTGATAAAACCGCACCTTGGTAGCAACAAGACTCTGTCTCTGAGAGTCACTGTGCGTGTTTTTATATGAGACACAGTAAAGTGTGCGGCAGAGCGAGGCGACTGGATGGAAAAAACAAGAGGGGACACGCTCGCTGGAGCCGCTGTTGGGGGAACCGAGAAAGCGCTGGCAAAACCAAAAAATCTCCCTTAAAATTACGAGGGGCCAAAGAAACAAGAGGCGAGGACTGGAAGCCAGGGACGGGAGGAAGCGAAAGAATAGAGATCATAAAAACTGGAGTACACCCTCTGAGCATCCATACAAAAGGAGGAGAATCAGTAAATGTCTTTCATTGGGAAACCCTTCTGAGCTGTCTTGTGTTAAAAAATCTATACTGGTCTGCAGGCAAGAATAAAGCTTGCAGCATTAGTTAGTAACATCATAATATAAAGGCTGGTATTTTGATGGTAATGATGATTTTATTACACGATAATAAACCCATGCACACACACAAGCACATGCAAATTAAAGGGTCATATAACAAGAAAAGGAAAGTACATTTAAACTGTATTTAAACGTCCTTTTAAAAATGTATTTCTGGGTTGAGGTTTGTCAGAAGTCTTGTTTTGTGGGACTCCCTTCCTAAAAAAACAAGTCCATTTGGCACCCAGGAGGTGTTTCTGGCACCGTGGTGAGACCCCGTTCCACGCAAGTTGCAGATGTCAACTTCGCTCCGCACCCCGGGAAGACACATTTCCTGAAAGCAGACTATTTGCACGTAAGGATCTCTTCTCATCATATTTGTGCGATGGTCTCAGATATGCTGATGGTTGGCGCATGTATTTGTGCATGTAGAAGCTCACTGCAGTACGTGAAGGAAGTGTTTTACCCTGTTTCATCCAGCAGATGGGGTTAGAACTCCGACCGAAATGAAGCCCTTGATCAGAGCTAATTATGACTTTACCCTGACTGCTTTGTGTATGAAATTACAAACCATTCAGAGCTGGGTTATTTCAGAGATTCTTATCTCGTGCAGTCATATAAATATAGAACTTTGACTCCGAAAAAGCCCGAAACACACAGGAATTTCAAAGCCCTCTTGCCAAACCCAACAAAGCCCCCTGAATCCTAATTAAATACCGATGATGAATTTGTTTCAGCGCCACTATTTGCAACAACGTTTTTGAACCGGAGCCCATCCGCAAACCTGAGAAATTAGCCGAGTGTGGTCGCACTGGATGAAATAAATATCCATCTCTGTGTAAAGACGGCAGGGTTTTTACAGGGGAATCTGTATGTCAGTGTGCCACTGCAGTAAAACAGTGGATGGAAAACAAATTCAAATCAGTGAGCTTCACATGTACACATTGGCCTGGACCATACGCACCAAATCTGGCTTTAAATGTATCAGTTAGACAACAAGACTTTGGTATGTATGTATGTTTTTACTGGCATTTCATGAATAATGTGGTATCAATATTTTCATGGCCCATATCATTGTCCACATACTTTATATTTCTGCAGCCCCTCTATTCACCCTCTGTCTGAGTGCTCTGTTTACTAAATGTCTCTTTAAGACCTTCCGAAAAACCCAGTCCACTCTGATTGGTCAGCTCTCACAGGCCTGAGCAGGCACCGCCCACCCTGTTTCAGCATCAAGTCTGTTGGTGTTTTTGCAACCACAGCAGCCCCAGGGGACGTGGCTGAGAGCGGTGGCTGTAAAGTCGTGACGTCACAACTTTACAGACGCACAATTTCCGAAAACAGACTGTTCTTCTAGCTAGCACCTAGACCTGCTTTGAAAGTAATAAGACATGTGTGGCTCACAACGTTGTGATAATTGTGCAGAACTATCTTAAAATTGTCATACTAGTTCTTTAGCCATTTTATCAAAAGTAATATTATGGTCTATAACAGGATACTTTGTGTGTCATTGCTTTAAACTGCCCCGCTTTGCTAATCTGGCTAAATGTGTGAAAGTGTGGTCATTAACAGACTTCCTGTCTTGAAAATGCAGATTTTGTTTGTATTGTCACGTCTGCATCTTACTGTCTTATGTTTGTAGTTCTTAACCTGCAGCTTCATAATAATAATAATAAACTTTATTATTATATAAGGTTACAAAGCGCTTTTCCAGAAAAGGAAAAAAAAAGACCCAAATAATAAAACAGATTAAGAATGAAACAAACAAATAAAACAAAAAAAAGTTAACAACTCATGGCTTATAAAATATTGCGCAAAAAATATTTTAAAAGAATATTTGCCAAGAGCAAAACGATAAAGCCTAGTAACTTATATAAAAAAATCACGAATGCAAAACAGAAAAACAGCAAACAGAACATTCATCTTCCACTCTGATTTACGCGTTTCGTGTCGTGACGGGCTCAGAATGGTGCCTGTGGCTGCGGGACACTGGTTTAACGGCGTTGCGTGTGTGAAGTGCAGCCACTTACATGACTCAGATTTATGTCTTCCTGTCAGCGCACTCTCAGGTGAAAACAATAACAAGTGAAAACTGGGACAGTGCCAATGCTTTTCGTGCTCTTTCGGTATGTCAAAGGTGGTGTAATTATTAAATTATTTGGTTGTCAGCGGATCTCCATGGTGATATTGATCTGTAGATCTGATCCACTCAGAGCTCCGGTGCTCACGATCCTCCTCCCAATGTGACTAATCCAAACTGGTAATCTAACCATTAGGTTGTCCTGATGTAGGCTGCCTCTGTGTCTGCTGCGTCACTGTGGGGAGTGGTCACAATGACTTGGTGTGTTTCATTCAAATAAGGCTGAAATTGAGAAAAATACACCCCGAGATGAGGTGTAAAATAACTCCTCTTCTCCTCCTCTGACTTTGTGGAACTTCCTGAAAAGATTGCATCACTGTGTATCACAAATAGTGACAAAGAAACACTAACACTAACACTTTGTCTGTATTTTGCACAAGACTGTAATTAACAACGACAAACGTGACGGCACCCAGGAAGAATGTCATGCAGCGTCAGTGACTTAATTGATTTAAGACACACGTCAATAACACATTTGTCGTTTTATAACACTACACCACATCTGTGTAGATGGTGGGATACTTGTCCGATTGTGCTCACACCCTTACATTCAAACAGAATTCATTGCACATCTCTCAGATTGCAGACAGTCTTTTCTCTTCTTATCGGAACTTTGATATCTTCCACTGACCTCTGAGATTCTGGGGGTGAAGCTCTAAAAAACACACTTGACCTGACACACTCTGACCTACTTTGGAGCTCAGTCGGCCACTTCTACCGTCAGACAGCTGACATTGTGAATGTGTGCTTCCTGCTCGACTCGACGTTGAACTTGTGCTCCATCATGTTTAACACACATGTTTAAAAAGAGATCGATGGGCACCTGTCAGCCTGCCGATGTGTCGTGCTGCTACCTGCGGGCCGAAGAACTGAAGCTTTGATGGTCGCTGTCATAAAAACATGAAAAGAAAAAACGTGAAATAAACGTGTCAGTCCCGTGTGTGAAAGCTGCTCTGTGGGGCACGTTCAACTGTCAGGAATGAGGGAAAGCGCCTTAGGGATGATGGGACAGCGTGTCATCGCGACGAGGCCATCGCAGCCAGACATCTCTGACTCCAGCAACATGACCTGCTGAGAAGATGACTGCTTTTATCTGACCCACTTTACATTCCTCAACACTTGGCTATTCTTCTTCTTCGCCTTCTTAAGGAAATATAATATATCCATTTACTTTCATGATTGAAATATGAATGAGGTGAATGTTTTTGTTTTTTTTCTGTCTCTGCATGCTACTGTCAAAAGGAAAGTATCTGAATGATGAAGAAGTGTTTCTGTGGAGCACTGCTGCCCTCTACTGGCAGAACAGGCAGTGGTTGAATTTGCATCTGCCTTTAGGTGTGTGTGCGTCTGCTTTTCTTCAGATTTCTCTGACAAATATGTTTATTAATGAAGATTTTTGTTTTGTTTTGTTTAACTTTATCCTGTCTTCAGTGTCTCAGTGAAACCCAGTTTGTGTTTTAGAGGGTATGAGGGGGGGAGTGAGTACAGAGGATTGTGTTATTGCAGGACAGTCTGTCATGCCCTCTTAACCAAGAGGACTGATTAGTCACTCTGTTCATGCTATTAAACTCAGAGAGGCACTGCAGCTTCAAGGAGTGCTGAGTGCCAGAATCAAAAATAAATAAATAAATGACTCCTTAAGTGACAGAGGTAGTCATATAGATTTTGTTTTGTTTTGTTTGTAAGTAAACACAAAATATACCTTGTGGCTGTACTGAAATATAAACCTAATGCAACAAAAGTTTGTTTTTGTTTTTTTTGTTTGTTTTTTTTTAAAAATGCCACTAAATGAATCAAAAATATTATAAATAAATTAATCTATGCATTCATTCATTTATAAAATGTCACACACATTACTATTTTTATTTTCAGTTGTATTTATTAATCTGTTCTAAAGGTATTTTTAGTTCTATGGCCTATTAGTTTTTGCATTTTCCATCCATCCATCCATTGTCTGTAATCAGGGCTGGACTGGGACAAAAAATCGGCCCTGGCATTTTTGGCTTAGACCGGCCCCTCATAATTAGCGGAACACAACCAACTATTAATTTATGTATGTGTTCCCTGAAGGAATGTATTTTACCATTATTCCAAACCAACTCTAATTATTGTGATGAGGTGTACATATGTTTACTCACTTGACTGGAAAAAACGCTCACAAACCCTTTCAGTCCTATGAACAACTATGTTACACCCCTGCTGACTTTAGAAGTTTATCAAATAATCATTGTGGAAAGCAAGTAAGCACATTTACTCAACACAAAGTTCGACCTCCTTAAGTATATTCTATTTCAAGCATAATGTATCATCAACATCCTAAATATCAGAAGTTTAGCATCTATTGTTAACTCCACCACTCTGAATTTCCCTGATATAGCAGCTCAATTCTAATTCTTCAGGTTAAAAGGTGGTCCCTCCTTTAAAAAGCTATAACATGCATTTGTATCAGGCTAAAACCAGGCTGCTTTATGGGCTCATGCAAAGCAACTTGTCTTAAAAGCATTTGACGCTGTCTTACTCTTATTCAATGTGGGCATACCTTTTGCTAATAATACTTTTATACTTTTTTTTTACACTTATTTTAGTAATGCTTAAATTGCAACGCCTTTGCTTCTCATTTAGTAGTTTTAAAATCTGTCTTTTCAAACATGTTTATCCACAGCATAGAGGGTTGCTACAAATTGACCCTCTAAATTGTGCTCTTAGAAAAAAATTTAAATTAAAAAAAAGAATAATAATAATATATTTATTGTTGATTCTCTGCACCATGTAACAGGGAAGCTGTTCAAATAAAGGTCAATCTGAATTGAATAAATAAAACACTGTCACCTAATGGCTCTGCCCAATTGGCCAAATTTAGAAAATGAAAATGTCACACTGGATCAGCGCCGTGTGCTAAATGTCTGAGGAACGGGCTCTCAGCTTAATTAGGAATTACAGTCATGTTCAGGACAAAATGTCAGCCGTCTAGGACGGCAAATAAACAAAGTGAAGGTGTTGAGCTTTTTAAAATCACGTCCAAATGAAGCTACATGAAACAAGGACTGTGAAGTGTAGTGATGCAACTGAAATGCAGTTTGCTTTGAACTCCACTCAGTAATTCAGCCTCTCTGAGTTTAATAGCATGAACAGAGTGACTAATCAGTCCTCTTGGTTAAGAGGGCAGCACTTGAAATTAATAAAGAGAAACTGTATAATCGGAAGTGCTATAAAACAAACATTTAAAATGAAGAGGCTTATAAATGCATATAAGAGGCTGTTCACAACTGGCACTAACATGGGTCTCGGGTTATCCAACCAACGGACAGCTCTGAGTACCGTTGTGAACGCACCCAAGATGCCTCGAGGACGCAGCGAGATCTGATGTCCTCTGTAAAACAAGAAGAAGAAGCTACAACAGACAGAACAGATTAACTGATTTCCCGTTTGGTTCACTGTAAAGGGCTCTCTTACCTGCCACGAGAAGCAGCAGAGGTTTGTGAACGCCAGACTCCCTTCAAAAATCGTGCAATTCTGAGAGTTGTTGAGTGAGGAGGAATTTAACAAACCTTGCAAAACACTAACAACAGCATATTCTAAATCATTCACACCTTCTTGTAATTTCTGCATTAATTCATTAATTCATTTCTGCAGTACGTAAGCAGCAATTTGAACACTGTTTTAATTCATTTCACCATTAATACTCGATTTATGAAAGATATCACAATTTTGTCACATGTCAAATCCTCACAAATACAGTAAACAGTAACCAGGATAGGCTACCTCTTTGCAGAACGTAGAGACACTCCTTTACAAATCATGCAATTTTGTGATTTGTTGAGTCGGGAGAATCTTGAAATTTGAAAATTTGAAAATGGTGTCTACCACAAATTCTTAATCATTTGGGTCAACTTGGGAAAGTGAGAACCCCTCACAGGTGTTCGCTGGAGACACGTGTGAATGCCAGGTGTGAAGTGCTCAGAGCTGTCCACTTGAGTTCAGACCATCCAAGACTCATGTCAACGTCAGGTGTAAACAGCCTCTGATTCAGTTCCCTATGTCCATCCTACTGCTTGGCACTGATTTTGATACAATGACCACATGCACACTTCAGCCAGCTACTTTGGCAAATGGAAACAAAAGCTGATATCTGGCCAATTGAGGGGAGCGGAAACAAGCTGCAAGCATAATAGACATTGTCACGTCATAAAGCTGATATGGTGAAGGTGTTCAGCACACAAAAGCAACATTATCATCCGAGCTGTGTGGCCGCATGGCAAATGTAAGTCCAATATTTGCCCCTTTAAGCTGTGTGTTTGCTTACAACTCCTGTGGGAAAGTTCCTGACTATTTAGCAGCTAAATGCTCCGCAGTGTTCACCAGCTAGTTGCTAATTTTGTCTGTCTTTTGCTTGGCGGGTTTATTAGAGCTTTTTGCTGAGAATAGCCAAAAATTGTAGGGTCGATGGGTCATAAAACCAAAACAATTAGCTGAAAGGCACTAAAATTCTCCAGAAAGTTGAAAGGAGCTGTGATGACAATTCTTTGCAGACTCGTTTCTCTTCACAATAACTTTTGTGTTTTTTTCCATTGTCACTGTTATATGAAAATAACTGTTATAGCTATCACTTTTGTTATATCCTGTTTTATGTTAAGAGTCTCTCTCTGTGTGCCACGTTTTGCGTTACACTTCCTGTGTTTATCTTTTTCCCGCCTGTTTTCTGTGCTCACCTGTGTGACATTTGTTAATGAAACACTGTGGTGATTATGTTGATTTTTGTCAGATTTGGACTCATCACTCATCAAAGAGAAAGAAATTCAGACTCAGATACTCATACTCATATTCAACTTCACATTTACAATATTAAATCAGGTAATCGTACAAACTCAGACATATCTTTTTTTCTATAACTGATAAAACAAGCTGTTCTCAAAGGAAAATAAAGTCCCCAGAACACTGTTTGGTGCTAGAAAGGTGGCAGGGTCCGCCGCATATAAACAAAGAAAAACAGTATGAAAATGTGTTGTCCTTTAAGGTCAGATTATTAATTCAGTTTATTCAGTCATGAAAACAAGGAGACTTTGTTTATTTAGTTTGTTTAAGCATAAAAGAATTCGTCAATGAAAATCTTTCTCTTCTGATTAAAATGTCTTCCTCAAAACTACACAGTGCTCCTTTAAAGACAACTATCTTGTAACATAACAGTTTATGATTTTAAAAGAAGAACTCTGTTTACTGCTGTTGATCGACAAAACATCTCCAGGAACTGCATTGCACATATTATAGATTCAGTCCAAAGGTCAGCGTCACCTGACATCAGCTGATCATTGATTTAGTTCATGCTTATAAATGTATGAATCCATCGCCTGAAGCAGAGTGGGTGTAGTGCAGAGACCTCCAGACCTCCTATTGACTCCTGGGTGTTTTTTGCCGTTGTCATCCCTTGATTTACCATCTGACACAAACCCTGCGTGAGTCCCAGAGAGCTGAAGACGCCCCGGGCGAACTCCAGACACCCAGAGGGATGATGCTCTGTTGGTTAAATATCTCCGACAGGCCGAGAATAGTGTTTGGACCCTGCGCTTGATGTTTCAACTGTGATCATCTGATGATGACTATGCCCCTTGTATATCAAAATGAACCAAGATAAAAGCCCAAGAATGAATAACAGAGGTAGAAGTTGTTGAACTCTAACAGGAAAGAAGGACCAAGCATGTATTCTACGGTACGCATTATACAGAATAATAGGACAGTCCATTTTCTTCTTTCACCATCATCACCAGTATTCTGAGAATTGGGGGGAGGTTGCCATGGGGATATTTGCTGGTTGCCATTCACTAGAGCAGGTAATTGTTCCTCTTCACTATCTTTTTCTCTCTCTCTCTCTCATGTCCTCCTCTCGGCACTCATTCAGCACTTTGCTGACAGTCGGGGGCGTTCTTCAAAACAGAAAGAAAAATGGTATTGTTTGTTTAGTTTGAACAGAATGAACTTGTGATGCAAATGTGTTTGTTTCTCATACTGAAAAGACGACTTTCTGACGGGAAACTCCAGCGCCTTGTATGTGAAGGTTTTAGCATATCAGACAGTGCAATTTTTCAAACGAATCCCTCTTTGAACATCCATTATCAGCATTAAACATTGTACATGTGCGCTGCGATGGATTAGCCACTTAGAGCAGATGTAAAGCTCCAGCACAAGGGCTGCATGTAATGGTAAATCGGGCTGCATTTCTACTTTTGTACTGAGCGCAAAAGGGTCTTAAGATAACTCTCACAAATAGACACGCTCACTGTTAGCGTTGCCATACCTGCTCATTGCGGTATAGGTTGAGTAAAGGTTTTCAGGGTCTTGTTCGTGGAAACTTCACAAAGCCAACTGTTCTTAGAGGATGAGTCATGACACACTCGCACACGGAACGGGGAGTTCGTAGAAAACCTCCTGTTATTCCGAGGTTGTTCACTTATTATTCCATGATGGTCACTGTTAATTTTGAATTTTGTAGTCCCACCATCAAGAGTCAGAATTAGCAATTTGTTTAATAAAAGTTCAAAAGAAGCGGGAGGAGTTGTTTCTTGGAGTAATTTCATTTTTGACAACAAAATATCAAAGTCCCCTGTAAGAGCTTTAACATATAAAACCCCGTTTAAAGCCCTTTTAAATAAGTTGAATCAGTTGTGTCAGTATAAAAATATTTTTATTTCATCCAGATGTAGCTGCCTGCAATCCTGGGCAAAAATCCCACCAATGAAATATTCCATAAAAGAAATTCTTGATATCTCCTGCTCTGAAATACGACTCGATGTGTTGTTCTGACTTGGCTGGTTGTAGTTACAGTCTGTACAGTTTTTTCTCGAAGATTTAGATCGCTCTCTTTACTGCATGATGAATGTGTTGCTACAACCAGGAGGTGATTAGCCTAGCTTAGCATAAAGACTGAAGATAGAAAGAAATGGGCCAAAGCATAAAAAAATGATGGAAACATTTATGAAAAGCAGCACAAGACAAACGTAGCATAAAGCTAAACCCTGTTTTCTGCATTATTTAGGATACCAGGTAACACACGACAATAACCATCATTGATAAATGGCACATTTACAGTTAATGCTTTATAAACCATTTATGTTAACTAAATTTTACACACATCAGTTGCAACCTTATAGTGGCCCTCCAGGTAATGTTTATAGATGTATTAATTAGCCATTTGTGTGTTATAAACATAATTTGCAACTTCACAAGTTGATGTATTGATTAATCGGTCAATAAAGCATTTAATTGTTTGTTTACAGCGAAATAACTATTGACTGAAGTTTAATTAAGGATTTTTTTAACCATTTATCAATGGTATTTATAATAGAGTCTTACCAAATGGGCATTTATATGCTTGAGTGTGAGCAAAACTGTTTTGTTTGGTTTACGACACAATAACATTGATCAGGTTTTTCATCTAACCTCGCCGGTGTAGAAAAGCTGTGTTAGTGTTGCCTCGCTGCTCACACATTCAATGCTACAAGCTCCGCATTCTTTACAGAAGGCTGATTTGCAGAAAAGGGCCAATATAGAAATATTTCATTTAATACATAATTTATGTGTTCATTGCACAATTCAATAAATGCATGGTCTGTTGCAAAAACCTGCACTCACATTGTCCCATAAAGAACAGCTGCAGTGTAGAAGCTTACGTTCAACATTACCATGAACCTTAAAGACCGGCAGCTTTAATGGCACTGCAGAGAAGGACACACTTTATTAAATGTGTGAGCTAGATGAGATTGAGATTTTTTTGCTTTGCTGCTCTGTCTACACACATCGGATGTATTTTTCACTAAACTGTCCTCCATTTATGCAGATTTATTTTGTCTGGAAGACTCTGAAAACTTGAGTTGTGTTGCAGGTGGTGAACCATTTTGTTTGCCAAGCTCTGGATGGAAGGCAAAATATCCTGTTCGAGACTGAGCTGCGAAACATCCTGTAATTTTGTAATAAAAACAAATCCATTCAATGTCTGAGTGCTGCGACGGAACCTTTGGTGGTGTACTTTTGACACGCAAATAAAATAAATCAAATAGCTGCAGCAGTCGACACTTTAAAAAGTTGAATCACAGTCGTGATTACGTCCCTCAGGTGGGATCAAGGTCTTGTGAGGAGGCGAGAGGAGTCTAGACGGTTCGACAAGACCAGCATCAGCTCTGAGAGCCGCGAGGGGAATCATCATGACAGGCTTAGGTCTCCATGAAAATACATGTCTGATTAAAGAGGAGAGGAGGTGAGGGTGAGGGATGCAGACAGCAGCTGAGCTCTGAGCCGCACACAGATCTACAGAGAATAGAGTGTATGTTGTTCTCTAAGATTAGGGTTTTTATACACACCCTGAAGGCAGAACTCTTTTAAAAAATGTATATAAAAGTGTCCGTTCTAAAGATTCTTAGTGTTTCGACGGCACGCGTCTCTCTGAATGTCAAGCTTTCACACGTGACTGGGTGCCAGAGTCAAGATGACCCGACACTAACGTGATCACACCTGTCACACACACACACACACACACACACACACATATTGACACCTCCACACTCACAGGACCAACCCTTGTATCTGTAATACTAACTGCTGCTCTGCAAGCCAGCTTTTATTTATTTTTTTCCTGGCGATTTCAGTATAAATCCATTCCATTAGTGATTTTATGTATTTCAAACCTCCTGCATTACTTTGTTTTTGTCAAGTGACCATTTAGTCATCGCTCATGACACTTTCCTCTTGGGCTTAGTAATAGAGCTGCTGGTGAGTTTCGGGACAGAGTAATTGTTTGACTCACTCAAACGGCAGAAATACTGTATAAAAAGTCTGCAGAAGCAAACGGCCGTGACTCACTACATTTTTCTTTTCCGAGCTGTCAGACAATCGGAGCCGAGCCGAGAAGAAGAGTTGTTTGTCTCTTCCCTCCGGCACAAACAGCTCCCCTCCACCTGTCGGATAGAGCTGCATGTGTTTGTTAACACCACAACAACAAGGACTCTGAAATCAGACAGATGTCTGACACCTTTAGGTGCACCTGAACGAGTTAATGTGATGCAATACGACAGCTCTGCCATTAATTCTGCTATTTCAAAGCTTATAATCTTTAAGTCTTCGTTGACACTGTCAGAAAGGTAATTATTCTTCATGTTTATGATTGTGTTGCACCGGAGTGCGTTCAATTTAAAATGTGTCTAATGTTCTGCCCCACTCTTTTATGTAAATGGGGTGGCCAAAATATTCAAAAGACCTCGTAGTGTAATGCCATCCAGTTATTATCTTTGTGTAATGGCAGAATTTATAGAAGAGCTGTTGTTTTAAGTAAGACAATTAAAAAGTAAGGCATGAACCTAATATTAGTCAACCTGGAATAAAAGTATTAGATAAAAATTTAGATAATTATCTTTTTATTAATATATATTTTTTATTTGTGATTAAAGTATATACTACAGCTGGTGCCCTTTTTTTTGCTCCTGCCCCTCAAACACCATGAGTCCACCACTGGACAGAGCTGTGCTTCGGATGTGAGTAGGTTTTAGCACAAAAACCACTGGGTTAGAAAAAGATCATGTTTTGGCTAATAATAAATGATTTTGTCACCACAAACATGGCTGAAAACGGCTGTGTGGTCTGTGTAAAAGTGTCCGTGGTTTAACACTTACAAATGTTGAAACGTAGTCCTGAACTGTGGTCAGTGGCTTGGCAGCTTCCTCGCACATCTGTAGAAAGCAGTGGCAGTGTGGGATATACACTTACTTTGCCTTTATTCCCTTAGATACATGAGCAGATTTCTGTCCCTGTCATATTCATGTGGTTACTATGGTGCTAGAATAAGAAGGTGATTTGCCTAGCTAGCATAAAGCCTTAGCAGCTAGCCAAGCTACGTAAACTCCCTTTAATATAATAGGTTATTGAAGAGTAAGGATTGTACTAGCATCTAAAATACCATAATGACAATTGTATGTGATTTTTAAAGCTGTAAGAACAAATGCTGAAGTGCCATAGCTGACAATCTAATTAGCTGAATTTAGCTTTCAGTTCTCCGCTTCCTATTCAGCAGTGGAGGAGAAAGTGGGAAACTAAACTCACTTTCAAATTGTGAAAACCTTATTCAATTTGTGCAAATACAAAAAAGGTAGGTTTCACTGCTTTCTTCAGATCTAGACCACATTGGACCAGGTCTCTGTCAAAAAACCCTATTGCTTGTCGAATCTGGACTATTGGATTGTCATAAAAGTGTTTTTAAAACCCATTCTGCTCTCTGGGATAATATTTTCTATATTTGACAAGTTTAGGTATAGTTGTTTTTGAAATAGAACGAATTCAATATTTTTTTTAATTTGCATTTTTACAAATTGTATAGTTCCCAAATCTGTGACTGTATCTTTAACTTTATCTTTAGTCCAGATTTGACAAGTCTAGGTATAAAATTGTAATTTGATTCACTCAGCCTCGTAACTTGAGCTTCCCTGAATTTTCCCCTTGACTACCAAATCGGAAGCTAACTTCAGCGTTGTGCATGACGAGCCTGCAAATGTACGTTAGCCGTGCACTTTTCCCTTGGAGGTTCGTTCCATCTCTTTGGCCTCCATTCAACAAGGTAGAAGAACGAGACGTGTACATTTGTGAGTTAGGTTGCTGGATAAAAGTCTGAATTGAGGCATAAGTAAACTGACAAAATGTCATGGTGATTTCCAGAGGAGCTCATCCACGTCGAGGAGAGAGTGGGTGGAACACATTGACATCTTTGTAAGCCTCCCTTCCTCTGGGGTCCGCTTGAAATGAACTGAAAGGACTTTGCGACCATCTGCCACGGTCAGTGTTCAGTGAGTCATTCCACATTAACACCGTCTTTCTATATCATGTCCTTAGCCTCTCACTCGTACTGGCCTTAGCCTTGTGTTTGAAGTCAAGAATGAGAGAGAGAGAGAGAAAAGACTGAGGACGCTATATAACTTGCTCTTAAGCATCTGGGTTACCCGTTTCCTAGCAACCATGCTAATTAAATCGGTCTTTGCTTGCAGTTATTACGAGTAATGGCCATCATAAAAAATCAAGTTGTTAAAAACTCGTTAATGCTCCATCTATTTGTGAGTCCAATAAGTGGACTTGCTGTTAATGAACGTATCCATGGTGCCGATAATAACTCTGTCAGCCGTTTGGTGACTGATTTTCTCTAATTAAAATAAGCTTTAACTACTGCATAATAAAAGGGAGCAAATTGAATTATCATAATTGTTGTGCATTTGAATGAGCCGATCACGTGTAACGCTGCACAGTTGTTTTCTGTGATTTACTACTGTTAGCCTACAGCCTTCTGCGGCTGGGCAAAACAATTTCAATTTGTTTTGATGAATATGAACGAGGCTGCATGAGGCGGCCTGAAGCTGCGGGATGCGCAAATATAGTTTTGTCTGCAAAACAAATGAACGTCGGTTCTGTGAGATTAAAAAAGTTGTTTTAAGCACGAGTTCCAAGAGGAAGGCAATTATTATTCAGATGTCCCTCAAACTGGGCCCGTGTCTCACAATTACATTGTAATCGAAGTCTTACAGATTTACTTCATCAGCCATGCTCAGTAGCTGAGCGGCATTTAAAGGGTTGGATCGTAGTTCTTGCTGTGAACATTTTTCTAACAAACTTTCTACTGATATAAAATCCCCATATCCCAAATCCCACTGCCTATTTTAAGCTATGCTTACATATTCTGTGGTAAGCATCCTCTGGTGGCCTTTTTGTGATGGTTTGAGTGGCATATAACAATCAGACACAAGATTCTGTTGTTCATGTCCCATCCCCTACCATCTGTCTAAGTTGGTTTCTTTGAACCATGACCGCCATCTTTCCCTGACAGACAGCTTTTCAAATTCCCCCCTCCAAACGTTTTCCTGTGGTCATACTGTTGGTGCCAGTGTCACGAAGACACGTCTGAAAGATGACATGCAGCCTGACTAGTGTGCAAAAGAAAAACAACCGTAAGTATCCGAACTTGACCTGGAAATCCTGATCCCAGTGACAGGAAAAGCCACTAAAACACCAAGTTGTATTCATTAGTCAGCAAGTTTTGTTACTTACTGATCTAGCAGAAAGAATGTCACTCTCCCTCTTCGCCTTCTTTGCCTTCTTCATCAGTGGAAAGCAATGCCTCTTCCTGTTGTGGCTGCTCAATGGCAGACGTCGTTATTCTTCCTTCATTTTTCCGGGAGAATAAAAGTGAGGTTTATGGGGAACTTATGTAAATGTGGATGGTGTCATTTTTTTCATTACACTCTGCAATTTTTGTTTATTAAATTTAACCAACCTGCAGCCTGTGTGGGTACCTCATAATCTTGATTATTTTATTTATATTAACAAAATGACTGATAGACATAATGAGAACAGTGTCACCTTAATGGCAGTTGTGAGGAGCTTCCCTGCTAATTCAAATGAGACACATCAACACACTGAGGGAAGTCATTCCAGTTCAAATGTGGACTGGAGGGATTTGCATAATTCTTTTGCATAAAATCACAATTTGGAATAAATCCAGTGTGACGCTCTTCCACAAGTTTGACTAAAACTGTTGGAAAAGAAGGGAAATATTTGGGTGTTATGTGCACAAAATGAACTATATTGAAGAGAATGTTTTCATGCATCTGTCCAAAAAATCTAGTATTTGGGCCTTTTAAAGCCTTTTTGTGCATTTGCCTTGAAATTCAATCTCTTAGCTCCATCGTGAAAATGATTACTGTAATTTTACAGTAAATTACTGGCTAACAAGTGCAGTAAAAAAAATCACAGTAAAATATTGTGTTTCTGTTACCAATACATAAGCATATTGGTCACAGCATACATAATTTTACTGTGAAAATACAGTATGTGTAAAATAACATCACACTACTGTAATAAGAAAAGTACATTTACAGCAATACAACAGTAATGAACTGTGTCTTAATTTGTATCCAACCATACCGCTCTTTAGCATACTGGCCCTTTAGCAGGTTAGCATGTATAACTTGTTGGACCACTTGGAGGTCTGTTAGCATGTTGTTAGCCTTTTAACATGTAAGTATGTGAGCCTTGCTGTAAATCTACAATATTTCATTGCGACATTACAGTATGATGCTGTTCCCTTATTACAGTATTTCCACATCAGAATGGCGCTTAAATTCAAATTCACAGCAGCTTACTGTTATATTCAAAATAATTTCCCATCATATACTGCAAAAGCATGACTGTGGTAGGTTACTGTGAGAGCTGCTGTTTTCTAACAGAGTATTGTGTGTGGTAAGGTGACAGCTTTTGTTCTTGATAACGCCACTGACTTGATTGTGTCCATTGACTTAGACTGCCCAAGTAAAGCTGGTAAAGCCCAAGTATTTTCCATACTGGATTATTCATGAAGATCAAGCCTAGGGGAAGAAAACAGGAATGACGACAGCAGTGACGACATGAATAACACCGCTGACGACAATTACAATAGGTTACAATAAACCAAATCTGATAACAAATAGAGACTTTGTTCTCCTGCTTCCATTGCTAAAAGCTGCCTCATGTGCTCCTTCTTACGGAGACTGAAAAGAAGATTAAACTTTTACGTACTTGTACTGTGTGGACTGGAGCTGCTATAATTTGCTTTAATTTAAAATGTTGCAACCGGGATCTCTGAAATTAGGTTTTTCTGACAACCTGAATGTGGAGTTTTACTGTCAACATGCTGCCTGCTGTCCAAACCCAGTGGTTGTGCTGCTGATTGAATACATTAGAGCCTTTGCGTAGGCAGTAAGTCTCTGATCTCTTATTAACATGTCTAGACATTCACAAACCCATCGGTCACAAGAGCATAATCCTTGAAAACAACTGCTTTCTCTAAAAAGTCACTGCAGGGAAAACTATACCTACTGTAGCAGAGTTTTACCACCCATATAGGAGTGGTTATGTTAGGACCTAGTCTGCTATACATTATGTTATTATGTACTATCACTGTAAAAGGGGCAAACATGTACAATGGAGCATACAGATGGAGCACATACTGTATATTTTCTCCATTTTCTTTGGTTTATAATACGTATTTGAATAATTACTTTGAAAAAATGTCATAGTCCATTCAATAGCTCCTCTGCAGCTTTTAATCACTATACATGACCTTGCTCAACCTCTGGTCTGATAGCCTCCATAGTTTCAGCTGGGAGAGGTAAATGTGACAAATTTGCTTCTAAACAAAATAAACTTACATAATAAACATCATTTTCTGACTTACAAAAAGAAAATACAACTGAGCCACTGTAAATCACCTCCATCCACAATCTTCACACTGGCCTGGGGGGCCCACTGACTAGGCCCTGTTGCTCAATGACTCCTACCGTTACCAGAGTTGTGTGGCAGACTCTCGTCAGCTAATAGGGTCACTTAGGGTCACAGTGATTACCAGATATGCTGCTTTGGAGCTGCCCACAATTACAACTACAAAGCTAAGGTTTAACTAATGTTTTAAATGTGAACCTTAACACTTCTCAACTATTATTAAATGTATGTCGTTTTCCTTAACCCATCTTTTTGTGAAAATCAACCAATGCACAAAGGCTTTTACAATAATTGCCTCTCTGTATTAACTCTGACTGCACTATAGTCCTGTTGTTAAGATCTTAATGGCTCAAGGAGTAAAATACTTTTGTTTGAATAAGCCTTAAATCAAATCAGGTGGAAAATCTGAGCCAAGGCTGAAATACTGTTAAACACTCACACCAGAGAAATTCATGATCTTCCTGCATCCAGCAGCATTCTTGGATTAGTACTCATTCAGAGCTGCACGTCTACCATAGCAGCTACTGTATTCTCTAATGACTGTGCCAACACTGTAATTACCAAAGCAGACTTTTAAGAATAAACACATTACTCATCTCTTTCCTGCTTTCACGTCATAGCAGTGGACACTGTTTCCAATCGGGCGTGACTGCACAATTTTACCCGATAACAGCAAGTGTAGGATGCAGCATAGATTCATGTTGTGGACATAGCAGGGGATTGGTGGTAGCCGCCGAAGGGAGTTACGGCTTGACAAATATTTGAAGTGCAGCCCGGCTCTGTTTACCCCAGCCACAGCCGCAGGTTGATGCTGCTGCTATTGAATTATGTATCGCAAAGACAACAGAGCCGACAGTGTCAGTGTCAGAGAAATTTAAAATTGAAAACAGTTTCACAGAGCTTCTGTTTGAGTGTTTTTTGCTGTTATTTATTTTACAGTCATTCAAATGAGCGATTGTTATTCAGGAAACCTGGGAGAAATCAATAAAATTGATCCACTAGGACTAGCAGATCCCTGACCTGGATGATTGCCTTTCTTTCTTGCTTCTATCCAAACATACCGGTGATATTCCTCCATTTTTTGAACACACAGTTAAACATGTATTTGCATACTGTACATCTGCATTTTTTTCTTATCAAACTCACTTACAGTTAAAGTACAAATGACAACATCTATCACGTTAGAAGAAAAGTGAAAAGACTTGAGAAAAAAGGGCCAGCAAATGGCAAATTCATCCCAACATTTGAAGAACAACTTGTCAAACATGGTTACAAAAACAGGCCCACAAAGGGTTAAGAGAGAGGACCGACACTGAGATGTGTTCATATACAGAGTGCAATCACAGCATAACCATTTTACAAAATGCTTTATGAGGAGGTTTAATATCCTCGCTTGATTATTGGCTATAGAAATACATTGTTCAATATCAGTGCATCTCTCAGGATAATTGGATTTGTACAGTGTGTTCATTTAACTCCCGATGCCAGCTCATCAATAACGGATCTGCTCTCTAAATCATGAGTCCCTAATTATGGAATTGGATCCGTCCAAGTCGCAGTGCAGTTGGACTGAGCAGGCATATTTCGCACAGGATTGAAAATATCTGATATCAAATTTATTGTTGTCCAGTCAGAAAGCTGCAGTGCCTCAGGCGTCTAACTTTTGTGCAGTAAAGTGGAAAACCTGGATACTGGAGCTACTACTGCATCTGATAAAAGTTGAAAAGACAGCAAAAAGGTTCAAATGAACCATCACGTCAATATCCTGCCAAGTCCTGGTCAACCCAAGAGACCTACCCTGTCAAAGAGCCATGTCCGGTGTTGCAGATCATTGGCCAGCAGGAACAGTTCATGGGTCCACGGTGGGGATGGTGCTCACCTTGTTGTTCCGGCTGATTCTCCGTTCAGGCCTCGGCCGAGGCAGTTTGGTCTGGATCAGCTCCTCCGGTGTGTTGCCAAGCGGAGGCAGCAGCCTCTTCTTGCTGTTCCTGGTCTCTGGTAGCCACTGAGGTGGCAGTTCGAAGGGTCCAAAACCAAACTGTGTGGAGTCCTCAGCTTCTGTGGGTGTAGCAGGTGCCACCTGAGATGAGGAGGCATAAGCACATGTGTGGACCGGAGAGGCCCGAGGTGCTATGCCAGAAGGAGGGCCTTCCTTGGTAATGACCAGCCCTCCACCTGTCCCCTGCAGAGGGTCCTTTTTGGTGATCACCTCTCCTCTGAGGCTCCCCATTCTCGACCCACCCTGATGGTCCTCTTTAGATCCAGGGCAGCCTCCTGGTCCTTGGGAAGGGATTTCATTCTCTACATCCTCTTCTTCCTCTTCTTCCTCAGAGGGCCTGAAGATCTGCTGCTGGCCGATGTTAAACATCTCCAGAAGCTGGCTCCCAGAGCGTCCAGCCGTCTCCAGTCCGACTGGCTCCCCGATCACACCCTCCGCTCCTAAAGAGGCCAGACCTCCTGTGCTGACCACGTTACGGCGGCTGTAACGTCTGTGAATCCTTGCCAGCAGGTCCAGCCAGCTGTGACGAGCTGAACGGTTAACAGTGAGGAACAAAAGTGGATTGGTGAGCAGGGACACCTTGGGTAGCCAGAGGGCCGTCAGATACAGTGAGATGGGGAGCTCTTTAGTGTCTGCCAAAATGGTGCGATACACCACCAATGCTCCATACGGTGCGCTGCAGGCTGAGAAAGCCAGCACCACAGCCAACAGAGTGGCGTGTAGCTCGGCCTCTCTCTGGGACACATACGGGATGGAGATGCTGTTCTGGGGAGTCCGCAGCGCCGCGATTATCACCTTCTTCTTCTGACTGGCACTGAGCGCTCTGCGGATCAGCAGCATGAAGAGGAAAACCAGAGCGAGCGGGAGGATCAGTGTGGTGACGTTGTAGATCAACACATACACCATGTGGCCCAGGGAGCGGGCATGGTCATCGGAGCAGGACGAGGTGACGTACACGTCCGTCACATTGGTCACAGCAAACACAGGGAGGCTCGCCACAGCAGCGTGGACCCAGATATAGATGACCAGATCTCGGGATCTTGCATCAGAGATCTTCCTCTCTAACGGGTACAGCACAGAATAGTATCTAGACGCAAAAAAACACACATCGTTTCAGCTGAAAGACATACATTTTGGCCTTTTCTAGCAGAAGAAAATGCACACGTTTCACAGCAGGAGAAACTCAGATGTAAATAAAATGAATGACGTCTTGGGGATACGGATACACAGCAGTCTTCTCTTCGTACTTTGCATTCGTTTTGTCCATATTTCTGCAAAGCTTTAGGATATGGACCAACGGAGTAGTATCAATCATACTCAATGCTGATGGGAAGTCGGGTTAAGTTTCCCTAGTGTGCTAAACAACTGAAGTTTGATGTAAAACACACAAAAAAACAGAACTGAACTGAAATTATTTGTGGACTGGGAAACTTCGCCTGATCTCACAGGGGACGAGAAAGTAATGTCTGAATTTTCAGTTTGGGAGAGCAATCATTAAGTTATCAGTAACACCTGTGTTGACTATTGTGTCGACTGTTAAAAGGGCCTTTTGGCTTTTGTGCTCACACAGCTTATGATTAAATATATCTTAAGTGAATGCGCCTAAAACACCCCCCGCTGTAACAAAGCTTCAGCATCTCGCTATAAAAACACATTGCTTACGTTTTTAGTAGTTAATCAAGTGAGTTAAGTAAAACTGAGACTATGACCCTCTTAGTGAGGTAGAGTTTCTAGAGTTTTTTCTGGATGGTACAATCCAACCCGTTCATGCGCTCACTACGAAAAGATGGAAAAACTGAGAGAATGGAACTAGGAGCAGCTGCTTTATAGTATTATCTGTCGACACTAAATTTATGCTGCGTCCACTTAACACATCCACCGTCTTACTGTATTCTTGGTGATACTTTGTGATGTATTTTGAATGAAAATGTTTAATAAAAGCATTAGAAAACACATTTTTAGCAAAAAGTTGCTAATTTGAAGATCACACAGACCAATCAATCAATCAATCAATTAAAAATGTAAAAAAAAAAAAAAAAATGCTTTCTTGAATGGTTTTGGTTTAACAACTGAACTGGGCTGGATTTTCTCTCTATTTATCTACCTTATGCAGAAGTTGAAATTGTGTGGGTGTGTTTTCATGCAAACCCACAAACACATAACTAGATCTCCTCATATCTGTTGCATGCAGATTGCTTTTCATGTGTGAGCCTATAACTGCTGCAGTCTCAGCCCGCCTCTATATCCACAGCGTGAATTACCCTCCTTGAGAATAAATAATTCATCGCTTTGATAGCATTCTGGCAGTATTAGTTGCTATGGAGGCAATATATTATCTTTGTTGCAGTGAAACCAATGCTGCGGTGAGGCTGCACAAATACAGGGTCTGACAGCAATCATCATCAAAAAAAAAATTAGACCTTTAGTTTGCTATATGTGCTTGGTATGGTTATGCTCAAATTTTGAGGAATGAGTGTAGCAATGTCTGTCATCATTTGTGAAGCTTCCAATGCCATTTTTTGCACTAACACTGAAATCTATGAACATTTTTGAGGAAACAGCAGGGTTTTCATACACAGCGGTTTTATGACTTGGTGACCTAGAACGGGGTCAGCAATTGCTTTGCTCTTAACATGGACAAGGGTACTGAGGGGAGCAGCAGCACCCCAAAAAAGAGTCCATAACATATGCCAAATTTACAAAAAGGCCCAAATGATTAAAAAAATTTCAGAAACAGCGTTTCACAAAAGGTTATAAAGTTTATCCTAACTCTACTCACAAAACAAAAAAAAACAAAGCAATTTGATAAGGGAGTCTGGGAAATTTCCATCCCTCTTCATCTCCTTTTAGTTGTTGACCGCAGCTGATGTGACTGTTTTATAATATGCTGGTGTTCAAGTTTGCCGTCTGCAGAATGATCAAAAATCAAATCTTGCAAATTATTGGTAATTACAATTAGATACATGTCATTCTGGACATTCTAATAAATACAAACACATGAATGTCGTGCATCAATGAAAAAGATTAGTATTAATGCAGAACAAATTACACATTTATTGAGAAAACTTCAACTAAAATGAAAGATGTTTAGTCGAGGTTCTCATTCCAGGTAAGTCAGGGCATGCTCAGCATTACTTTTAAAAAGCCAGATCAGTTGCGACCATATAAGGACAGCAGAATTCATCTCGGGCTGCTTTTAGCTGTGGCTTTTAACACTGCAGGGAGGCTGACCAGCGTGGTGTACACATGCTCCATCGATCGCAGACCCCCAACCTTTCTCGTCCGCGCCGCAGGGTGTAGATTGAAAAAGACTTCTACAAAAAAAAATTCCAGAGTTTGCTTGCACCACTTTTGCAGCGTGGTTGTTGGCACGTCCACACCTCAGTTTTTAGGAGGAGAATTACTCCTTCTGACTCAGCTAAGCAGCGTATCGATGAACTGATCAGAGGATCGATTTCCACCATCCATTTCAAGAGGTACTTTTAAATCCTGTAAAGTGAGTGGGAGGTACACACCGGCCTCTTTCAAACACATATTTCAAAGTCAGTGGTTATTACTGCAGAGCTGAGAAGAGCACAAAACAAAACATCAGAGTGCTCTTTTTTGTAATTTCAAGTGCAAACCTCAATAACCGTTGGCTAAAAAGTGTATTATTGCTTTCTTATTTAACAGTGTGCCTAAATTGGCATTTAACATCAATCATGTCCTCTGAACTGACCTGTCGAGTGCGATGGCGCTGAAACTGAGCACGGTGACGGAGCAGAAGAGTTTGTGGAGGAACTTGATGGCCTTGCAGAGCAGCAGAGTGTGCAGCCACCAGCAGCAGCGAGGGCTGGCTCCCAGCGCAACGTCGAAGGGAACGCAGACCAGGCTGGCGCAGATCCCCGAGCATGCCAGGTTCTTGATGAAGCGGTTGGTCACGGATTTAAAGACATTCGTGCAGCAGGTGCACCACAACACCGTGGCATTTCCTGTGGGGTAGAGGAAGGTTTCAGAATAAGATTAACCACCAACGATTGGTGTGAAAGCGTCCTTTAACAACTGAAATGTCTACAAAGGTCAAGTCCTCAGATCTCTCTGTATCCTCTGTTCAAGCTTGTTTCCTCAATCTTCCTCCCACAGTCCAGACAGAAAATACTTGGGTCGCCTAGAGATGCTTAATTGTGCATTGGTATGAGAGAAGGGTGATGATCTGTCTAATCTATGTGAGTCGGCACAGATGGATGGATGATTTATCCGACATGTCTTCCTGACTTCCATTAAGCGAAGAGACAGTTATAGAGCAAATTAAGGAACGAACAGACTTCATAGATCAAAGAGTGTGAAGTTAGGCTTTAACCGTTTCATATTAATGCACTGGTTCCAAGCTCTTCATTTTATAGCCCTCACAGGCCAAAACTGTCAGTTTATTAAATGTTTTGGGCCACATATCAAGGCAAAACAACCAAAAAGAAATGCCTGCTCATGCTTGCTTAACATTTTAATTGCAGGTTGCAGGTTCCTGGCCCAGTCGCCAGGACAACATGTTGACAGTCAGCTTTTCCGCAAACCACTGATATGCAATTTTTTAAAGATATTTTTGACAGGAAGTGGGGTTTTCTTCCCACTAAATATAACCATGTCATAACCAAAGTGTTGGGGCAACATAAAATTGAAAATTTTGCCCAAAGAAACACAAAGTTGCAACATATCTGCATGGCCGCGGGAAGTGGGGGTGCTGGGGGTGCTGCAGCACCCCCTAGTGGCAAGAGGGAGATTTTTAAAAAATATATTAAAAATATTTTTGCACAATTTATAAATTCCTTATGAATATTTTGGGAAATGATTTTGACACACGTAGGCTATTACATGTATTTTGGATTTTAATTTAATCATTTTTAGGCCTAATCAGCACAGGTTCACGGAAGTTAAGTTGTCAACGTCAGGCAGACTAGTAGTCGGCCGCCGAGTAAAGAGGTTTCCCGCTCGCTCCACGCAGCATACATCCATGGCTGCAGCAGACTAGTAAATTTACATAGTCTACTGACAAAAACGAGGAGAAAACAAGGCACAGAAGCGCATTTAGGATGTTGTTGGAAAACCACCACCAGTGAAGAAGAACACTAGTACCGCGACCACGACAACGGAGAGCAGCCAGAGTGAGGAGACTGTCCGCCCGCCTCAGCCTGCAGGTGCACCGGCAGGCCCAACCCCAGCACCCGCAACCCAAACTAGCGTGATTGGACATAAGTTGACACAGACCGCCTTGAACTCCAGCTCAAAATCCTTGGGCCAAGCATCGCCAAGCAGCTTGCCGATGTCACAAAAGACAGAGGGTCCAAGTGTGTCACAGTCCAAGATGTAGCATCATGTTGGACAAAGTTCCAGCCACAAACAAGAGCCGTGTTTTCAGAGACAGAAAAACTGATCGAGTTATGTCTGTGCCTATCCATGTCCGTGGTCTCATCCGAGCGCACCTTCTCCGCCTTGTGTCTTTTGAAGACATGGGTACGCAGCACCATGACCCAGAAAAGACTCACACACCTTTCGCTGATGCATGCGCACACAGACATTCTGAACTCCCTGGACATTCGTCCCCTCATGAGAGACTTTATCTCCACGATCCCAGAGCGCACCTCGACATTTTGACACCTGTAACCAGGGCACCCTGTCTGCAGCTCAAAGTAAGAGCCTGGTGCCGCCACGCACCTTCATATATTCATGCAGTTTAACGTCACACTAGAGTATTTTTGCAAGGTGGTGGGGATGGAGATGGAGAGTGTTGTTTTGATCGTGTGTTCTGTGCGTAATGGATGTGGAGAACTGTTAAATAACGTTTAAATAGTCGGATATTATTTCCTTGTGGTGTGCGTAAAAAGGTTGGAGATGAAGACTGAAAGTGTTATTTTGTGCGTGCGATCTTTGCGTATTGGATTTGGAGAGCGATTCAATAAGTGCTTAAATAGTCAGAGATTATTTCCTTGTGGTGTGCGTAAAAGGATTTGGAGCTGATAGAATCGCGCCGTGACATAAACGTAGATGGTGCAGTGACCCAGGTTCATGCCAGCTGACCAAATCTATTGCATTGTTATAGCGTTATTGTGAAGTTTAACTAATAGCGCATATTCATTTGAGAACTGATGATGTCTCTGTGTTGCACTGAAGTGTATGTGACAATAAAGTAGTAAATCTTAATCTATTTATTTATTTATTTTTAAAATGTATTTTAAATAGGCCTATAGGCTCATTGTTTTTTTGTCCCAAAAAAAAAAAAAATTCACAGCACCCCCTGTTCAAAATCACTTCCAGCGGCCCTGCATATCTGTGATTTTCAGGAAAGGACACTGCCAACATTTTTTCTGCCATTTGGGGTAAAAATCCAGATGACCTCCTTTAGAATGCGTATGCTTTTTTGGTGCGGCAGCATGTGCCCCTGATGTACGGAATTAGACTTGTGCCAAAAGAAACAAACAAAACTTCTTAAATATCAAACCTGTCTACCTACCTACCAAATTTGTCTCGTTTGCGCTCCCTGACTTTTTGTTTGCACCTTTGGCACAAACCTCTCAGGTGGGCGGGCTTTTTCAGCAGAGCGTCCCCATTGGCTAATTGACACAGCTCAGTACCTATGTGTAGCTAGCTGGCGCGCTAAACGACCCTGGCTTTAAAACGGAGAGAAGAAGAAGATGACGACGACGACGACAATGAAGAACAACAATAACAATCAACAACAAGAAAAACTGATGAAATGTAAGTAGTTATTACATACATATTTTGGCTGTGTCCGAAATCACTCACTACTCACTATATAGTGCACTACATAGTGACTACGCCATTTTGTAGTGCTGTCCGAATGTCTAGTGGGTAATATTATACCCTATATAGTGCACTCAAAGTATCCCACAATGCATCGCGAAAAGTAGTGTACAGCCGATGGTCACTTACCAAGCAATATTTACCATCATGCATTGCGCTGCGGATGAACGCATGGAATTTTCAATTCACGTTTCAACTGCGCGACAGTAGTGACGTCATTAATGGCGCCGGAGTAGTGTCCGAAAGTCCGTTTTTCTTTCTGCCGTTGAGCTCACTATATAGTGCACTATGTTGGATTCACTATGTAGTGACTAGGGAGTAGGGAATGAGTGGGTGAT
Organism: Diplodus puntazzo; assembly: GCA_963678695.2. NCBI lineage: Eukaryota > Metazoa > Chordata > Actinopteri > Spariformes > Sparidae > Diplodus > Diplodus puntazzo. The sequence continues at coordinate 13,026,351 of OZ023172.1, forward strand.
TTCGGACACAGCCATTGTTCTTCATTGTGGGAAGAACAGCCAATGTGGACGCACTGCTGAAAAAGCCCGCCCACCCGAGAGGTCTGTGCCAAAACTACAAACAAAAAGTCAGGGAGTGCAAACAAGACAGTGCTGCAGAGAGGCCGCAAAGCTGAGAGTCAGCGCAAAAGTCTGAGCGGAGAGAAACCAGCAGAGGGAACCGTAAACAAAATAATGCATTATTAGAAGAGTAAAATACCAATATTTTACAATATTTGACAAATTATTTGATTGCAAGTTATAAGTTTTATTTTTGAAATTATGTTCTCTCAAATTCCTATTTTTGTTTGATAGAAGAAGTTTTTTTTGTTTCTTTTGGCAAAAATCTAATTCCATACTGATGGCAGGACATGCTTTCAGGAATCGATTCCTGGAATAGCCTTTCAGTTTGCTTCAGCAAAAGACAAAAGCAAGTGTTTTTCTGGAGACAAGTTTTTAAAAATGATTTTTACTCTAACCTACGGCATTATTATTGCTGGAAGAAATCCTAAATAGCTCTCTGCAGGGTGAAGAAATCAATTAAGCCATTACTGAGTGAGACAGGCACACAATCAGGTGCAAGCGGTGAAACTGGCATTTTCATAGTAAGATCCATCCATAATTTGGAGTGATGAGACGGTAACAGTGGTTAATTAGGTTTAAAAAGGTGAACTTTACACTCCCTGTTGTGCATCGACTGATGTCAGGTCACACAGGGACACATGTGATAGCAGCCTCTCCAAATGTAATTACCCACAGACGCTGTGCTTAGCCGTGCTCTCACTGTCGGAAACAGAGCAAGATGTCCTCTGGTGATGAAATTTGTTTTATTTTTTCCTCAGTTTTTTTTTACACCCGATGTCTGTAAATGCTAGAAAACATGCCAAAAAAAAAACCCCACCTACAATCAATGCACTGTAACAGATGTAAAAAATAATTTATCAAGGATTGGGTTAGAATTTAGCCTTGCAAGGTTTCGGATGGAGCTGTAAGAAGCTGTTTTGAGGGGAACACACTGTGCTTTACTGCCGGTTAGCTGTTCAGGATTTCAGTAACACACTGGAAAGCATGCAGAAGTAGTGTTTCGGGGAAACCCTAATGTTGTGGTAATCAGTGATCAGCCTCTGCACACTGTGAAGCTGACTCACATGGGATAATGACACGAGCACAAATAGCCATTGTTTATAATGCAGCATTACATAAGACAGGACGTTTTGTGCAACAATACATTCACATTCCAACATGTAGATTCTATTTTTGTGGCTTCTGTTTGTTGCGTTCTAACGAGTTTGGTAATGATGAGGTGAGATCTGGTCTGTGCAGAGAAGAAGAAGAGGCATAATTAGAAGTAAAGGGAGGACAAAAAGGGTCGCTTGTTACTAAAAACCCATTAGTGTGCTCTGATCTGACACCCCTGCCCTTTCGAAAGCGTTGTAAATCATACTTGCAGAGGGAAAGCACTTTCTATGAGAAGAACAGGGCCATTGTAAAAAGATCTACCGATGTTGACTGCTAATCAGATACAGGATGCAAACTGTATAGTCTTGTGTTTCAAATGTGTTGCACACACCCTGACATTCTTGCAACAGGTTTCATGATGTTCTCACAATGTCATGCACTTCCATATTTGCGAAAAAGCCTCAAGCCAATTTTAGAAAAATGTAAACATCAGCCATGTAGCCTTTTAGCCAAACATCGATGCCAGCGTTTTGAAAATTCTCGCTTTCTACAATGCAATGGTATGGTTTGGTTAGCTTTAGGTGCCAAAACTACTTGGTAAGGTTTAGGCACCAAAATGACTTGGTCAGTTTTAGGTACCAAAACTACATGATTGTTTTTCCAACCCTAACCATGTGCTGCATGTGCCGAAACCCTCAGCACAGTGTTGTCTTTACATAAAAATGGACATTAAACCAAAAGAAAAACAGAAAGGTTACGTTTTAACATATCCAACATTTGCAGAAATGGTACATTGATATCATGTGATGAGATTTTCAAAATCACCAGGATTCAAACTAATGGCACCTCAAGTGTTGGTGGGATGGTTGGATTGGATTTCATATTAATCCAACCAATGGCTGTTGAGATATTTCACAAAAGGAAAAAAGAGAAAACAGAAGGAATAGAAGATGTTGAGGAAAACGTAGCAGTCGGGTGAGACAAAAAGGAGTGCGATTGGTCATTGTTTGTGTTGTATACAAGGAAACATTTGTCTGAATTAAAAAAAATACAGTTTCAGTTGCAGGGAAATTTATTTTTATATATAATTACTCCTGATAAAAAGAAAAGTGCTTTGAAATCACTGGAGGTAATAATAGTAGAAGAAGGGCTGTTGACAGGAGCTGGGTGAGAGTCTCACTTGTACAGCTGCGATGGTGCGATGTCACACCCTCCACGTAGCTGCAATACAAGTGATGCGTGTGGGATCACAGTTTTGCCATAATATTGAACATTTTGAAGGATTAAAACAAACAAACAGGAACAAAAGAATCAAATACATTATATTATATTCTACACAAGAATTATGGTATACACTGGTTATTTTGATCAAAGTGACAAGTCTAGAGAACCATAGTAAAAGTGAAGTGTTTTTAAGAACGTCTGCTTAAAGGAATGTTTTTGGGCAGTTTTTAAAGATCAGGGTTACAAGGTGCTCTACATAACTAATAAGACATGTCCCTGTCATGTCACAATACTGCAACGCTTTTAGTCAGAGCCTGTGCTGTCCCTAAAATCACTCAATCCTTTTGTGCCTGAAATACTCACCTAGCACTTGAGGAACACCTTGGCAACCACACTCACAGCAGCCAATGGGGAGAAAGAGCAAACACTAAACACAATTTGCTTTTTTTCCCCACTTAAAAAATGCCAGTCCGACTACAGGTAGCAACACAAAGAAGAAAAGAAAAAAGCCCATTACATCGGAAATGCTTTGTTTATCTGCCTCACGTGCGTGAAAGTAAGTTGCGCCATCTCTGGATGGGTGTTAATAAGAGGCTGTTATCAGTGGATGGGAATCACCCAGCAGTCTAAACAAAGTATCGCCTGCTGTAAAAATTCAAAAGTGTGGAACATCATTAGCACACTTAACACCTTCTTACATTTGCATCCCTGTGGTGTCATAATTACTTGAGTTTCAATGGGAGACTTAATGAATGGTAACCATGAATAGAGAGCCTGATATCCACGTAGTCCTCATGCTGTAATTAGTCACAGACGTGATTACAATAACTCTGGCAGGCGCCATGCACTCTGTGGCAGATTAATCACATTTGCAGTTTAACTATGATCTGTGCTTTAGCTGTAAGAATTGAGTACCGCTAATTAGTTGAAATGCTCCAAATTGAAAAGAACGGTTCGACATTTTCGGGGGGAATTACGCTTACTTGCTTTCTTGTTCAGAGTGAGACGAGAGGAGAAGTATGACTTTCATGTCAGCTTGGCCTATCTCAGCATAACATCTGGGAAAGGGGAAACAACTAGCCTGGCTCTTTCCAAAGTTCAGCTAAAGGCCCGTTTCATCTTGTTTGATTTATCGATACACAATCAGAAAAGGTCAAATTGAGGGTTAGTGGTTTAAGGTGGAGTGTTGAACAGTTTACCCATCCATCATGTCTGTGCAGCTTTTAAGCTATAGCACAGTTTGTCAGAAAAGGTCAGTGGACACAATCCTAATCCCTAACACTTAGGCCTTAGAGTAAGTGTCAAAGACTTGTTGGGGTAGGGCGAAGTGTTCGGGCTACATGAGTACTTATGACTAGTTTTGTGCATGAAAGTTTTGCATTTTGGCGTATTTCAACGTTGCATTCTTGCCATTTGATGATATACGATACCCGAAGTCCATCAGTGAAGTTGGTGCCCCTTTTCCATCAGTGCAGACTTGCAGGTTGCGACAGGTTGCTAATGTTAGCCTATAAAGCACAGCTAGTGGCCAGGAGACGACAGTATTCTTTTCTATTTTTGGCTAACAGTATGAAGTTGTGAATGAATCATGAGAATTCATGCTTTTCTAACTGTACTATGGAAAATGCCGTTGCAATAATACCAGTAACCCAACAGAAATAACCTTGAAGGCGGCATATTAGAAATGTCAGATCAGTTTATATATAAACAGATTCTGCCAAAGGTTTTACCCAGTTCATAGGGACATATTTTAACCACTACCGCTCTAGTCTCTAGTCTTTGGGGTAGAAATAAAACTTGGAAATGGGTTTGAGCCCTATACGCTGTAGGCCTCTGTAGGAGCACATCTGGCAACTTCATGGTGAAGACGAGACCCCAGAAAGTCTTTTATTTCGATTCTATTCCAGAGTAAACAAATGAGAAACAATAGGGCCATTATGCTAAGCTAGGCTAATCACATTCTGGATCAACCTTTCTTATTTAGCTCTCAGAAAGAAAGTGAAAAAGTATAGAATATATTTTATCATATTGTTTTATTGTTTTTTCTCATTTGTTCATGGGTAAACCTTGTTGAACACGTGGATTGGTAGATATGTATTTTTTTCTTTGTTCTGAATCACCCTTAATTTCACTTTACAGACCTTGATTATAAACGTGAGCAGAGATTTGGGCAGATGTAATGTATATTAAGTCTTTGTACTTGAAATATTTCACTCACTGATGCTCTGTATCAAGCAAATACATTATACACTAACTGATACCTTCAGACTGGGTGGAATAAGATGATTTTTTCCAACCTCAAAGCTGCTTTTGGCTTATAATATGAGGTCGACACCAATACAGAAAGCACATAGTAACAACACACCCATCCATTCTCATCAGTGCTACAACTGCATGAACTCTGGTTGTCGCCAGAGACATTTTATGTCATTTTCTTTACACGGAAAGGAAGCTATAAAAACACATAACGCTTTTCTAAACCTTTTTTCCAATGGCCATGCATCATGTATCGACGCTGTGTTCACGTATCATACGTTACTCGATCTGGAGAGGTATTAAAAGCGAAGACCCTGACTGCATTGATATATCTAAGACTGGACATCTTAAATACTTTGCTGATGTATATTGCCAAAAGAGGACTGCTGCCATTTCTCAGTCACTCTTACAGACTCACAGATGAAATCACACCTGCATTAGGACAAAAAAAGTGCCGACATGATGGAAGCTGCATGTTCTGTGCTTCCCTGATGGTAAGTGCCAACTGAATATCAAAAAAGGATATTGTGGCTTTTATCATTGTACTAAAATCTTTTTTGATGTCGTAAAAAGTGGCTTGAGAACAAAGAACAGACATTTTGTGATGCTCTCTGGACCATCATTGCTTTGATTATTCATTGTTTTATTTATGTATTCGCAGTCAGCTTGAGAGTTGCCTGCAGATGAAATCGCCTTGATTTTTCTTTTCCTTTGTCGATAGGTGGAGCGAAATGGCTTCCACGGAATTAACTGTTACCCCCTCGCTGTTGAATCCTTTGATAAAATGTTAATCAGGGATCATGTTTCTCGTTTATTTACATCTCCTCCCTGTCACCAGTCTGTCAAGCTCCTGAAGTTCGCGGACGACTCCCACTGACACTGACTCTTGCACTCTTGCACTCAAACCCACCACCGCTCCTGAATCTTTGCATTACAATAATGCAGAGTTTGTACAATTTTTATAACTTTTAACAATCTTATATTATTTTATCTTTTTTGCACATTTCTGATTTCTGATTCCTGATCCCACTGAGTTCACGTACAGTGGGAACTCTTTTTAACCGAATGATGTTCTGGATTTCTTTCTCCTTTTAGATTTCTGGGTCCATATAATGTTTTCCCAGCGATAAACACAAAATACTGAGAAAGAGGAGGCCTTTTGAGCCATGCTGCCACAGGAGAATATTTAGCAGCTATTCGTGTCTTGTTTCCTGGCCCTGCCACACTGCACTACACAGCAGGAGGTGGTATCGAGCGAGAATCATTGGGCCAGGTTCTGCTGATTTCGGCATCAGTTTCACCGTATTTCATCACGCTGAACTATTCGCCCAGCCTCTAACCAAGTCCACACTTCTTCCAAACGTCTTCGGTAATCATGGCCGAGCGTGTTCTGAGCGGAGAGGAGACGGATGTCAGATGTTTCAGCCACATTTGCAACAAATCCCACTTTCATATTAGCAGGAGGATTGTGTTCCTGGCTGCCAATAGGGTGTGTGGGTATGTCAAAGGCAGGACTGTGTGTGACTGATGTGCTGGTGCGACACATCAATTCACAAGGCTCCTTCCTCACAGCAGCATCCAGTGCTGCTGCTGGTACAAGGAGGAATATCTGTCACACAGCCAGTACAGATCAGGCTTGAAAGAAGCTCAAAATGTGCATGACAGAATTATTACTATCAATATTTGCCAATTTCAAGGTGATATATGCAGCTAAATAACTGTCAGGATGCCGAAGTTTCCTTCAGTTCCTTCAATCAGTGCCAAATACATGCGTTTTGGTTACATTCATGTTTGTTTTTTGTATGGATTTTTTCTTGTGTTTGATTTATTAACATATTAATGTAAGTCTGTTTGATATCCAATAACACAGACAACTCTCAGCTACACACAGGCAACAAGTTGACCAAGTCTCCATTTGCCTAGCCAGCTATCAGATCTGATATTCAGCCATTTCCAATCATCTCTATCTGTGTTTTTTTGTGTCCAATTGTCTATAAATATTCATTTAAATGTGCTACTTTGGCTCTGATGCAACATTCTTTCTGTAGTCACCACTCAATGTATAGTTTTACTCAGTGTTCTGCCCACAACACTGAATAATCTGAATCTGTGAAGCAACTCATAACTTAAGTTATCAAATAAATGTAGAGGAGTTGAAGTGTAAAGTAGGAAAAAAAGAAACAATAAAAATCTACATGAAGGTGCAATATGTAAAAATGTTGTTGAAATTCATACAAAAATGTACTTAAATTATCAACAGAATGTTAAGGAATAACAGTTTTGACGTTGTTAGATTTATATATTGTGTTGCAATGTATTTAACATGTAGTTAGCATGCTAAGCAGCTAGCCCTGGTTTGTCCCAGCCAAAGCTCCTATGTGCTAGCTGCACAGCTAACTAGCTAACAGCAGCTACAGTTGGCAGGAGTTAGTTTTCTCTGGCCCCTATTTTTTTTGAGTTTTAATTTGGCAGGTGGCCATTATATATCCCACCTTTAAATACAGTACTTGAGTAAGTAAGTAGTAAGTAACATTCTATAAGTGGCTTTTATTAAGTTTGACATCAAGATTTTCATTTTTACTGCAAATATCAATTCTGAAAAGTGGTCTCCTCGATTACCAATAATGTTTATCTGTATCACTGTGGACAGCTGAGGTACGACAGGGACTGCTAACAGGAGAGTTTCAAAAAACTCATGTGTGTCTTGCCTTCTATATAATTTCAAAATCACAGAGGGCAGTGGAGTTCATTGTAGTGAAATATGCTGGATTTGACTGGGTATGGTCCGAACTAATGGAATGGTTCTGTTACCATCTGTTGTGAGCAAAGCCTGGTAGAAATTAGCAGCACACCATGTAAAGAAGACATGTGTTTGCAAATCAACAGTTGAAGGGAAACAGTAATATTGTAACTAGAGCCTCTATTAATATTTTGGGGCCAATGCTGATACCAATGTTATGAAGTACGAGATAATAACCAGATAATCATGTATGATAATATCGTGTAAATAATCCAACAGAGATGTTCAGCCTCGTGCATCTTTTGATTATGAGTTCATCTGGCCGCCTTCTCACTTGTAATTAAGTAGTCAATTTTTTTTTTTTTTTTTTTACAATTATGGTTACAGACTCGCTTCACCTGCCCACACTCGTATTTTGAGGGTAATTTATTTGCCAAAAAAGAGACAAAACACACAGTGAACAAAGTTAAAGAGAGGTTTGTTTGCTATAGCATTTTTCTTTTTCGAATTTACATAGATATAGCAATAATATCGCTATTGCAAATTGGTCTGGCCACAATGATTATGTAGAGTCAATGTCTGCTGGTAATATCCGCCAACCAATATATCAGTAAGGCTCTTACTGTAACATTATTTCGTGAAACATATGGGTAGGATATGACAGAAAGACCACTCCCCGGTGGTGGAGAGGAGAAAGGTGAACGAAATTTTAACTTGGGTACAGACGACATCATATTGCTGCTTCCATTTCATCCACGGTATTAATGATGAAGCCACTATTAAAGGTGCAGTATGTAGTTTTGGGGAAGATATTTCAATCAGAAGAGAGAGATCTTCACAGATCTTCTTTTGTTTCATGTCTAACCAAACTAAAGAAACACACTCTTTTTGTTTTCATGACTGAATAAACTGAACATACAAACTGACCTTAAAGGGCAACACAATTTCATACTGTTCTGTATTGTTTATATTTGGTGGACTCTGGCACCCTTCTTGCTTCAAACCTTATTTTCCTCTGAGGAAGACTTGTTTATTCACTTATGGAAAAGATACATAATTCCAGGTTTGTATTTTTACCTCATTAATATTGTAATTATTAAAATTCTTAGTCCAGACCTCTTCTACAAAACTACATAGTGCCCCTTTAACAGACTTGTTTGTTTTTCTGAAATTTCCTTTAATATTTTAATCATTCTGGGATAAAGGGAGTCCACACAGGTTTCCCTTGCCCAGATGTGAGAATCAAACTGTTGAGTCATGGGGGAAAACAAATGTTTTAATCGAGCAGATCCATTAAAAAACAAAAAAATGTCATCCTCATTTGCACCTTTCTTGGTTATTTATGGGGCCTTTCTGTCAATATGTTCATTTCCAGGAGGGTGACTTACCCAGCAGCGAACTTAGGAGGATGAAGATCTGAATGGTGGTGGTGAAGTCCCGGTAGGCTTGCTCTCGGACGAGGCGCTGCTGCTCGTCCAGCCCGCTCCCCTCGGCGGGTGGGCTGCCGTCCCACCGGGTCGGCGGGCTCGACGCGTTCAGGAGCTCCAGCCTGAGGTGGGCTGCTGCTGTGAAATTGGCGGCACCGTCCCCGACCGTCGCAGCCCGGCTCCCGCTATTCATTGTTGGATCAGCCCCCGCTATCCCCGTGGGTTCGTTAAGAGGGCTGGCGGGATGTCAGCCGCCGGCGTTGAAGAGGCATCTTCTGATCACCGCTGTGCTACTTGAGGGGACGACGGTGAAGTGTTGTCAGTGTGCATGTCAGTGTGCATGCAAGATGGACACAGGTAGGAAAACGCGCGCAGGAGATCTGTTTTTTTTCTCTGTGTTGAATGAGGACAAACATGGTGCGATAATAATCACACATCAGGAAGCGAGGATGCACGCTCCATCATCCCCCCTCATGGCGGGGATCCGTGCGCAGAGAGGTCGGGTGGATCTACGCTCTCTGACACCCAGCGCGCCTCAAACCACGGCGGGCTGCAAAGTGTCCATTCCGGGGAAACGAAGCCTCCGGCAACTCACTACCATCAACCTCAGGAAGAAAAAAAAAAACACTGTGTCTGTCAGGGCTGTTACTCCGGCTGCTGCTGCTGCTGCCAACCGCACTGTCAGAGGCTGTTTATTGGTAGACTGGCTGGATATTTCACAGCGTGAGGTGCAAGACTGGAGAGGAGAGGAGAGGAGAGGAGAGGAGAGGAGAGAGGCGAGGAGAGCCCCTCCTCTTCTGAAGAAACTCCACTGAATCTTATGAATGACAAGCAGGAGGAGGGAGGGGAGTATGGGCAAGTGACCAAACCCACTGGTCAGAAGAAATGCTGGCATGCAAACCACCGGATATGTTGAAACTTCTATCATTTCATGTTGCAACTGCAGCCCAACCGATATCCGATATTTGGGGCCGATTCAGATATTAAAGGGGAAGTATGCAGATTTAAAGAAAGAAATTCAAACTCAGAATAATATTGATGAGGTAAAACTACACCTTTTCCCCCCATTACTGAATAAACAAACTGTTCTCAGAGGAAAAATAAGGTCCTCGGAAACTGAACTGAAGCTAGAAAGGTGGCAGGGTCCGCCACATATAAACAAAGTAAAACAGTATGGAATTGTGTTGACATTTAAATCTAAATTTTGGCACACACATTTATTTTCCCCCTCGGGCAAGACGAGGCGAGTTTGTTTGTATAGCAAGATTCAGACACAAGGCAACTCAAAGTGCTTTAAGGGGGGATTAAATTACGCTAAAAGACAATGAAAATTGCATTTAAAATAAATTAATAAACAAGTCGGAATACATCAAGATAACCAGTTAAGAAATAAGATAACAAGCTTAGACAGAAGAGGTTTAAAAGAGAGAAGACTTAAGGATTAAAGTCACAGTGCAGTTCAGGATTAATTCTGATATAATATTAAAGGGGCACTATGTAGTTTTTGGGAAGTCCAAAATCCACCAAAACAACAAACTCAGATTTTTTTTTTGAATTTTTTTTTTAAATTGAATAAACAAGCTGGAAAACACTGTTTTAAGATAGAAAGATGTCACGGTCCGCCACATATAATCAAAGTAAAACAGTTTGATACTGTGTTGTCCTTTAAAAGTTTTGAGAAAAAAGTGGACTTAGCCAGAAAATTTGAATGAGCACAGCTGTCACGTCCCTCCTTCTTCCTCTCTGCTGTGCTGCAGCCCTGCCTTCAAAGCCCCTCCCCACAGAGGAGCCTGCAGGCTTGTAACCATGGAAACAGAGGACGCCAGATAACCAAGATGGCGCATTCATAAAACAACAACAAAATAAGCCCATTTCTGATCAATACAACTAAATTACAATGGAGAGTGCCTCATGCAGATCACTGTATCCCAAGTAACAAACAATATTCCTCACATCGTGGCGAGAGGAGTTACCACAAGATCATTAGCTGGTGCAATGCCATGCTGCCTTTCTGAGGCGTGACAAACGTTATTTCTCTATACTAATTCAACCACTTCAGAGCGTACCGAATACAAACTAACATTATAACTGCCCGATCACTTGAAAGACACTTTTACTAGTAGCCATAAAGACAGAGCTAAACACTGGAGTTAGCATACAAGCTAACAAGTTAGATTTACCAATAAGGTAAATCGGCAATATGCGCTATTGCGAGTATTACTGTAACCACCGCCACCATAGCCTTGTGCTTAAAACATTGAATGAAACATATATCAAGCAGGTGTCCTTACTTGTCCAGCAGAAAAGCCTCTAACTCGGCGTCGCTTTTGAGTCCTCACAAATCCCGCAGCTCCCTCCACCTCTGAAATGACGTGCCGATATTTATCCTTGTTTTCTCTCTGGCTCCGTCCAATTCTTTGATTTTTCACTGCTTTTCTTCGTCAATGTTCTTATTTCTTCTCTTTGACATGGGCAATGATTTTTTGGCTCTATTGTTGTTGTCTGTTCTCCGCCATTGTTTACAGTTTGAGCGCCCAGTACGCGCTGCGTGAGGGAGGGCCAGCAGCGTATGCACATGAATGATTGACACTTCTCAGAAACTCCCCTTGACTCTGATTGGTTGCATTGATCTGGGAGCGGTGGATTCTTGCAAATCAAATTAGGGCCACTGGGTGGAGCCACAGACAGCAGATTTTTACACAGATGACCTGTATCTTGTTCTACTGTCAGATCATAATGACAATTTTAGCAAATATAATCAAACTATTGTTACGGACTACAGCTTTAAGGTAAGTTTGATAATTCAGTCATGAAAAATTAAGTTGATGTACATCTTTTTTTTCTGACTAAAATTTCTTCCCCAAAACTACATGGTGCTTCTTTTATATATCGGCTGATAATATATGATCCCTCAAATATGACTATCAACCACTTGATGTTTGGACACAGGATATATATTAAAATGTCTAAAATAACACCAGTATACTGAAGCAGTACACCTGGGAATGTAGATGTGCATTCAATTGTGCATTCTGCTGCGTACGAACAAAAGTTTCCATGTCGTCCCATACTGGAAAACAGAGACACCAATATCGTATAACTGTGATCGCCTGATAATATCTGTCATTAGATATATTTGTTAAGCTCGAGTTGCATTTTTATGTTTCTTTATGTTCAGTGTTGTGGCAGTGTCTGCTTGTGGTCTGGTTAGGTTTAGCTAGTCAGTTCCGTTTATTTTTCTTTCTGAAATGATTTTTGTGTCCGTGGCAACTGTCAACCCAAAACAACCACACATTACAACAACCACAGTGTGGTGTATGGTAACTGGCATTAAGCTGTATGCCCAAATGCAAGTGTCAGCCACCTTGTATCACATGGATCTTTTTAATGGAGATATACTGGAAGGTTTAAAGGACGATAGCTCACTGAGGATTGCTGTGTGACAGGGTTTTTGACCTGCAATCTTTCCTGACATGTTAACTTACATTATCTTACTGAGTTTGTTCTTGTTAACTTCACACAGTGAAAACTACCACGGGTAATGAAGCAGAAAGTTAAAAATACTATCCACAAAAAAAAACATAAAACAGAACTAATGTTTGTCTGTCCATTCCAAACTGTTGAAGATACGACACCGAAGTTTATATTCCACAATGATTTTTCATCAGTTTCCCTACCTAGATAGTCATATTCATTTGAAGATAATTTCCCAAATTTGGTTGGTATTTAGCTGGAGACAACCTGCGTGACTCCTAACCACACATCCCTGATCCTGTCTTTAATCATCAGCGATCAAACCAGAATCTGGGCTAGACAGTATTAATGGGTCTCAATTTTATAACAAGGAGCCCTATGAATCTGTGTAATGTCAACCCTTTAAAGGTGGTTTTCAGACATACAGAGGGAACCCAACATCAGTGAGGTTCGCCCTCAACAACAACCATGCTGCTGTCTTGCTCGGCCTGTTCCCTCACAGGAGCTTGTGACATTCCTCTTTGGTTTGCTGAAAATACCAAAAATAGGAGGAGACACGTCTCACAGTATTTTATATTCAATGTTTAATTAATAACAATGAATCCTTTGTAGTTTCTTTTGTGCAAGCCGGTGAGTGTTTTCCCCCAGGAGATGTTCATCATGGACCCATTGTAGAGAAAAGAGCTCAGGATTGATGTGAAAGAAAGAAAGACATATTTATTCCAAAAAGCAGCCGGTTCAGTCCAACAAAAGTTGTTGCATATTTGCAAAAAATATGAATATTTCAATAGAAATTAGGTCAAATCAAATCTTGACTCAACAAATGAAAAGCGGCGTCCTTCATTGTGTGATTTAGAAAGATGTGATGAATAACTGCCGTCATAAAGATTCATGTGGTTCAGGGCATGCCATTGTCTTTGTCTTCTGCTTCAGACTTCATTGATGCACATTAATAAAATTAAATTTAAAAAGAACTTATATCATGAAAGTAAATTCACTTCTCTTTGAAACAGAACAGCCTTTCTTGTAAAATTCCAAGCTTTTCTACTTTGAAAAGGGGAATTTTTAACCCTAACACACACAACAGCGGACTTAATGCTATTCAAAACGCAGGCTTTTGTTTCATCATTCAAAGTTCTGCTACCCCCGGTCTGCTTCACATCATGCTGTACGTGACGAAACATACCTCACATTTATGTGCTATCGTCGAAGATAAATGTAGGAAGGCGGAGCTCCCACTAGATGCCAACGTTTGCACAGCTCATGATTCACACGCATGAGTTTCACCTGGGAGACTAACGAGTATCCTACGTACAGTCACACTGATTGGTGCAAGAGGAGGCATCACAATTACAGACTGAAACCACATGATGCAATTTACGTCTTCTTTTTATGATTAAGAATGCTTTATTGGTATCAGTTTAAATCAGAATAAGGCAAATGTATACAGAGTCATGGAAAACAATCCCATGCAGAACACGAGATGATAAGGCGATACAAATGCAATCAACATGTCATGTTTAAAGTGTCAGTGCGGGTAAAAAATCATTCATAGTATTTTCTATAACAAAGCAACCAACCACAGAGCAGAAAACCTGCATGGTATGTCTACACAAATACCTGTGTACATGTGTGGACTGGGCCTCAGTGGAATATATAATTAGCTCCATCTGTGTTTTTTCTACTTTGACAAGGTTTGTAGAACTCATTAAACCAAAGCTTCAACAGGAAAATGCTGATTAAGATCCTTTGACAATCTAATTTATTAGTAACTGGAGACAAGGAGAAGGATAGCTAAGGATGGCCATTCTGGGATGCCTGGTGCACTTGACGCAGCGTTGCTTGCCATCAAGGGCTCTTGTTAATCAAGTGGCTCTTGAAGAACTCCTGGACTCTCCCCCACAGGTCCAGCTGAGCGTCAGAGTGGGCCTTTGGCTCCCCACCAAACACCACGTTGTGCCCCACTGCTGCATGGAACCCAGACGGACAAAAAGGAATGTGAGGGAACTCCAAAAAGTGACCGGCTTTCGGGTACGTTAGCACCTTAAAGGTCTCTTTGCCGTGATCTCTCAGCCTTTCAGCAGCCCGCTTGGCAAAAAGTGCACTGTTCCAGTTGTGGTCATCTTCAGACACGGCGAACAGGAAGTGGCAGCTAGCACGTTCGATTGGAAACAATGACTCCCTGTGCTTTTCCCAGCAGGGGTCTGGTAAGGCATCGAGTATGTCTACAAGCCCAGAATCTGTAATTTTAACATTCTTGAGGTTAAGGGGAAGTGGAGGCATAACAATGTCTTTGTAGTGTACAGGAAGCACAGTGTTTCCAATGCAGGCATTGACACAGACGGTCGCTGCGATCCCAGAGAAGAAAGATGACATCGCCAAAGCCATCCCACAACTGTGAGAGATCGATATGATGCCAATCCCAGGACCTTTAACCTGAGCAGAGAGGTGTCGTGTTAATAAAATCATGTTTAGAGTAGCTCATATGTCCTGTCATAAGATGTCAACAATTACACACATGGATCCTCCACAACATCGGTCATCAATGTTATTCACTTCACACCTATAATTGTCATGGCTGAGCAGCGCACAGTACATTAAAAAATAACAACCATCCCTCTATTCACCCTGAAAGTAGAGCTTCAATGAACTGAGGCCGCAACTAACAATTATCTTGAATTCCTTTTTCTGATTCCTTTCTCAATCAATACATTAATTGTTTTATTATTAGAAATTCCTTAAGTCCAAGGTCTTTAAATGTGGTGCTCTGCCTCACAGTCCTAAACCCAAAGATGTTCAGTTTATAACCAAATGAGACGAAAGTTCTTGCGATTAATAGATTGAACTTAAAAGTGCAGATCAATTACCTGTCCATTGATTAATAGATAAAGTAACATAATTTCCATGCTAAAATAAAAGCATAATTTGCAAGACTGACCATGAAGAAATTCAGTCACAGAAAGTAGCCTGCAGATGGCAGCATTGAACACATTAAATGTAAATATGGGCCTAAATATTTGACAAAATCCTACTCTGTATTTTGTGAATTCAGCTTTCACAATCTTCATAATCAGTTCAAAAACAAAGCAAACATCACAAGAGGGGATAAAATTGAGATTCTGACACCCTAAATATAATTTTCTTTGTTGATTTATTCTTGAATACTGACCTCTGGTTGTCCTCTCAGATATGTTACAGCCTCTTCAAAGTACTCCAAATCAAAATGTTTAGGGTTTTTTGGTAAATCCTTGTAACCATAGTAGGCCAGTGCCAGAACAACAAACCCTTTATTTGCCAGGAGGCTGGCTCTGGGCTCAGAAAGAGCTCCACCAAATGTGTACATATCCACTATCCCTGGGAATGGACCCTTTCCTGGAGAAAAAAAAAGAAAATAAAGAAGGAGAGGTCACACTAACATCTCCCAGATTTAATCAGCTGGCACACAGTACAAGCCATACCTGGTGGTATGAAGAGGACTCCTCGGATTTTTCCTTCTTGCACAGGTATTCTCTTCATCCCCTCTGTCATGTATCCTCTCTCGTTGGTTTCGGAGGCTAAGATCTCACCGGTGTTTCCGCTCAGTGCTTCTAACTCCACCAATGTTGGGCTGAGCACATTCTTCTTCACGTATTTACTGTGGGGAGTCTCCGGTGCCATGGACCAAAACAAACCCATGGGCTCCACTCCGGTGTAGCTTCCTCCCAGGGAGGGTGCACGGCTGACATCCACCTGGCCAGTTTCATCTGCTTTGTACAGGGCAGAAGCCTTGAAAGTCACCCCCCTGTCATCAACCAGCTTGGACCTCAGTTCGACTGGTTTGTGCGGAGCAAGTCCCTCGACTTTTACCTGCACCAGTTTGTCAAAGAGGCAACGGACACTGGGGAGAATCTTCAGGCGGATCTGTGAGTATGCCATTTTAGCTCTCCGAGATGGGAACCACAAATCACTGTTATGGTCTGAATGTCCGTAATCCTTTACTCAGGCCTTTATCTTACTACATCTGTTAGGGAAAATCAAGAATAAAATTGCTGTCATTGCAAAAAAGTAATTCATGTGTGTTTCAGATCCATCGAAAGCAATTGTGCTCAAAGTAGTATTACTAAGAAACGTTGGTGTGTGAGTTTTCACCAAGCTTCAATAATCTTCTAATCAGTATATTTGATGTGGCAAAATGAGATTCTGTATATACATAGTTTATTGTTTTTTTGTTTTCTTTTCTTAATAAACAGTGTTCATAGAGATAGAGGGACTGACAGGTCCCTGCAGGCATAATGCTGCAAATACTTTGATAGATATTCACGATTACTGGGAATACTCATATCTGCATCATATTTTTCATTTTCAAAAAAACTTAAATCATCAATCAATTAGACCAATGATGCCACATTTGCTATGGTCTGTACCGAAAAATGCTGTGAGAGCCTTCAGCTGATAAAGGAGAGTGAATTCAGGGACCTGACCATGGCGAACTGGGTGAAAGGTCAGGCAAGCACAACTCACTATTCTCCAGGAGGAGACGAGCAGCTGGCACCTCAAACATGACAGCTAACATCAGATTGCGGGTGAAGACCTCCTGTGGATAACGTTACAGCTTGATGAACTAACTCGTGCTAGCTAGCTTTGAAAGAAGGTAACGTTAACTTTTCAGATGTGAGCTTGACTGTGTTTCCGGTTTCTGTTTACCGCCTTTGTTTGGAACACGCTGACTATTTCACACACTAATTTAGCTGACAGTAATGATGTCTAATACAGTATTACCTTTCACCAGCCATAAAGTTGCCCGCAAAGCCTACCTGTGGACTGCATACCTATGGACGAAGGAAGCAATGTTGTTACTTTATGATCCCAAACATGGAAGATGCTCCACAGAGTAAAAGGAGGCTGGACGCAACCACTTTACAAGATTAGGGGGAGCCGCTTTTGAATCTGCCGCCTCTGGTGTTTGTTTGTTCACGACCGTAACGCTTTGTGTACTGATGGTATGTCAAAATATCAACTTTGAAGTTCACCTATCAAAATTGTATTCTAAGAGAAATGTGCGATGGTTGACAGATAAAAGCACAAGGTCATGGTTGCCCCTGCGGAATGAACCGGTCCATATTTTAGCTGTTGACCCTTGGCGCCAGTGAGAGAGTTGAAGTCATCCATCTGAAAATATGACATGACATTAAATAAATAGATAAATAAATAAATAGAGAAATAAAACAATTTATTTCGATCATTTCTCGTTATTTCCCATCATATAAGATTCACTCTTACATATAGCCAGCGGTATACATGCGTGTAGGAAGGTAAAACAGCCACAAGATGTCAGGAATGGCACAGAGTTTGAACACTCGGGAAAGCTTGAAAAGGTTAAGACGCCCTTCCTCACCAAGAACATCACTTTTTTGTTTTATCTCCTTGCACAGTCCATGCATTGATCTATCTAAGACTGGACACCTAAAATAGTTTGCTGATGTATATCGCCAAAAGAAAACTGCTGCCATTTTTCAGTCACTCTTACAGACTCACAGATAAAATCAGCCCTGCATCAGGACAATAAAAGTGCCGACATGATGGAAGCTGCATGTTCTGTGCTTCCCTGATGGTAAGTGCCGTCTGAATATCAAAAAAGGATATTGTGGCTTTTATCATTGCACTAAAATCTTTTTTGATGTCGTTAAAAGTGGCTTGAGAACAAAGAACAGACATTTTGTGATGCTCTCTGGACCATCATCGCTTTGATTATTTACACTTTACTTATTTATAGTTGCCTGCAGATGAAATCGCCTTGATTTTTCTTTTCCTTTGTCGATAGGTGGAGCGAAATGGCTTCCACGGAATTAACTGTTACCCCTTCGCTGTTGAATCCTTTGCTAAAATGTTAATCAGGGATCATGTTTTTCGTTTATTTACATCTTCTCCCTGTCACCAGTCCGTCAAGCTCCTGAAGTTCGCGGACGACCCCCACTGACACTGACTCTTGCACTCTTGCACTCAAACCCACCACCACTCTTGAATCTTTGCATTACAATAATGCAGAGTTTGTACAATTTTTATAACTTTTAACAATCTTTTATTATTTTATCTTTTTTGCACATTTCTGATTTCTGATTCCTGATCCCACTGAGTTCACGTACAGTGGGAACTCCTTTTAACCGAATGATGTTCTGGATTTCTTTCTCGTTTTAGATTTCTGGGTCCATATAATGTTTTCCCAGCGATAAACACAAAATACTGAGAAAGAGGAGGCCTTTTGAGCCATGCTGCCAAAGGAGAATATTTAGCAGCTATTCGTGTCTTGTTTCCTGGCCCTGCCACACTGCACTACACAGCAGGAGGTGGTATCGAGCGAGAATCATTGGGCCAGGTTCTGCTGATTTCGGCATCAGTTTCACCGTATTTCATCACGCTGAACTATTCGCCCAGCCTCTAACCAAGTCCACACTTCTTCCAAACGTCTTCGGTAATCATGGCCGAGCGTGTTCTGAGCGGAGAGGAGACGGATGTCAGATGTTTCAGCCACATTTGCAACAAATCCCACTTTCATATTAGCAGGAGGATTGTGTTCCTGGCTGCCAATAGGGTGTGTGGGTATGTCAAAGGCAGGACTGTGTGTGACTGATGTGCTGGTGCGACACATCAATTCACAAGGCTCCTTCCTCACAGCAGCATCCAGTGCTGCTGCTGGTACAAGGAGGAATATCTGTCACACAGCCAGTACAGATCAGGCTTGAAAGAAGCTCAAAATGTGTATGACAGAATTATTACTATCAATATTTGCCAATTTCAAGGTGATATATGCAGCTAAATAACTGTCAGGATGCCGAAGTTTCCTTCAGTTCCTTCAATCAGTGCCAAATACATGCGTTTTGGTTACATTCATGTTTGTTTTTTGTATGGATTTTTTCTTGTGTTTGATTTATTAACATATTAATGTAAGTCTGTTTGATATCCAATAACACCGACAACTCTCAGCTACACACAGGCAACACGTTGACCAAGTCTCCATTTGCCTAGCCAGCTATCAGATCTGATATTCAGCCATTTCCAATCATCTCTATCTGTGTTTTTTTGTGTCCAATTGTCTATAAATATTCATTTAAATGTGCTACTTTGGCTCTGATGCAACATTCTTTCTGTAGTCACCACTCAATGTATAGTTTTACTCAGTGTTCTGCCCACAACACTGAATAATCTGAATCTGCGAAGCAACTCATAACTTATATTATCAAATAAATGTAGAGGAGTTGAAGTGTAAAGTAGGAAAAAAAGAAACAATAAAAATCTACATGAAGGTGCAATATGTAAAATTTTTTGTTGAAATAAATACAAAAATGTACTTAAATTATCAACAGAATGTTAAGGAATAACAGTTTTGACATTGTTACATTTGTATATGGTGTTGCAATGTATTTAACATGTAGTTAGCATGCTAAGCAGCTAGCCCTGGTTTGTCCCAGCCAAAGCTCCTATGTGCTAGCTGCACAGCTAGCTAGCTAACAGCAGCTACAGTTGGCAGCAATTAGTTTTCTCTGGCCCCTATTTATTTTGAGTTTTAATTTGGCAGGTGGCCATTATATATCCCACCTTTAAATACAGTACTTGAGTAAGTAAGTAGTAAGTAACATTCTATAAGTGGCTTTTATTAGGTTTGACATCAAGATTTTCATTTTTACTGCAAATATCAATTCTGAAAAGTGGTCTCCTCGATTACCAATAATGTTTATCTGTATCACTGTGGACAGCTGAGGTACGACAGGGACTGCTAACAGGAGAGTTTCAAAAAACTCATGTGTGTCTTGCCTTCTATATAATTTCAAATCACAGAGGGCAGTGGAGTTCATTGTAGTGAAATATGCTGGATTTGACTAGGTATGGTCCGAACTAATGGAATGGTTCTGTTACCATCTGTTGTGAGCAAAGCCTGGTAGAAATTAGCAGCACACCATGTAAAGAAGACATGTGTTTGCAATTCAACAGTTGAAGGGAAACAGTGATATTGTAACTAGAGCCTCTATTAACATTTTGGGGCCAATGCTGATACCAATGTTATGAAGTAAGTAGTCAATAGTTCTTTTTTTTTTTTTTTTTTTTTACAGTTATGGTTACAGACTCTCTTCACCTGCCCACACTTGTAATTTTGAGGGTAATTTATTTGCCAAAAAAGAGACAAAACACACAGTGAACAAAGTTAAAGAGAGGTTTTTTTTGCTATAGCATTTTTCTTTTTCGAATTTACATAGATATGGCGATAATATCGCTATTGCAAATTGGTCTGGCCACAATGATTATGTAGAGTCAATGTCTGCTGGTAATATCCGCCAACCAATATATCAGTAAGGCTCTTACTGTAACATTATTTTGTGAAACATATGGGTAGGATATGACAGAAAGACCACTCCCCGGTGGTTTGAATTGGTATACCGAGAAGCAAAGATATGTTTTCACATCTTTTTATTCCTTCACATGGATTTCTTTTGCCATGTTTTGGAGGTCATTTGTGTACAGCATGTGTTTTACATGTAAGACCTACAAGAGGAGAAAGGTGAACGAAATTTTAACTTTTGGGTACAGACGACATCATACTGCTGCTTCCATTTCACCCGCGGTATTAATGATGAAGCCACTTTTAAAGGTGCAGTATGTAGTTTTGGGGAAGACATTTCAATCAGAAGAGAGAGATCTTCACAGATCTTCTTTTGCTTCATGTCTAACCAAACTAAAGAAACACACTCTTTTTGTTTTCATGACTGAATAAACTGAACAAACAAACTGACCTTAAAGGGCAACACACACTGTTTTGTATTGTTTATATTTGGCGGACTCTGCCACCCTTCTCGCTTCGAACCTTATTTTCCTCTGAGGTCAACTTGTTTATTCACTTATGGAAAAGATACATAATTCCAGGTTTGTATTATTAACTCATTAATATTGTAATTATGAAAATTCTGAGTTTGGACCTCTTCTACAAAACTACACAGTGCCCCTTTAACAGACTTGTTTGTTTTTTGCAAATTTCCTTTAATATTTTAATCATTCTTGAATAAAGGGAGTCCACACAGGTTTCCCTTGCCCAGATCGAAGAATCAAACTGTTCAGTCATGGGGAAAAAAATGTTTTAATCGAGCAGATCCATTAAAAAACAAAATGTCATCCTCATTTGCACCTTTCTTGGTTATTTATGGGGCCTTTCTGTCAATATGTTCATTTCCAGGAGGGTGACTTACCCAGCAGCGAACTTAGGAGGATGAAGATCTGAATGGTGGTGGTGAAGTCCCGGTAGGCTTGCTCTCGGACGAGGCGCTGCTGCTCGTCCAGCCCGCTCCCCTCGGCGGGTGGGCTGCCGTCCCACCGGGTCGGCGGGCTCGACGCGTTCAGGAGCTCCAGCCTGAGGTGGGCTGCTGCTGTGAAATTGGCGGCACCGTCCCCGACCGTCGCAGCCCGGCTCCCGCTATTCATTGTTGGATCAGCCCCCGCTATCCCCGTGGGTTCGTTAAGAGGGCTGGCGGGATGTCAGCGGCCGGCGTTGAAGAGGCATCTTCTGATCACCGCTGTGCTACTTGAGGGGACGACGGTGAAGTGTTGTCAGCGTGCATGTCAGTGTGCATGCAAGATGGACACAGGTAGGAAAACGCGCGCACGAGATCTGTTTTTTTCTCTCTCTCTCAGTGTGAAATGAGGAAAACCATGGTGCGATAATAATCACACATCAGAGCAGCGAGGATGCACGCTCCATCATCCCCCCTCATGGCGGGGATCCGTGCGCAGAGAGGTCGGCTGGATCTACGCTCTCTGACACCCAGCGCGCCTCAAACCACGGCGGGCTGCAAAGTGTCCATTCCGGGGAAACGAAGCCTCCGGCAACTCACTACCATCAACCTCAGAAAAAAAACAAAAAAAAAACACTGTGTCTGTCAGGGCTGTTACTCCGGCTGCTGCTGCTGCTGCCAACCGCACTGTCAGAGGCTGTTTATTGGTAGACTGGCTGGATATTTCACAGCGTGAGGTGCAAGACTGGAGAGGAGAGGAGAGGAGAGGAGAGGAGAGGAGAGGAGAGAGGCGAGGAGAGCCCCTCCTCTTCTGAAGAAACTCCACTGAATCTTATGAATGACAAGCAGGAGGAGGGAGGGGAGTATGGGCAAGTGACCACACCCACTGATAAGAAGAAATGCTGGCATGCAAACCACTGATATGTTAAAACTTTGATCATTTCATGTTGCAACTGCAGCCCAACCGATGTCCGATATTTGGAGCTGGCACCGATACCAGGGAGGGGAAGTATGCAGATTTGAAGAAAGAAATTCAAACTCAGAATAATATTGATGAGGTGAAACTACACCTTCAAAAATGTCTGTTTCCCCCCCATAACTGAATAAACAAACTGTTCTCAGAGGAAAAATAAGGTCCTCGGAAACTGAACTGAAGCTAGAAAGGTGGCAGGGTCCGCCACATATAAACAAAGTAAAACAGTATAAAATTTTGTTGACATTTAAATCTAAATTTTGGCACACACATTTATTTTCCCCTCGGGCAAGACGAGGCAAGTTTGTTTGTATAGCAAGATTCAGACACAAGGCAACTCAAAGTGCTTTAAGGGGGGATTAAATTACGCTAAAAGACAATGAAAATTGCATTTAAAATAAATTAATAAACAAGTCGGAAGACATCAAGATAACCAGTTAAGAAATAAGATAATAAGCTAAGACAGAAGAGGTTTAAAAGAGACAAGACTTAAGGATTAAAGTCACAGTGCAGTTCAGGATTAATTCTGATATAATATTAAAGGGGCACTATGTAGTTTTTGGGAAGTCCAAACTCCACCAAAACCACAAACTCAGATTTTTTTTGTTTAAAGATAGAAAGATGTCAGGGTCCGCCACATATAATCAAAGTAAAACAGTTTGATACTGTGTTGTCCTTTAAAAGTTTTGAGAAAAAAGTGGACTTAGCTAGAAAATTTGAATGAGCACAGCTGTCACATCCCTTCTTCTTCCTCTCTGCTGTGCTGCAGCCCTGCCTTCAAAGCCCCTCCCCACAGAGGAGCCTGCAGGCTTGTAACCATGGAAACAGAGGATGCCAGATAACCAAGATGGCGCATTCATAAAACAACAACAAAATAAGCCCATTTCTGATCAATACAACTAAATTACAATGAAGAGTGCCTCGTGCAGATCGCTGTATCCCAAGTAACAAACAATATTCCTCACACCGCAGTGAGAGGAGCTACCACATGATCATTAGCTGGTGCAATGCCATGCTGCCTTTCTGAGGCGTGACAAACGTTATTTCTCTATACTAATTCAACCACTTCAGAGCGTACCGAATACAAACTAACGTTATAGCTGCCCGATCACTTGAAAGACACTTTTACTAGTAGCCATAAAGACAGAGCTAAACACTGGAGATAGCATACAAGCTAACAAGGTAAATCGGCAATATGCTCTATTGCGAGTATTACTGTAACCACCGCCACCATAGCCTTGTGCTTAAAACATTGAATGAAACATATATCAAGCAGGTGTCCTTACTTGTCCAGCAGAAAAGCCTCTAACTCAGCGTCGCTTTTGAGTCCTCACAAATCCCGCAGCTCCCTCCACCTCTGAAATGACGTGCCGATATTTATCCTTGTTTTCTCTCTGGCTCAGTCCAATTCTTTGATTTTTCACTGCTTTTCTTCGTCAATGTTCTTATTTCTTCTCTTTGACATGGGCAATGATAGGGCATTTTTTGGCTCTATTGTTGTTGTCTGTTCTCCGCCATTGTTTACAGTTTGAGCGCCCAGTACGCGCTGCGTGAGGGAGGGCCAGCAGCGTATGCACATGAATGATTGACACTTCTCAGAAACTCCCCTTGACTCTGATTGGTTGCATTGATCTGGGAGCGGTGGATTCTTGCAAATCAAATTAGGGCCACTGGGTGGAGCCACAGACAGCGGATTTTTACACATCTGACCTGTATCTTGTTCTACTGTCAGATCATAATGACAATTTTAGCTAATACAACCAAACAATTGTTACGGACTACAGCTTTAAGGTAAGTTTGATAATTCAGTCATGAAAAATTAAGTCAATGTACATCTTTTTCTTCTGAAAATACTCAAATATGACTATCAACCACTTGATGTTTGGAGGCAGGATATATATTAAAATGTCTAAAATAACACCAGTATAATACTGAAGCAGTACACCTGGGAATGTAGATGTGCATTCAATTGTGCATTCTGCTGCGTACGAACAAAAGTTTCCATGTCGTCCCATACTGGAAAACAGAGACACCAATATCATATAACTGTGATCGCCTGATAATATCTGTCATTAGATATATTTGTTAAGCTCGAGTTGCATTTTTATGTTTCTTTATGTTCAGTGTTGTGGCAGTGCTCTGCTTGTGGTCTGGTTAGGTTTAGCTAGTCAGTTCCGTTTATTTTTCTTTCTGAAATGATTTTTGTGTCCGTGGCAACTGTCAACCCAAAACAACCACACATTACAACAACCACAGTATGGTGTATGGTAACTGGCATAAAGCTGTATGCCCAAATGTAAGTGTCAGCCACCTTGTATCACATGGATTTTTTTAATGGAGATATACTGGAAGGTTTAAAGGACGATAGCTCACTGAGGATAGCTGGGGCCTCTCAAAGTGACAGTGTGACAGGGTCTTTGACCTGCAATCTTTCCTGACATGTTAACTTACATTATCTTACTGAGTTTGTTCTTGTTAACTTCACACAGTGAAAACTACCACGGGTAATGAAGCAGAAAGTGAAAAATACTATCCACAAAAAAACGATAAAACAGAACTAATGTTTGTCTGTCCATTCCAAACTGTTGAAGATGTGACACCGATGTTTGTCATTTGAAGATAATTTCCCAAATTTGGTTGGTATTTAGCTGGAGACAACCTGCGTGACTCCGATTAAAAAAACTCTCGGCCTGTTCCCTCACAGGAGCTTGTGACATTCCTCTTTGGTTTGCTGAAAATACCAAAAATAGGAGGAGACAAGTCTCACAGTATTTTGTATTCAATGTTTAATTAAAAACAATGAATCCTTTGTAGTTTCTTTTGTGCAAGCCGGTGAGTGTTTTCCCCCAGGAGATGTTCATCATGGACCCATTGTAGAGAAAAGAGCTCAGGATTGATGTGAAAGAAAGAAACACATATTTATTCCAAAAAGCAGCCGGTTCAGTCCAACAAAAGTTGTTACATATTTGCAAAAAATATGAATATTTCAATAGAAATTAGGTCAAATCAAATCTTGACTCAACAAATGAAAAGCGGCGTCCTTCATTGTGTGATTTAGAAAGATGTGATGAATAACTGCCATCATAAAGATTCACGTGGTTCAGGGCATGCCATTGTCTTTGTCTTCTGCTTCAGACTTCATTGATGCACATTAATAAAATTAAATTTAAAAAGAACTTTCATCATCAAAGTAAATTCACTTCTTTGAAACTGATCAGCCTTTCTTGTAAAATTCCAAGCTTTTCTACTTTGAAAAGGGGAATTTTGAAAAAAGACACACAACAGCGGGCTTAATGCTATTCAAAACGCAGGCTTTTGTTTCATCATTCAAAGTTCTGCTATCCCCGGTCTATTTCACATCATGCTGTACGTGACGAAACATACCTCACGTTTGTGTGCTAACGTCGAAGATAAACGTAGGAAGGCAGAGCTCCCACTAGATGCCAACGTTTGCACGGCTCATAATTCACACGCATGAGTTTCACCTGGGAGACTAATAAGTATCCTGCGTACAGTCACACTGATTGGTGCAAGAGGAGGCATCACCATTACAGACTGAAACAACATGATGCAATTTACGTCTTCTTTTTATGATTAAGAATGCTTTATTGGTATCAGTTTAAATCAGAATAAGGCAAATGTATACAGAGTCATGGAAAACAATCCCATGCAGAACACGAGATGATAAGGCGATACAAATGCAATCAACGTGTCATGTTTAAAGTGTCAGTGCGGGTAAAAAATCATTCATAGTATTTTCTATAACAAAGCAACCAACCACAGAGCAGACAACCTGCATGGTATGTCTACACAAATACCTGTGCACATGTGTGGACTGGGCCTCATTGGAATATATAATTAGCTCCATCTGTTTTTTCTACTTTGACAAGGTTTGTAGAACTCATTAAACCAAGGCTTCAACAGGAAAATGCTGATACAGTCTGATTTAAGATCCTTTGACAATCTAATTTATTAGCAACTGGAGACAAGGAGAAGAACAGCAAAGGATGGCCATTCTGGGATGCCTGGGGCACTTGACGCAGCGTTGCTTGCCATCAAGGGCTCTTGTTAATCAAGTGGCTCTTGAAGAACTCCTGGACTCTCCCCCACAGGTCCAGCTGAGCGTCAGAGTGGGCCTTTGGCTCCCCACCAAACACTACGTTGTGCCCCACTACTGCATGGAACCCAGACGGACAATAAGGCATGTGAGGGAACTCCAAAAAGTGACCGGCTTTCGGGTACGTTAGCACCTTAAAAGTCTCTTTGCCGTGATCTCTCAGCCTTTCAGCAGCCCGCTTGGCAAAAAGCGCACTGTTCCAGTTGTGGTCATCTTCAGACACGGCGAACAGGAAGTGGCAGCTGGCACGTTCGATTGGAAACAATGACTCCCTGTGCTTTTCCCAGCAGGGGTCTGGTAAGGCATCGCGTATGTCTACAAGCCCAGAATCTGTAATTTTAACATTCTTGAGGTTAGGGGGAAGTGGAGGCATAACAATGTCTTTGTAGTGTACAGGAAGCACAGTGTTTCCAATGCAAGCATTGACACAGACGGTCGCTGCGATCCCAGAGAAGAAAGATGACATCGCCAAAGCCATCCCACAACTGTGAGAGATCGATATGATGCCAATCCCAGGACCTTTAACCTGCACAGAGAGGTGTCATGTTTATACAATCATGTTTAGAGTAGCTCATATGTCCTGTCATACGATGTCAACAATTACATACATGGATCCTCCACAACATCGGTCATCAATGTTATTCACTTCACACCAATAATTGTCATGGCTAAGCAGCGCACAGTACATTAAAAAATAACAACCATCCCTCTATTCACCCTGAAAGTAGAGCTTCAATGAATGGAGGTCGCAACTAACAATTATTTTGATCAAGATGTTCAGTTTATAACCCAATGAGATGAATGAAAATTCTTGCGATAAAAAGCTTTAACTTAAAAGTGCAGATCAATTACCTGTCCATTGATTAATAGATAAAGTAAGATAATTTCCATGCTAAAATGAATGCATAATTTGCAAGATTGACCATGAAGAAATTCAGTCACAGAAAGTAGCCTGCAGATGGCAGCATTGAACACATCAAATGTAAATATGGGCCTAAATATTTGGCAAAATCCTACTCTGTATTTTGTGAATTCAGCTTTCACAATCTTCATAATCAGTTCAAAAACAAAGCAAACATCACAAGAGGAGATAAAATTGAGATTCTGACACCCTAAATATAACTTTCTTGGTTGATTTATTCTTGAATACTGACCTCTGGTTGTCCTCTCAGATATGTTACAGCCTCTTCAAAGTACTCCAAATCAAAATGTTTAGGGTTTTTTGGTAAATCCTTGTAACCATAGTAGGCCAGTGCCAGAACAACAAACCCTTTATTTGCCAGGAGGCTGGCTCTGGGCTCAGAAAGAGCTCCACCAAATGTGTACAGATCCACTATCCCTGGGAATGGACCCTTTCCTGGAGAAAAAAAAAAGAAAATAAAGAAGGAGAGGTCACACTAACATCTCCCAGATTTAATCAGCTGGCACACAGTACAAGCCATACCTGGTGGTATGAAGAGGACTCCTCGGATTTTTCCTTCTTGCACAGGTATTCTCTTCATCCCCTCTGTCATGTATCCTCTCTCGTTGGTTTCGGAGGCTAAGATCTCACCGGTGTTTCCACTCAGTGCTTCTAACTCCACCACTGTTGGGCTGAGCACATTCTTCTTCACGTACTTACTGTGGGGAGTCTCCGGTGCCATGGACCAAAACAAACCCATGGGCTCCACTCCGGTGTAGCTTCCTCCCAGGGAGGGTGCACGGCTGACATCCACCTGGCCAGTTTCATCTGCTTTGTACAGGGCAGAAGCCTTGAAAGTCATCCCCCTGTCATCAACCAGCTTGGACCTCAGTTCGACTGGTTTGTGTGGAGCAAGTCCCTCGACTTTTACCTGCACCAGTTTGTCAAAGAGGCAACGGACACTGGGGAGAATCTTCAGGCGGATCTGTGAGTATGCCATTTTAGCTCTCCGAGATGGGAACCACAAATCACTGTAATGGTCTGAATGTCCGTAATCCTTTACTCAGGCCTTTATCTTACTACATCTGTTAGGGAAAATCAAGAATGAAATTGCTGTCATTGCAAAAAAGTAATCTGCATCATATTTTTCATTTTCAAAAAAACTTAAATCATCAATCAATTAGATCAAGGATGCCACATTTGCTATGGTCTGTACTGAAAAATGCTGTGAGAGCCTTCAGCTGATAAAGGAGAGTGAATTCAGGGACATGACCATGGCGAACTGGGTGAAAGGTCAGGCAAGCACAACTCACTATTCTCCAGGAGGAGACGAGCAGCTGGCACCTCAAACATGACAGCTAACATCAGATTGTGGGTGAAGACCTCCTGTGGATAACGTTACAGCTTGATGAATTAACTCGTGCTAGCTAGCTTTGAAAGAAGGTAACTTTGCAGATGTGAGCTTGACTGTGTTTCCGGTTTTTGTTTACCACCTTTGTTTGGAACACGCTGACTATTTCACACACTAATTTAGCTGACAGTTATGATGTCTCATGCAGTATTACCTTTCACCAGCCATAAAGTTGCCCGCAAAGCCTACCTGTGGACTGCATACCTATGGACGAAGGAAGCAATGTTGTTACTTTATGATCCCAAACATGGAAGATGCGCCACAGAGTGAAAGGAGGCTGGACGCAACCACTTTACAAGATTAGGGGGAGCCGCTTTTGAATGTGCCGCCTCTGGTGTTTGTTTGTTCACGACCGTAACGCTTTGTGTACTGATGGTATGTCAAAATATCAACTTTGAAGTTCACCTATCAAAATTGTATTCTAAGAGAAATGTGCGATGGTTGACAGATAAAAGCACAAGGTCATGGTTGCCCCTGCGGAATGAACCGGTCCATATTTTAGCTGTTGACCCTTGGCGCCAGTGAGAGAGTTGAAGTCATCCATCTGAAAATATGACATGACATTAAATAAATAGATAAATAAATAAATAGAGAAATAAAACAATTTATTTCGATCATTTCTCGTTATTTCCCATCATATACGATTCACTCTTACATATAGCCAGCGGTATACATGTGTGTCGGAAGGTAAAACAGCCACAAGATGTCAGGAATGGCACAGAGTTTGAACACTCGGGAAAGCTTGAAAAGGTTAAGACGCCCTTCCTCACCAAGAACATCACTTTTTTGTTTTAACTCCTTGCACAGTACATGCTGTTGAGCGTAGACCTGTGCCCTTGTGTCATCATCAACAAGGTGAACATGATAGAGTGGAAGAGTGCATGATGGGGAGCTCATATACACCACATGTTCCGCTGTAGATTAGATTATCTGATTAGGTGTTGGGCCACCTTGCTGCATATTTTTTTTCATATCAGTGAGCAAAACGGAAGGTTGCTGGGCTCAGCTGCCTCTTGTTTATCTCCAGGGTGGACCTGTGGGTGTCCTGTAAGAGCTTCTCCGCACGCCTCAATGACATGTCAAGGTGTTTAGCAGGAGTTTGATCCTATTAATTAGCGGTTGGTCAGTGCCAGGACTTCAGAACCTCAGGGCCCATGAAAGGCTTCTTCTTAAGGAGAGGGGAAGGGAGAGAGGCTTTCATATTGTGTAAGGGGGGGGGGGGTGATTAAGACATGAGTGGGATGTAATGGAGATCAGGAAGGGAGCCAGATTTAACTGGTACTGAGAAAGTGAAAGTAAAGTTGGTCTTGTGGAATCAACAAACTAAACATCTGACAGTGTTTTTTGCCGGTGGGATGAAATTTTATAGTTTAACTGACCTGTTTCTGGACATCTTTCAGACCTTTTGTGCGCATTTTTACATTTAGAGGAACACCACTTCAGTCAACAATTGGGTATTAATTTCCTTCCCAATTACAATATTTGCACAGAATGATTCATGTGCTTGGAGTGGACTTTTGTACTATTTTTTTAAGTGCAGCAACGTCACAGCAAGTACAGAGACGGGTCATTCACTCCAACATTTAATGGACAAAACCATGTACCAGTAAAAGGAAAACATAGATAAGATACATATTTGATAACCATGACATTTCAAGAATAACTTCACAAAACACTGTGAGACGTTCACATTCTTGATAATAATGGCAAAACGAATGTGTATGTAGCTTCATAAAGGCACTCTGAGTTCATTTTCAACTGCTCCACACCACATGACTGTTTATATTTTCTGATCTTTAGCTTTAGGACAGATGTTTTCACTTACTGACCTCCCCCAGGATATAGGACTAGATAGGGGTTTAAAAAAATATGTGACTGCCTCTTTTGATGTTCTTTGCAGTGACACATTATGATTTGCAAGGTTACAGTGCAGCATGAACTGCGGTTAGATGCAAAGAGAGATCTCTCTTTCCCCTCCGTGTGAATGAAAGTAGCATTGCCACCCACTTGCTCTTTTCTATTTTCCACCTGCAAGCACATTGTGTAAATACAGTGTAGCGCTGTTTGTATAATAAAGTATAGCTTCCCATACTGTGTAAGCACATTCAGATCTTGCATCTATTTATTTTTCATCTTTTGGGTTTAACAACTCATCTGAGTGTGGCTCTATTGCATATGCACACTGTGATGATGTACTCTCTCCAGTGGCAAAAGCTACAAAGAAAACCCCGTATCAAAGGATCAAATGAAACATCCTTGCAGAGGTACCAAGAAAGATTCTGTGTGAAGTGTCAGAGATAAAAGAAATATTGCAATCACAGAAGAATCTTTCAGATGGTATGGATATAGGTGTTGTCACATAAGTATTTCAGTTCGGTTTGGTTGACAGTAAAGATATTCCATTGCATTTAAAAGGCCACACGTCATAAGTCGTAAGGGGTGTAACGAAAAATTGTTGAAGATATTTCCAGCTTTGCCCCTGGAAGTTACCCAGTTTATCAACCTCTATCAAGGAGGAGACATGCGCTCAATTTACGACAAAATGTATCTAAAGATGTAATTCTAGAAAGCAAGAAAAACATGAAAAATCTATTTAGATACTTGCTTTTTCAGGAGGCAGATATGTAAAAAGGCCACATGTAAGACTTGTTCAGGGATGTGACAATAAAGGCTTGAATTTATTTCCGTATTTGGTATTTACACAGTTCACAGTTCAAGATGGAGACAGGCATTTCACGTTTGAAAATGTTTAAAAAGAGACTACAAAGCTAGAAAACGATGCCAGATCAGATGTATTTTGAATTCACGTTGCAAACATCAGTATGTCAAAATGTAAAACACAAAGAATATACAATATCTATAGTCTAGTCTGCATTATAATGTTGTATTTAAGCATTTTTAATTTATTTCCCCAGTTGGCCAGTTCAACTAAATCTAAAGATTTTTTTTTTCATCCCACTAAAGATAGTAACTGGAAGGAAAGCAATGAATATGATGGTTCCCTGTGATAGTTTTGTTTCTATGTTTATATCAAGGATGGGGATTTACTCTTTGTTTTTTGTTTTTTTGTTTTTTTGATGCCGTTATTATAAAAAGCGGCATCAGGGTCATTCACCACCAGTAATTTCTACAGTGACACTTACACCATAATACACCCAATTTTCTGATATGTATTTGCAGCATTTATTGTTCTGTATGCTGCTGGATTCTTTTGTCTCCCCCCCCCCCCCCCAACACATCCTGTGCTTTTATTTTGAAGTCGAGCTCAGTGGTTGGGCCTGACACATTAGGATCCGCCCTTTTAACGAGGTAGCCATGGAGACCGCGCGAGAGCAAGGCAGCTGGTAGAGTTCTCACAGCGAGTGTTTCCGCACACCTCGAATAAAGAGCTGGCGAGCCGAGGACGGGGAACAACACCGCGGCGCGGACGGAACTAGACGACGAAAACTGTATATTTTTTCTTTCAATTCCGCCACATTCTCGTTTGGGTGTCGCCATTTTTGACGAGCGTTAATGCCTCGAATGTGAAGCGGTGAGAGGAGGGCTCGCTGCTGGTAACCTTTACGTTGGTGAGTTCTTTTTTTTTGTGGTTGTTTTTTTTTTTTTTCTCGCAAGCTAAGCACACATAGGCCACTACGAGATCTGCTGCTCTGCCTTTCCCTTTCTGCCTGTCCCGTATTTGTTGACTTCGTGATTACAAACGGGGAAATAGTTCCTTATGCTAGGGTAAACGTTCAGCAATTTGTTAACGAGAATAACGAGGTGTCAGTTTTTGTGTCAGCTAACTAACCTAACGAAGTGTGCGGTTACAGTCACGAAGCTAGTCGTGATCCGCTCATTTCTATTAACGTCAAGATAACTAATCTAACTACGTGTTTATGGCATGTCTGCCGTTTTCAGCTGGCTTTAAGTATTTGTTAGCTGACGTACAGTTGCTTGACAAAGTGCTTACAGGTACAATAAAACAGAAAACCGGCTCGAGTAGCTAGTTAACAGTTAACAGCTGTAGCCTTACTGTATTGTTACATTCTGGTCATGTGAACAACATTAAGTACAAGCTACAGTGACAGCAAAACGTCGCGTTGAATCCTGATTTTATGGCGTATTAACGACAGACTAACTGTAACAAATATCTTACAGCTCTAGCTTGTGTGTTGCCGTGGTTGTGTCTTTGTTTTTGTCTGAATGTGTGTGTGTGTGTGTGTGTGTGTCGTCCTGGCAGCCCACCACACTCTTTGTTTAAATAGCTCGCAGTACAGTTGCACGTGTCGAAGCGTGTGACTCTGCTTCAGAGCTGCAATGAAGCCAGTTGAACACGTTTCATACAGTTACAGGGCTCGTATTATTGTTATGATCATTATTTTTGAATCTCGAGAGTCTGCCTGCCTGCTCGGATATTCCCAACGCTGTAATTTCCTACACTCCTCGCTTCATGTTCCAGTAAAAGTTTGAGTCGTTTCCTGTTGGCTTTTCTGAGGAAAGATATGACACATAACACAAGCAAACTGTCAGGGAAGTCCAGATGTGAGCTGTTGCTTATCATCAGAATGAAGACTAAACATTTTGGGAGACCCTTTGAGCCAGGGAGAGGAAGGTAATGTTCTCCTTTAAAGCAATCAGCCTTTTGAGTTGGCTAATGTTTTGATCAAAACATGGTGCACCACATGTTGTTGTTGTGGAGCTAGGGTTTGGGATATGATCTGCATTCCTAGAGACAGTTTTGCCACACAGTTTATAACTGTGGTAGCTATCCCTGCTTTATTGTGTTTTAGTTAGATATTTTCACTTCCTTGATGTGATGGGGTTTAGCCAAAAACATTCAATCCTTTTATCCACTGAGTACCTCTCAATGTACAAGCATCGTAACTGCTTTTTAACACAGTTATCACTGCTGTAAATGAATTCAGCCCGCCTACAATAAGATTTTTGATGGTGAACATAATTTTATGCGAGGCAATGTGTCGTAATGTGCCTGCTTGTGCTATTTTTATGATGTTTTTAAACACACTAAACTGTTGTTGCTGTATTTTCAGAGTTTGACAATATCCGATGTTTTCATAATATTTCAAGGGCAGCTTATTTATCTGGACAAAACTGATTAGAGTACATTTTTTTAATGTGTCATAATCACTCACTTGACTCCCATTGTTCAGACTGACACATTTTGTTTTTACACATTGTCCACATTCTGGCATTCACAGAGCAACAAGCAGATATACAATGTGCAGCTTTAATGATTCTCAATTTAAAACCCATTGTGTTGCTGCAGTGAGATTTTTATAACTCCCAGTCCGACATTCAGAGGCTTTTTCTGTTTGACAACATAGCTTAGAGAAAACATCTTGTGAGTAAAGATAAGAGCACTGTGTTTGGCTCCAATCCCATTCTCAGATATCCCAGCCTTTCACCGCTGTCAACATAACATTTGACAGCATTTCTCAAATTTTTAGTAAGTTTCCCTTGTATTCTCTTGTTTCATCTAGCTCCTCTCTCCTTATGCTCTGTCTTTCTGCTCTCTTTTTCTCTCGTCTCCATCTTCCTGTCTCTTTCTGTCCCCTTCCTTGCGGCAGTACAGAGGGATGTTCAGCCACTGTGGGGCTTAACACTACATAATACTTCATAACAAAGACTCCTTTCTGTGCTGCCATGCAGAGCCCCATCTCTGGGCTCCCTCCGCAGGCCCAGGCGGGCTTTACCAGCAGCAGTAGCAGCACTGGGGCCTATCGGGTGGAAATCTCCTCCCGGCTGTTTCTTTGGCACACTGAGTGCTCTCTGTTCCCGGACACATGCCTGTGCTGCTGCTCTCCTTGGCTCCCTTTGCATTCCAGGAGCCCCTGGCAGCTGAAAAATTGCAGAAGCAGCCTGTTGGCTGGCTGGTTGTCTCACTGGTGTCTGAAGTGGAGAGTTGCACAGGTTTTTCCCCATGTGGTGGACTAAATAGACTAAGTATTTATTCTTTATGAACCTCTACTTTCTTAATGCAGTGGGCAGAAGCACGTCTCACAAAATTGACAAAATACCATTGCTATTTTCAGAAAAGTTCTCAAGAGCTGCAACACACAATTATTTGAATTAGTAATTATTAGGATTGGACAGTTAATCAAAATGTCTACTACATCCAAATCACAAATCTGTGTAATTTTTTGATAACGGTAAAATGTTTGACAAAACAGCGTTATGATAAAGTGCCGTAGTGCAGCCAAGCCTACAAATCTTGTTCTCAGATGTAAATCATATTTATTTGGCACAAACAGACACATGACATCATTGTGATTTTGATAGTTATTGGTCAGTGAAAATGAAAATCAGAATGCCCCAGTGGTTATATATTTTTTCCGTGTAAGAGTAAAAAAGCAGATTTGACCTTGAAGAAGCTGCAAATTTGGATTTTTGTCATTTTTTGCTTGATATGTATAAATGACTTTGATGAATACAGTATTTTGCTAACCTACAAGTGCTGCAACCTGTCCAGATACGCAGCAGAAAATGGATGCACAATTGTTGAATTATTACAACTTTACGGTTCTTAAGGTTCAGTTTTCTTTTTCTTTCTCTTGTGACAACACTGTGCTCATGCCCTGGCTAGGTCTAGGCACATAAACCACATGGTTAGGGTTAGGATAACACCTGGTTTTGAATAAGAATGCATGTTTTGGTCCTCACAAGCTAGATTGGAAATTGTCCCAAGGCCTCCTTAAAAATGTCCCGTGGTGTCACGTTTATAAATGATGAATCACAGATTGAATCGCAGTCACTAGCTTGGCAGCCTGTTAACATGGTATTGTAGTTAGTGCAGCGGTTATGGGATTGTTTCTGTTTTCACCAAAGCAGCAACTACCAACCGCACAGGACAAATCAGAGTTATTCTTTAATTTAGTCAATATAAAGACCTAAAAGCAGACAGAAATGCTGCCTGGCTTCTGGATCACCAGTCACCCTTCAGTTTCCTGAAGATTTCACGACCAGTGGCAGACGAAATGGCATAATAAATGCAGGATTTACAGAGAACCAATCTAAACGCAGATGGTGTTGTTATTCTATATCCAGTGCACTGTGCAAATCAATCATAATGATACATTTAAGTAGTGGTGTCCCGATTCTATCACATGATCGGAAATTGGGGCCAATCACGTGGTTTCAGACTCGATCGGCGGCGACATATAACAGCTGCATTAAATACTACACATTTGATATGGCAAATGAAAAACAAACACTCAAAGAATTCAATGAGTTCACTCAAGCAATACAGGCAAAGACACAACACACTCGCAGATACTTTGAAAAGGACAGTGAAATATCCTCGAGACAGCGACATGGCCAAAAAATATTACAGAGAGGGTAATTAAATTAATCGCTCTGGATAACCAGCTCATCTCTTTGGTAGAGGATCAGGGTTTTCTTTGGCACATTGGCATTACATTACATTTGTTCCACTTTCGAGTTACAACGTGCCAGTATGCGCACCAGTTTCGTGGGTCTCATACAGCAGAGTATGTAAAACAGGCAACCGAGGAGATGCCAAACGCGTGTGATATAGACAAGCAACACATCCACGTCATTTTACATGACAACGTAAGGAATATGAAAAAAGCAGTGGATGATATGGAGATACCAAGCGTGTGCTGCATCTCACACACTTCAGCTGGCTGTACATGAGGGTCTGCTGTCACAGTGCAGCATTACAGACTCACCTGCTAACACAAGGAAGGTGGAGGCCAATGTTGGAATAGCATATGCAGAATAAGGATGAGCCATATGAAAGTATATACTTTGTTTCAACAAAATAAAAAAAAAACTATTAAGGAATGCAGGTACTTTTTTTCTTAATGCAGCTGTATTATCCAGGAAAATATTAGTTAAGGCTGAGTATCAGATCGGGACTCGGTATCGGCAGATACTAAATATTAAAGGACTCGGATCAGATCGGGGTAAAAAAAAACCTGATTAGGACATCCCTACATTTAAGTCATATTTTAAATACTCTGGAACCAAAACATCGAGGATAACAACCTACATCTTGATAAATCATTAAAATAAAATAGGACTAACATCAAACATAAAGATATGTTGTAAGAAAATAAATGTCTTCATTTTCATCTGGCCCAGCATGATGTTCAGTTTCAACACTGCTTTTTAGTGGACAACTTCAGAGAAGCTTTGTTCTGGTTGTGGCAATAATTCCCGCTTAACGATGCCATTTTCCACTGTCTTGTTCAAATCTGACAGTGAGCTGCAACACTCTGTTTAATTATTAAAAGAAGTTCCAGCCACTCAGAGCCTTACTTACTATGAAACAAGGAAGTTGGCTTGTTCTTTTGTATGAAACCAGGTCGTGTTTGCCTTTCTTGCAACATCTGTGTGTTTTTTAGTAGCCTTTGGTGCTTCAAATTCGATAAGACATATCATAATAACACTAATTTAATGGCTTGAATGTCAGCCATTTAAAATGGCTTTAAATTATACCGATAGCTATTTAAACATGCACTGTTTGACTGTACACACACCAACGTCATTACAAGCCCTAAACTGTGACCTGGATAAGCTAATGTTACCTGGTTACTTGCAGCTGTAGGCAGGAAGTGTTGGTTTGTGGTTGACACATCATTTTGTTCCAGGAAAAAGAAACAAAATCTCATGAAGGTTTAAAAATAGCAGCACAGTCTTTAATTGTGTCAAGCTAATCATCTGACAGGAAACACAGAGAGGTGCAAGTTAGAAAGTTCACTGTCTGTCATGTTAGTAATCAATTAAAAGCATGAACAAGAAGTCAGTGCATTAAAAGATCAGCTAAAATACCTTTTTAAGGCTCTGAGCTATCTTGTTCCAGCTAATTGTAATGCTCTGTTTTGTGAGATACCGAAGCACTGCGTGAATGACTTTCTCCTTTTAGACGCTCTTGTCTGAAAGCAATTAGCCTGATTCTGCTTAAGTTTTCAGTTTGCAAACACACTGGACGGTCAATACTCTGCCCTCAGCCCTCTCCGGAGGTCATTCCTGCATTACAAATGCCATCCAAAGTGGTTGTTTACATCCCCACAAGTGCCTTTGAACATAAAGCATGTTACTTTTTGTCTTGACTTTGATTTTTATTTGTCGTTGATATTTCTAAGATGTTCATCTGGCAAGAACATCATCTGTGTTAGTTACATAGGGCATCTCTGTAACCAAGTGCTTTGATCCCAACATGGACAAATGAGAAAGCGTCTATGGATCAAATGGCTGGCACAGGTCCCCTGCATGTGTTTTTGACTGTCTGCCCTTTGGCTCAACGCGATACTCAAACTGTCCTGCCAAAACCGACTCACGTCACTCTCTCCTGCTGCCTTGCTCCACATGCAGGTATGGCTCGCCATCCTATTATCGTGGACATCACAAAGGTGGCAGGTAGTAGGGGGTCCAGTTCTGTATGTGGAAAGTACCTAACCCTTCTTTCCTGCTTCACCTTTTTTCATTTAAAAGTCCAAAACAATGCAAAAAGTATGGCTGATGTGACATATCTTGTGATTGCGATATTATCCATGCATAGTCGTATCCCAATTTTCCTTTTCACTCAAAAAACATTAAAATCATAACGATGTGACTTTAGTTTAAGCCTGTACAAAACAAATATGTTGTCTTACATCTGGAGAACAGGGTTTGTAGGCCAGGTGTGCTCTGCAGCACTACAGTACTTCCTGTAATGCTGTTACCCTCTCTGATTTGGATATTGCACTTGGTAATATTGCATATTGTGCAGCCATACCTAACTACATACTGGTTGTGCGTGTGTGTTTCCATTCACTTCCCCCCATCGCGGTAGTTCTGGGTCGTCCGTGGCAGTGCCAGTAGCCTCGCAGCCGATCTGCAATCAAATTCGCAGCTCTCTAAGTGCAGCCATACCATTACTGTAGCCATTAGCTCAGCAGTCTTGTGTGAATGTAATGGGCCCTCTGCCTGCTCTTGAGGATATGCTGCCTGGCAGCAAGCTAGTTCCTTATAAAATGCAACTACTGCTACTTTATCCCACTCTATCTGAAACAACATGACCGAGCCTATGTGCACCTGCATCTCATTTATGTAATGACAGTGTGAGTCTTGTTGTATCCCCCCAATTAACTGACAAATGCTTTTAAGAAGTTAGTTATGTTGGTATCATGGAGAGAGGTTTGTGAAGAGAGGATGAGGCTGTGCATATGGATGTATTTTTTCCTACCTCTGGTGCCATTTAAAGGTGTCTCACAGTAACTTTGCTGTCATCCAGCTGTTATCGAAATTCACTGTTTTCACTGTCACAGCAGATACCACTTAACCAAACCCATATCAAAGAATTAGTGGCGACAATGGCTGTTTGTTGCATTGCCCATGTCACAACCAAGAAGCTGTACTTCACCGTACTGCTGCGACCACAGCTGACAGCCTACTACCTTTTATGTTTTGCACCTGTGTGAGCGGTAGTCTATATTCATTGTTCGAAATTAATTATTTTTCTGTTTCACTTATTGTGCATTGCTGCCGATTCTACATGCTCAATCGGCCAAAAAGCCGGCAGTAAGGGCCGACTAGTGTCAATGATGTGGGACAGACCGCAACAAATAGTGCCACGGACGCTCATGACCCCAACATAGGCAGAAGTGTCAATGCATTTATGTATATATATTTGAACTTAGACAAACAGAGTAACAACATTTGTTGCAGTCAATGCAGTTATATGCTAGAAGGAACAAAACAGAAGCTTATAAGGCTGATGTAGTTTGCATTTTATACAGAATGTTGAACAGATAAGCTGCTAAAGGAGATAGGAAGGAGATATATCAGAATAGAGCACTTGATGTAGTTTACATAATTGAGACACCAAACTCCATCACAGCATATGGCAGAGTAGCATCACAGCTGAGCAGAGAGTGGTATGGCATCTGTTTTTTTCATTCAACTGTAAAGTACTGTTCCCTCATTATCACATCTCTTTCATAAATACATTTAAGGAATTCCTGCATCAAAAGTTTTCATCTACATTTATCAATGCACAAACTTATATTTAACAGAAAGACGTATATTTGCTGCTGAGGCACCAGGGAGCAGTCGGAGCCATACACTTATTGAAATGTTATTTATTTTATGATGAAGCTTGAGGAAAATGCAGCTCTCTCTGCCCATCAAGACTTTTACTAAAGTTGCAGTTGTAATCGCTGTTTCTATCTCTCTCTCTCTCTCTCTCTCGCTCTCGCTCTCGCTCTCGCTCTCGCTCTCGCTCTCGCTCTCGCTCTCGCTCTCTCTCTCTCTCACAAGCTTTTAGCCTCTCTTGCCCTAAAGCTGCTACCTCATCAGCAGCAGGGATCTTTTCCATGTTACATCATCTACAGCAGAGTGTAATGCCTGGTTTATTGAGTTAGATCTTGTGGCAGGGCCAAACGTAGAGATGGAGGGGAGATCAGAGGAAGTCTCCTGCCCCTGCTGCAGCAATTGGTGGTTTTTTGAATAGAGAGCTGGAAATTGTTTGTCTGGGAGCTGGTTAAATAGCAGGATGCCATTTAAGGAGCTACAACATGAGAAGAGGAATACACGTAGAGTCATTCATGCCATCGGTATTATCAGTAAACCAACTGTTACTTGATGACGTGCAGAGACGGCCTTCTCTCCGTCACTGTCTCACTCTCTTAAAGTCTTTACAGCTCTCTCACTCTATTCCCTCCTGTCTCTCTATGTTGCTTTTGGTTACATAATCCTCGCTGAATGTTGATGGTAATCCGCGTCCTTTCCCTCCCCCTCCCTCTCTATCCCTTCCTCTCTATGTGGCCTGGACAGGTTAAGCCGTAGAGGACTCTCGCTGGTCGCCGGAGGAAAAGATGTGCGATGGAATGGTAGCGTTTCAGACGAGAGCCCTTTCCTCCTCCTCTTCCTCTTCCTTCACCTCCTCCTCTCTAGCCCACAGGCTGGCTGCCTCCGTGCTTCTCCTCCTCTTCACCCTGCTCCCTCATGGTCACGCATCAGGTAAGACACAGACACACATACCCACACATATTTTTTTTCTCCCTCTCCATCGCTGCTCCCATATGTTACACATTGACTGAACCGCCATCTTTGCCCATTCCTTGTGAATTGATCGAGGTTATTCCCCCCCCCCGTCTTGCAGGTCAGTTAGATTAAATTGGCTTCCTTGTACCCTTGGTTCGGTCAGGTTGCTCTGCCTCCGAGCGGCAGCTGAGAGCTCAATCTCACACACTCAGCGTATCCATTCACTGCCCTAATGAGTCACAACAGTGTTCCTCCGCTATTGAGTGAAACAGAGACATGATGTTGTCTGCGGTCACATTGCTGTCATAAGGTTTTAATCAGCCGTGACATTTACCGTCCTCTGAGAGCTTTTAGCACGAATAGCCAGCACTGGTTATTACTTCACAACAACCCTCAGATCAGGTTTCGTATTTCATCCTCAGATCTAAGATTATTATCCGAGTGTGAGGTATCAGGTTTTCAAATTGAACTGATTGTTGTTTAGTGGAGGGAAATTTTGTTCATACTTGGAAGTTAAAGTAAACACAAGAAGTTCAAGAATACATCAAGTGGCAGGGGACATCCAGAGCTTGTGTTTCTTCAAAAGAAATACAATCTTGATGACTTGTACTCACTGAACCCCTTCACTTGTGCCAGCTTTCCTTTCACTTCAGCCCTCCAATGTTCCAGTCCCCTCCCCCCCAAACAAACACACACTACCTACCCACGTGAACAACCCACACACACACACACACACGCACGCACACACACACACACACACACACACACACACACACACACACACACACACACACACACACACACACACACTCCCCTCACATAGCTAGCTTGTGAAATGTGCCAGATGTCCTTGCCACAGAGAGGAGGCGGATTGTGTATGTGTGAATAATGTGTGTGAGCAGTGGTATAAGGCTCTGGGATGTTTTTAAAGTGTTAATTGATTTCCTTTCTTAAATGTCTGCTGTGTGTGTGTGTGTGTGTGTGTGTGTGTGTGTGTGTGTGTGTGTGTGTGTGTGTGTGTGTGTGTGTGTGTGTGTGTGTGTGTGTGTGTGTGTGTGTGTGTGTGTGTGTGTGTGTGTGTGTGTGTGTGTGTGTGTGTGTGTGTGAGAGAAATGGCAACAGAAGGAATCGATGGGCGGATGGGCAGGGGGAGGGAGCCACTGAGCCCGAGTGTATCCTCTCTCTCTCTTTTTCTCCCACTGTCTATCTCTCTGTCTCTCTCTATCTTATGTAATACACATGATTCATGTAGAGCCCAGAGGGGTTGGTATCACGCTCACGTTCTGTATCCAACACACTCACAAACACACACTGCCTACTAATACCAAGGAAATGTGTCCTCAAATCCCCAGCCCACATGCTCTGTGCACTGTATTTGTGTATATACTTGTGTGCGCATGTGTGCAAACCGCTCCACTCACTGTGGTTATTCATGGATGTTATGCATGTAACATACAGGATCAGGACACCCAAAAACTCTGTTAGGCGGTGTATCAAGAGGCTGCGTCGACCAATGTTTATGACTGTTTTTGCATTACGTTGGGACGAATGTGCTCTCAAGAATTTCTTTACAGTACCCAT
Source organism: Diplodus puntazzo (assembly GCA_963678695.2). Lineage (NCBI taxonomy): Eukaryota > Metazoa > Chordata > Actinopteri > Spariformes > Sparidae > Diplodus > Diplodus puntazzo. The sequence goes on from OZ023172.1 coordinate 13,068,897, forward strand.
AATACACCTGTGCCTTTAAGCCTGTCAGTCAACTGATGGAAAAGGACAGGACAGTTCCCTAGACACCACAAAGACTTTTTTCAACTTGCAGTGCGTTTTATGAACTGACTGAAGCTTTCTAGACCTACTGTCTCATTAGCTCCTTGAAGGAATTTGCATAGACAACACACCTAGACAAACACATGTTTTATTGTTCATAGTTTCCTTTGTTTTCATATTGCCACTGGCATTATTTTATGTCGTAATTACTTTTCCAAAATGTAATGGAAAATTCTAGATGGTGCTTTGAGTGAACCGACTGGTTATTTGTAGGTGTTGTCATACCTGTGTCTTTCTTGCATAATTACTTCCTTATTGTTTGCAAGAAGTTGTTTATGCTGACTCACAGTTTGAGAGTTCAGGCTCATCAAAATGGTGTACAACACTTGATATTTGCTTTCTCACATTAAATGAATATAAACTAAAAAATATATTAACACCATCTGGGAGGCTGTGTTGAAATAAATCTCTTCCCTGACTTGTTAATGATGAATGAGTACAGTGGGGGCTTGTGGAATTTTTCAATCCAGGCGCTGTAATATGAATTTAAATATTTAATCAAACATCACAAGCTACTTCTATTCAGAAAGGAAAGACGATAGCAGAAATAACAGAAACAAACAGAAACCTACTGCTCATTTCAAATGGTTTTCATGTTGTTTTGCTTTTAAAAATGGCTATTGATGATAAAAATGGGTTTGTTTCCTTTCAGTGGAAGACAATAAAAGTGGATTTAAATCAGAACAGCTCAAATGGAAACATTAGAAGCAATAACAGCAATTGCAACACTCAAACAACAAAAACATGAATGGCCACACTGACAATATGAATATATGAAATTAAACCTATAATGAGACATATTACCATAGGGGTGCGACACTCGTTTTAAAGCCTTAAAGTCATCATGTTATTAGTTCTCCCGTTTGCTAGCCGCCGTCTCTCCTCTGCTCTCTATACATAATTCACACAGGTAATCCCTTGACGTGTTCCAGGGATGGAGATTGCTCTGGAAATTTTCATGAATATGAAATTTCATCACTGCTGACAGGCTTATTCCAGACTCAAACAATTAGCAGTGTGCTGTGTGAATAGAAATGGATGATAAAAAAATATACTGTACAGTATTTACATACAAGAGCCGAGCTCTAAACACCAGAGACCATCATACAGCACAGAGCAGTTTCTATCTCAAGTCTGTGGAGGTTTATGTGTCACTTTAACTCATTTTTTGTGGATATTACTCTTTTTGGATATAAGGCCTTTGATTGATAGGAAATAAGATGTAGAGACAGGATGATACACCGTAAGAGTTGAGGAACTCTTTGCTCCCATTTTGCCTCGCTTAACAAAGAAAGGAAAAGCTTTAAGTTCCTGCACTGGTGACTTCATGTTCTCTGAGGAAAGGTCAGGACAACAATTTCTTATATCTCTTAATGCGCTCCGTTGGAACGCAATCACAAACCTGCTGGGGCTGAGGTATTTTTAGAGCCAATCACAGTCCAAGTCATGTCATGTCTTTTTTATGTGTCATTTAGCTGTTGAGTGTAAACAAGATTACCAGCAGGGTATCTGGTGAGCTAATGTAAATGTTGCGCTCAAATTTGTGTTTGAGATTACTGTGTATGATTACATTTGTGTTTATAATTCAGGACATTCTTCCAAAAATAGCAACATGCTCAACAAAAACATCCTCTGCGTTCAAGCTGGATGCCAGTAAACAAACACAGCAACAAAGCGGCACCTTGGGTTTCGTGTACTGTTTGCTAAGGATAAATGGCTTCAGACTGGAGGATTTTCAGGGCGCAGTGCAAATATTGCTTGTTTCATGACTTTTTTGAGTCTATCTGACATCCCACTAATGTTGGCTGCATAGAGCTCAGTTCCTAATATGGTGACAATTCCTTAGAGTTAGCCTTTGTGGTTTGTTCCAGAGGAAGTGGTCCTAGACAGTGAGTCAGAAAGAGTAAAGATGAAAACTAGGAGCGCCAAAGGGTCTATGCACATGATCACACACCATGGTTTTTGCTCTAGCAGTGTTATATACTAGGAGGTAAAAAGGCTTGCATGATTCTTGTGGGTCCACTGAAATAGAAAAACGATACCCTCTGAAAAGCCATTGTCTTGTGAAGTTGAGTTAAAGCTGGACAGGAAAGTGCCAGTGAGGACCAGAAGTCTCCCACAAACAAGCCCGCTGGGTGCTCTGTGTGGCGGTGACGTTTATGTATGTTCATGTGTGAGAACGGGAAATGGCTTTCAGCGGGCTTGGACGAAAAGTGGAGTCAATAGGGTAGAGAAGAGAGCAAGGTGAAGGGGGGTGGGGGAGCAAGAGAAGGGGCAGAGAGCTGCCTTTGTAATTTCCTCTGAGATTTGTGTTTGTTTTTGACAATCGATTGTTATCCATTCTTGGCTTGAGTTGAATACATTTTTCTCCACCTGATGAAGGCCTATTGCACAGACGGATCCCTTTGTTTTGGCAGGTCTTGCATCAGTTCGATGGATCTAACCAAAGATATAAGGATGTTTGCTTGTAAGTCGAGCCGCTTAAGAAAAAAAGAAAAGTACTTGACAACTCCCTTTTTCTCTGTAATAACAGAGTAGACTCCAGCGGCTAGCATAGCGTCATTGCTCTGACCACAGAGGAAAATATCTGAATGGGCCACCATGCCCTACTTCTGGCATCTTAAACAGCTGTAGTCTTTGAAACTTGTTGCTTTCTGAAGCCAAACAAAATTGTGTGTGGCTGTACAAAAAACCCCAACCAACAGTGTGCAGACACGCTTGCACACTATTGGTTTCTCCTCACTGAACGTTTGCTAGATAGGTTGGGTTTACAAACATTGCAGCCCGAGGGGATGGGGGAACAGTGGGTCCAGTGCAATTAACTATTCAGAATAGTCCCCTGAAGTCCCGTTAGCAAGGCTGTTAGCAGGCAGGCAGGAGTAAAGTAATATGTTGGCTACTGGCTCCTTTCTGAAATGTGAGAACAAAGAGGGCTTTTAGGGGGGTGTTGGAAGCCACAGGCCAAACCACTGCAAGCTGGTGCCCCGCTAGATCACCAGTCTGCAATTAGGACTGCGAACTGTGTGTGTGTGTGTGTGTGTGTGTGTGTGTGTGTGTGTGTGTGTGTGTGTGTGTGTGTGTGTGTGTGTGTGTGTGTGTGTGTGTGTGTGTGTGTGTGTGTGTGTGTGTGTGTGTGTGTGTGTGTGTGTGTGTGTGTGTGTGTGTGTGTGTGTGTGTTCGACTGAGTATATTGAGCCCAGCGCAGCCCCCTTTTCTATGATGTCTCTGTTCTTCCTTCTCGCTCTCTTTAAAGCTTCAGCCATTAGCCAGGTGAGACCAGAGCCCATCAGAGGCCGTTGGTTGAATCCATCAGCCTTTCTCTTTCATTACCTGGGTGTTTATCACTTGAGCCATCACTTTCTGCTCTCACCCTTTGCCATTTAACAGCTCTCACACCCAATCAGGCCCTGAAGGGAAACTTTAAACGCCAGATAGAAAAAAAAAATACTCCATGGAAACAGATACTGCAGTGCAGACAGGCGACGCAGTACCGTTTCATTCACTTGGAATGGTTGATCAGACAGTTCCATTACTTGGTGAAGATCACAGATGGCTGGGATTATTGTAAGCTACATAGCACCTCGTAGCGCTAAGCTTATCATCGGATGTGATTTTTATTTTTGAATCCCATTTTTTATTACTTCTATTAAGATTTTATTTACCATTCTGTGTGTCTGTTATCATATTTTTGTCTTAACAAAGTTTTTACAGTTTTTGTGTCTGCAGTGTGCTATTTGCCATTTTGTTATTCCTCCCCTGGTGACAGGTGCCATGTGGTAAAGGTTAATGAATGTCAAAGCAAGGGAGTGGTGGCACTGGCACACAACTGGTCAAAACTGATAACATACAAAATGGGTTAAGAAACATGGAGCAGCATTTATAAACCAGCTCTCTTACTGGTTATTTGCTAATGCACAATTAAATATGATAATATTAAAAAGCCAGTTACTTTTAAAACAACGCCATACTTTGCATTGTTCAATGTTTTCTCCCGCACTTGAAGATTGTTCTGAAGTTACATTAAAGCCGGAGAGACTAGATTTGTAAATTGTTTTTCTGTGAAACGTTTGCAGTTGTCTGAAGCAGCAGGCAGTCATAATGATTTCCAAAGGGCCTCATCTGTGGGACCAGCCTGCTGAGTAGAGGACATCTCTGACTAATGAGCTGCTAAATATATCCCCCAGTCTCTCCTGTCTTCTGTTGCTTCTGCTTCAGTTCTTTCTTTCAGTCTTTTAATCATTCTTCTCTCTCTTATTTTGTGTTTTGACCGTCATTGTACTTGTTTGTGTTTTGTATTCTTTTGGATTTGCATCATCAAGCTGTCTCCTCAAACTCTTGCCAAAGTACATATCCATAATCTCTCTCTTATTTGACTTTTTTCTTTGTCTGTCTTGTCTTTGGTCCCTCCTCTCTCACCTACTCTTTGATTTGTATGTTTTCTGGCCCACTGAAACAGTGTGGGCTGATTTTTTTTTTCATCACATCGTTAGTCAACGGCAGCATCCTGTTCAAACAAGTTCATCAGCTTAGACATAAGACACAGAGCGTCCTACACAGTTATGCTGAATTTGCCAATGGTTGAGACATCCAAACCATGCCAGACTGTGTTCAACAATGTCAGAGCTCATGACACAGGCACAGCACGAATGGTTTGCTAAAAAACGATATCTTGCTGACAAGTTGAAAGCTTGAGGTTTGTCTGTGGCTTTTACCCTATTTCCATAATGTTATCAGGAAAACTGTAAACAGTAAACTACTGACATGAAGTGCACAAACATCCACATCTTTCTAAAGCTTTCTAAAAGAGTTGAGCAAACAATATCCATTCTCATGATTAAGGAACACCTTCAGTGGGTAGGTAACTGAAGTTAATTATTTGAATTTTATAATAGTTTTGTCGCTCCTGTGATCAAAATTATTAATTTGAAGGTCAGTACTGACACTGTTCTGGCAACTTCTGATTAACCCATATCAGAAGGGAGGGGTAGGGATAACATTTTGTAACCCAGAAGCCAGCATCCCTCTGTTTCCCTCAATAAGTTAATGATTCATTTTTTAAAGCAAAACTCTCGCCAAAATCCAACCTAGGGTCTTTTTTGTGAATGTACCACTTTTAAGACCGTATTTTCGTTTTTGGGTCATGATAATTTGCAATGGGAGTGCAAGGGGCACTAATATGATAGCATCAAAATCGCTATTTTTAAAACACTAAAAAGGCTCAACACACCATGAAACTTTGCTCGTGTCACCAGGGTCTCTACACATGAACTCGGACATTGAGAACATTGTTTGTGTACAGAGTTTACTAAAAAGAAAGTTTTTGAACAACTCACTTTACCAGTTGTTTTTTCCACTCGCCGCCATCTTGCCAGTCGAGAAGTGTCGATCTCCAAATGCGACGTAACAGGGAGGAGAGTAAAGGTGGAAAGCTCCTAAAGCTTGCTGGGGTGGGTCACCGCTTCCAGTTGATTTTGGGGACATGGAAAAAAGTTTGTAGCACTGTCCGATTTATAAGGGAGGGGAAATCTTCAACCCTCCTCCCTGTTGCGTCGCAGGACGTATCCATATCCATTCCAGGAAGTATATGGATACAGATAATTTAGTTGGCTGAATAGATACAGATAAGGGCATACTCACTTATATCTACTTTCTAGCTGTCTCAAGGCTGTTAATGTTAAACACCAGCAGCAGCAGCAGTAAATGTTTGGCTTGCATTAACACTATCTTAAAACAGCAATTACATCTCCAAGCCACAGAAAATTTTAGGTTAGACAGCAGCTACTAAATTACTGACAGCTGGATATAACAGACTGTTTTTCAAACAGCGGTTTCTCCTCAGCCGCCTGCATGACCATCAGTTTAGCACAAGAGCGGCGCCTTACGTGTTTCGACTGAAATGTCGACAGCCTGCATGGTCATCACCTGCTGAGAACCCACAGTGGGCTACCGAGTAGAAATACATATAGTCATGCTTCAACATGCCACAGCTGTAGAAAGACGGTGGAAATGGGGCAACACTGTACTGCAGCACGCACAACCCTTAATCTGTTGATTCAGCTTTTAGCTTTAGTCCAACTTTAGCATTGTCAGAAGCTCTCTGCTAGTTTATTCCTAAATAAATTATCTAAAGTGTATATAGAGGCTACTCAAACAGAGCCAGTCTTAGGCAGAAAAATAAAGTTAACCACTTTATATATAAAGATATGACGGGCTCGCTGATATTGAGCTGAGGGGAAGGGCTGGGCTCTACATGTGCTATCCTGCCGCATGTGCTTTGCTGTCTGTCATGGATGGATATGGTGTACAGCTGTTTCTCTTTAACTGAGTGCATTTCAGCAGAAAAGCCATTTCTATTCCTGCTTTAGTAGATGTTTAATTGAGATTGTAAATAAGGGTAGTAGAGGGGATGACACTCCACAATTCATGATTCTTGCTGATCTTTCTCCAGAGTGAAGTCAGAGCCTAGAATTTTTATCAAACCAGCATCCGTGGAGCTATAATGGAGTTCTGTGCATAGTTGCTGACACGCACGCCTTACCCTGTGTCCCCACTTTAAGCATGCCCTCTCTTGTTCCTACACAACCCTTCTGAAACATCTTGTATTCACTTTTTTCTGTGACTACATGGTACATGTCGTGGTCTCATTTTTTGCCAGCAGGATGTCCTAATATTTCCCGTCTTCTTATTATTTCCTGTTTTGTTTTGTTCTGTCTAGTCCTATCCCTCCAACTGTAACCAGTCCATTAGATTGAGTGTTGATATGTGTAGTGGCCAGTTGGCTTAGCTCCACTCTAATGCCCTCTGTTCTTATTACATCATCTGTAAACAGCTCTCTGGAACAAACAACAGCCAAATGGCAAAGGCCTTTGTATAGGCTGCACTGGAGTCCATTTGGATAATTGTGTCAGGGTTGATGAGAAGCATGCATGTCTCTGTATCTGTATCCATCTGTTTGTATATGTTTGTACATCTATGAATTAATTCCTCGAATTTATATCAGATTTTAAAAATAGGCAACAGAATCCAAAGATAGCTTTTTTTCGCCAGCTTAGTCCGACCTGTGCCACAAAAGCAGAGATGATTAGTTCATAGAGAGAAAAGTGACCAACTCATAGTATTTGAGAAGCTGCAGCCTCCATATATTTGGTGTTTTTTATTGATAAATGATGGAAACAATTATCATAACTGGATGATTGATTCTTTAATCCTTGCAGCACTATAAGTAACAGATTTTTTAAACATGTTATCTTTAACAGCTTGTGTTTGTATGTGTGGGCTGAAGTCCTCATTAACTGCAGACTGTTGCAGTTGGGGTTGGGCTTGAGTCATATATTCGATTATTTATAATTCACTTGGCACATTTGAAAATAACATGAAATGTGTGACTTTCCTCTGACGTGTTTGATGACTGAAGGCTTGACATGACTAGGTTGCAATATTTATTTCATGTTGTGTAAGTAAATAACTATGTTGTCTATTGTTGATTGTGCTGTGTTTCCTTTCACACGCAGTCGGTTACTGAGGTGTGTAGGTGATGTTACTGTGCTCTTTATGCTGGCAGCAGTCCCATCCAGGCTTCGGAAGAGTTTCTTATCTGTGTTTGAGTCCATGAAAGGTTTGCTGTGTTGGAGGTCTAGCCAACAATATAAAGTGTACTTTGTATCTTCTTCATGATGATAAGCAGTAGTTTATTAGTAACTCTCTTACTGGACTTTTCATCTTGTATTTTTTGCTTGAGTCAAATTTGCCCACCAAAATTGTTGCATTGCACAACTTGTATAACTGTTAAACTAAAGGTTTCAGTATTACTATCTTGTGTATACATGTCATCAAGCCATGATTATTAACTTGAAGAAAATGTTCAAAGTTAAAACATCTTGGAAACTTTCAAAACTTTGTCTAACTTGTCTTAACATGGCTTGCCTGGCTTTTACTTGAGGCTAATGGATGGTTGCCAATGAGATTAATATTATTTTTGGCAATGTTTCGTCTCTGTCAAATACAGGTATGCTGCTTTTTCCCAGTCTTTCTTCTCTTTTTGGTAGCACTAACATGGTGACAGCAGTGATTGGGGATGTCCTGTTTTAGGCGCTTGATCCAGATCCACGCTGAACACGCTGATAAGTTAAGATTTCTTGCTGCTATTTATGTATCTTGGGCACCTGGCTGTTAATATTCTCAGAATTTTGTTCATTGGGAGCAGCAGTTGCCATACCAAGAGCAAAGAAAGATTCACAGTTACATTCCCGGTCAATGCAAACACACAGTATTTTTGGCACATAAGAACGAGGTGTAAGCCCACCAGGATGTTCACCCATTAGTTTGTGGACTGCTAAGACCTTGAGCTTGGCTTTGGCCACATCGGTTTTCGGAGCCAGAAGAGACCTGAGGACATACTGTGGTAGCAACCTGTCATTCACAAGTTAGCCTGCTTTATTGTCTATTTGAATTTAAATGGGACCATAGTTTAAAAAATGCCATGCCATGCTATATTGGCGAAGACTGGAAACTAGCAGTAAAGACCATAAACTCCTGAAGAAACTGTTTACTGAGGTAATGAATCAAGATAAGGCCATTTTCTCACACAGACAATCGGGCCTCTTTTTGAAAAACAGTTGTACAGTTGCACCACGCATGTTTTTAGCACTTCGGCATTGGCTTTACTTTTCAGACTCAGAAGCCCTGGCCAGATTTGATACAGTCAATGGTAAGTTCCTTCTGTCGTAAAAAAAATACTAGTCACACACTCAGTGCGTTTACATTAGGGGTGATTAATCAGCCCAATTTCCCGATTCGATTCGATTTTCGATTATTAACGATTATTGATCTTCCATTTAACATCAGTCAGCTGCTGAATTATTTTACTTCTCTTTTGAGTAACACCTCACAGCACCTTCAATATTGTATAGTGTAACTGTAATATTAAAATTATTATTTTTTACTTTGTTCTAAATGTAGTCTTTCACTGTTAAAAGAAAGTTGCCAAGCTCAGCAGCCAGACTCATGTTAGAAGCATTGTTGGTGACGAGAACCAGGTCGTGTTTCTCTATTCCTCACTCGTCCGCCATTGCTTTAAGAAACTCGCACATATTTGCGCTTGTGTGGCTATCCTCCATAGCTTTCGTCTGAAGTACGTAGGACATTAGCTTCCATTAACTGCTGACATAATGAGCTGTAACGGTCATGTATGAGACTGTAGCTGTGGATGTCCAGGCATCGCAGGTTATCGCTACCCTGTGAGCAGAGTTGAGGGACTCTTGCACGGAAAGCTTTGTCTCGTAAAGATTTGAAATCGATTTAAGCGTGAAAAAGATCTGGGATGTAATAGCATATCTTGGCTCCAGACTGTGGACCATGTAGTGGAAGCCAGTAAGAGGAGGACTCCAGTTTGTATTACTATTTAACAAAATGTTTTTTGTTTTCCTCTAAAATAACCGCAAGAAAGAGCACAACTGTGTATCTAGTTTGTGTAATTATCATGTACACCATATACGAAATGTACAAAGCTGTAGCTTTGTCTCGCTCTTCGTACACCATCTTTCTCGAATGCCGAGGCAGAAGTTTGTTGTTGCTGGTGACGTAAAGAGGTCAGCCGGAGGTGGCTCTGTTACCACTAGTTGAAATGGCTACAGCGCCACCTATCGTACCGGGGTATGACATGCTTCGGCCAATAATACGATTTTCTCACCGGCATGTATACTCAGGCAATTGCAGTTGTCTGATTGAGTAGCATAGTCGAACTATGGCTGTAATCCGACTAAGCTGTGCATGTAAACGCACTGACTGACAACATATCACTTCTCTCAGTGGAGCATATGTTAAGAGGTTGTACTCTGGTTGGTGCAATTTGATCACCCTCTTGACAACTTGCTAGAGCAGTTGCTCTGACAAAGTTCAGTTTGGGTAATTTCAAAGTGTAAGTAAATTGTAAAAAGACGTTCGAACGCTATATGAGTCCTCCTGTGCTCCATTGAAAGCTGCTTCCTTCATAGCCGCTGCTGTGAACTTGTTCAACAACTCGAATGGCCCCATAAAAAGAAAAGAAAAGAGCAACCAGCCGCAGACTCAATTATGGTTTACTGTGGTTTAAAATAAAAATCTCCCGTATAACTATCAATAGACTTAAACTGCCCACACCTAACTAGTGCTATGAACATATCAGCGTCCCAGCCTTGGTAAGCAGGGCTGGGATTATCTCCCTGACTTTCACCTTCAGCAAATGTTCCAGGCTCAGCACTCATACCTCTGCTGGCTGCTGAAATATGATCAGCCCACAGTTGCATTGACAGTTTTTTGGGAGGGGGTTCTGTGTGTGTCTGAACACATGCACGTGTGTGTAGGAGGGGTCCCACACACTCTTTTGTTTTCCTCTGAAAACTGAGAAGAAGGAATGTCTGCCTCCCAGCTGTCCCCAGCAGTGAGGGTGATAGAAGCAGAGAGAAGGGGGGGGGGGCTCACTGTTCACATTCGCTAACATCCTCCCATCTGTTACTCGAGGGCAGCAGCGTGTGTGTGTATGCCTGTATCTCGGGGTTTGAAAGAGGGTCACACAATGGTGCTCCCCCTTGCCCTCAACCGCTTTGGCCTCCCATGCATATTTAACCCTTCAAATGCAAAGTTGTCTGTTGTCCTGTTCGGAGGCACGCTGCTTAAATCTGTCACTGTGCCCCATCCCTCAGTGAGCGGGGACAATGGGTTGTAATGGCAGCACACGTGGCTTGCTAAATGCATTTGAACAGCAGGGGAGAAATGGGTGGGGATATGGAGGATGTGGTGTCTGTTAAGAGACTTCCTTCACCCTGGGTGTATGCAGCATGTGTGTTTTGCAGCTGCGGGAAGATGTGTTGTGAGTGGGCAGCTGAGTTCTGTGGAAATGCTCTTCTGGAAGCCCTTGACTCATGTTTTCTGGCAGATTTCCTGTTTACTGTACAAACGACACTGTTGGCTATGACACCAGTGTGCTATACAGACACTGGCTGGCCTTTTTAGAGTGTATGGAGAAGATATATGTGCCCACACTCAGATTCATACCCTTAATCATTCACACAACACAGATAGGATGTCAGTGAGCAGTACAAACCTGCTGTTTACAAAGGCGCCTTGGGACACTTGCAGCCTACACTTGCATAGAAAGTAAACTGTCCGCCTGGATCTCTGTGTACTCCGGCAACTCCCTCACAACGCCTCTCTGTCCTTCATCCTCCTCCGCCTCCCCCCTTCCTCCTCAGTAAGGTCCCTCCACCTTCTCCCCAGAGGCCCTCAGTGTGCATTTTTTTTTTAAATGGGTTTCATGCTTTAAGGTTTCAGCTTTGTTCTGCATTCTCTCTGCCCCAAAGTATAAAAGTCCAGCTTGATAAGCTATTTTTTTTTCTAATTTTCTTTCGCATAACCTTTCCCCTAAATAAATAAAGTTTTTCTGATTCTGATTCTGATTCTGATTGCTCAACAAAATCTGCTTTTGAGTCAGAGCCCAGCTGTTGTGAGTGCAGAGAATATGAAAGCAGAAGTGTGTTTGCGTCAGTGTTGAAGCATGACGACTTCTCACTGACTTGCAGTAGAACATGACACTACTAGTATCACTCACCCAGACATTAAGCAACCTATGTTACTGGTACCGGTGTCACACTCAGGTCAGTGTACTGAGTTGTGTCACTTCATACTCTGTGAAGCTCATCTGTGAAGTCTGTGTATGTGTGAAAGAACGTGAGTGCTGGAAACCTGCATATATTCACACCATATCACAATATGAAGTTTTACTATGACTCGCTCATAGTTTCGAGTTTGCAGTTTCTGACCAAATGACGCTTGAAAAACTTTCACTTGATTTGAAGCCAGATTTTAGCATCCGTATTGTATCTTCTATTAGACTCTGCACCTATTTAAACCATTTGACCTTTAGGACTTCAGAGAGACCAGTATCAAGGTATCATTTTCAACTACTTACAGACTGTTTCTTTAAATTGTCAACTTCACCATGGAGGTGTGGGATCTAGGAACTTCTTTTCTCACCATCTTTTATAAAAATGCCCGGTTTAAGTGTTTAAGTGTGCTAACAAGTATGACTAGCTGATTAATCTGGTTCCAGGTTTTCAAATGTTCAGACTGCAGACTCATCTGCTTTTGTAACAAAGATGGATTTAACAAGTTGTTTTTCGGAGATGTCCTGTGGTATGTAGCATTTTGAGACCTTTGTTGCACCTTATTGCCATCTGTCCTCATGTCCCCGTGTTTGTTCTCCTCAACTACACTGTCAGCAGTTTATTAAAGGCAAAAAATACCCCCCTATACAATCTCGGAGAAAACAAAACACTATCCACCGATAGCAGAAATGTATTGCGCACCCCCTTATACCTTCCAACACTATCCCACCATGGGCTCTGCTGCACTGTACTGCACTCTAATAACAACAGCTTGGCTAAAAATCCCATGGATTAGCAGCAGAGATGGGAACGTGGCAAAAAACAAAAACACCCTTAGCTCAAAAATGACAGCAACATCATCAAAAACGTCAAAAACAGAGGGCTTGGGGAAAGGCCAGCACATGAACAAAAACGTATTTACCAGGCCAAAGAGAGCATCATCATCCTCTTGGTCTTTAGCTTAATCCAACACACATCCCCCCCTTAGCATACATTGACACACACAGATTCCCCTGCTCTACACACACACACACACTTAAAAACGCACCCTCTTTTATAGCCTATTGTTCAGTAGAGCAACCAAACAGCTGGTTGCAGAAGTCATCAATATCTGGTCTGCTTTAGAACGTTCCCAGCTTGTAATGGAGGATAATTAGAATTTTAATTTGCCCGGGCAAAGAGGGCTAAAAGCCTTGTCTTCCCCCCACCCATGTCTTTCTCAATCCACCGACGAGCTCTTAGCGGGCGAGTGCCATCTGTAACAGATGGAGAAAGGGAGATATTCACAGCCAGGCAGGCACTTCAGAGTAAGGCAGGGGATTTTAACGCCCCCCATGGCCTGAGTCTCCTCCGGCACTGCCTTAAGGCGCTGGATGTTGGGATTAGCAATCAGCCTCATGGGCTCTCTATCCCGGCCCAGTCCTCCCACTACACGGAGTGTTTCTCCAACCTTTTAGCAATTAAGCTCTTTGATCAGCTTACAGTCGTGTGTCCCAGAAGATTTCAAGCAGTTTAACCTTTTTTAAATGTCTATTTTATTTAACTCAATGTGGCAAAAACTAAAGCTTGAACACTAAAAGAAGCAAACATGAGATGATCCCTGTCAACACACAAACATGCTTAACATTTCTATAGTTTTTTTAATTTATGTAATATTTTCTTACACACTCTTTCTCACTAGCTTCCACAAGGTACTTGTGACTCTGTGTTAGCCATGATTGTTTTCAACATTTCTCAAAGACCCGTTCTCTTTAGCACACTCTTAACATCAGACCAGTGGGAGAACAGCTTGTGTTTAACTGTGAGTCATTCCCTTCCTCATAAGCACAAAGCACGGCATGCTGAAATTCACTCTATCATTGCTTAGTGCTTTAATCAGGTTTTTTTCCCCTCTGTGTGTTTTTAAAGCCAATATTCAATCTAGAGGGTGATGGAAAAAGGAGCGACAGCAAGCACTCTACCATCTCTGGACACTGAAGCAGCATTCATTCTTTCCTTTAACAGAGTCTCTCCATTTGTGCTAGCCCAGCCCACAGTGTGGTATGTACTGTGGCTGCCTCCTCTTCCCATTGTCACTGTAGAGAGCCTCTCCCTCACACACAGAACTAGTGATTGACCTGCCACGACATGTCTCTTTTTGGCTTGTAATTGCTCAGGGCCACAGTGCTCCATGATGCTGACGTTTTTCTGCGCTCTCTTCTGCTCTTTCTCAATCTCCCCTCCCCCTCTCTCCATGCCTGTTTATCTGATGATGAATACCTTTAGCCATCAGTATTTTTTCTTTTTTTATTCCTCACTTCTTTCTAGATTGACCTTTCTCTTTCCTGACATTTTTTCAGAAATACTGCCAGGTTTTTGATGTGGAATATATTTGTATTTTCCTAAGGTAGGCTCTTACTACTACAACTGCTCCAAGTTTGACAACCACTTCTTTGACGTTTCTTTATCTATCCATATTTGTCTTCATTTCCTTTTATAGTCAGGGTATGGGTTTGGTTTGTTCTTTCCTCGGGGGACATAGTTTGCTAAGGAGTGTCTGTGTCTGTGTATTCAAGCATGTTCAGTCTATATTTGGGGTCTATTTTGTTAGTTTCTACTAATGAAAATATGATGGTTTTCATTATCAGTTTGTCTGCCGGTTAGTTTCATGGGATAGATTGATAGTTTTGTCTATAACTAGGACAAGAATGTCGCTTGAATGACTAGTTTTGGCCAAACGAATGCCAAAACCCAAAGATATTTAGCGCACTAGTGTATGTGACAATTTAAAAAAAAAAACAATTTGCTTGAAAAATTATGGAAACAATCAAAATAAGTGCCAATTCCTCATCTTTTGGTCAACAAACTTTGATAATCAACTAATTGTTTCAGCTCTAATTCAAAAAAGGACTTTATGGGCAATATAATAACATAGTAACCTTTAGATGGTATTGTTCTATTGTTCTATAGGGAGGTCAAGATTTGAACCTAATCTGGATAAAGGCACCATGATTTGGTTTATATCATATTGTTTTCTTGGCATGAGAGTGAGAGCATGGTTTGTTGCAAAATTGAGACATTTTACTGGCCTCATGGTGCGTTAAGACTGACCTGACTTCACTGACCTCTGTGGCCTGAGCTCTCTGTACGCAGCAACCCCTCAGCAGGGTCAAGCCTAAAACTGTAAGCATTATCAGCTAACCTCATGCTAATGCAGAGAGGTTCCTCTCTGTCAATTTAACAATTAAAAACAACAGTGGATTTGCTTAAAGCTGCAAGAAAAACTGGTTTGATTCATTCTGTTTTTAAATCTTGCAGCCGTCGCCCCCAACTCTATTTGAGTTGAAGCTAGATCCTGTTGTATTTTCTTCCTTGTGGTCTCTTTGGAATTTTATGAAGCCATTTCTACATAACCTGTGTACTTCTTTAGGTATTGGCAAGGTCCATTGTTTTGAATACATGGCATGATATTATTTTTTTCTTTAAAAATACTACTGTATCCCTTTCATATATGAAAATGAATACTATACAAATATACACATGCCTTTATTTCTGCGACAATCTATCAGTTTAGAGAGCAGTGATTAACACTCATCGTCTTCTGTGGTTGTATTGACTGCGCCACGAAACGATCATAACAGAGGCTGTTGGCTACGGGCTATTGTCCTAAACTGCCCCCTACGGCCTTTTTGTCCCCTGCTGCCTCCTAGCCTGGGGTCGTCAATTCATCACCTTTACCACCTCCATTAGCACCATTTCTTCCTCAGAGAGCCTTTAGTCGCCCTGAAGCAGCTCACCAAACAACTGCTTAGGTCATGGTGTCAACTGTATAGCATATAGACTGTTAGTCATGGCTGAACCACTGAATCATATAAACTGTAATTCTGTGATTTACAGGGCTGCGACTTGTGATCTATGACACTCTAAGTTTGCGCGTTAACAAGGCACGTATGTTTTAATGACAAAGGATGTAAGTTCTTAATTCAATTACCCTGTAACAGATAATTTAGCAGCTAACTAGATCTGAAATTCCATTAATTGACTCGCTAACCGAAATTAATCAGACAAATTAATCAAATCACTCTGAGTGGCTGTTTAGCTAGGCCAATCAGTGCACAAGAAAGTAAACAAAAAAAGAAATTATATGATTTCACCCAGTTAGCCCTGTTTCTTGGTGATCACTAGTTCTTCGATGTCGGTTTGGTGTGTGGGGGCTTTAACAAATATCTTGTGATGGGCAAAAATGGAGTCTTCTGTGTAGAGTAGAACCGACCTTCATCAGTAGTAGCTGTGTCATTACTGTAGTTTTACAGTAGACCTTCAGTAAGGAGTGTTAACACTTCTTGAGCACACATGAAATCTGTCCTACGATGAATTCAATAACACACCCTTTGGTATGACACAATTGAGTCCTGGGAGCCTCTGTGTTTGTGGGTGTTGACTTTGTTTCTTCTGTGTGTGTGTGTGTGTGTGTGTGTGTGTGTGTGTGTGTGTGTGTGTGTGTGTGTGTGTGTGTGTGTGTGTGTGTGTGTGTGTGTGTGTGTCTTTGTGTGTCACCTAGTATGCGCTCGCACATTTGAGTGTTTGCATTTAATCTTGTGCTGCCAGCTTAGAGCAACGTTTTTCCCCGGAGATTAGAGGATGTTAGAGGCACTTCTGTGGAAATAGTCTCTCTTTCAATCTCCTAACACACACATGCAAGACAAAGTGGCTGTTTGCAATGTTGGTGTGTTTGTTTACATCAAGCGAGTGATAAGACCCCGCAATAGACCGTGGCTAATACGTTTTTATGAATACTCAGACCAAAGATTAAATAATGAGCCATATGGTCATTAGTGTTGATGGTGTTATTAATGTTCCTTATTGTGGGGGTGTTTCAAATTGACTTATGTCTTGTTAGAGAGGAAAAATCACTGTGCAGTGTGTATAATTCCATTTAATAAATCAAGAAGATAATATGTACAGATGAAACACTGAAATGCTTTTGTTTATGACAGGCTTGATTTATAGATAATGGCCCAGATGGGTTTTAAGTATTCAGAGTTAGCATTTGAGACGTTTCCACTGAAGCCAAGCCCAAAATTCTAGCACAACCACTTCACAGATGAGCCAGATTAGTAGTAATTAAATTGATTTGTCTGTATCTTTGATTGCCACAGTTGATAAATATCAATAATACTGAAAGTAAAGTCAGCCCCCTGCTGTCATGTCTCAGTTTACACAGGTGCTGCAATGTTATGTCAGACCTGCTGGATTTAGACGCTCTGCTCCCGCCAGATTGCAGCTTCCAATGTGTGTGTGTATATTAACTCAAAACTGTGTGTGCGTGGTGAATGTGTTTGGAGCTGTGGGAGTGCAGCACAAATTCAGATAATTCACTCTTATACTGCAATGAAACACACACCCAGACACAAGAAGCTTGCGTGGCACTGCAACATCATAGACGGAGCATGGGACAGTGGACCAAAGAGCAATTAACTTCAGGTCTTCAGCCTCATCCTTCTTTTGGCTGGCTTAGAGCTTCAAGTCTGTCATTAGACAGGATCTTTTTTGCGAGACTCATTTACTTTGCTCTAACGACCAGAAAGAAAGACCCAACAACGCTGGCGTGAGATGAAGACAGTTTAATGAGCAGGATAATCAGGAGAAATTAGATCTATATCAAGTTCTGTGTGACATTTTAATCCACTGTAAAAATATCAATTCATCAATGCATTGCAATGTATTTTTTCCCAATTCAATATCGATTCAGAAAATCCTCTGAATCGATTCAGGCAAGCAGCAGCCCCCGACCACCCGCTGTCCCTCGCCGGACGCCTTTCAGTCCCCGCCTCCAACAGCTGGAAGCGCCTCGCTTGAGGGTCGGAGGGTGATGCGCCGCGGAAACACCTTCGGCGCTGCAGAGGCGGGTAGCCGATGTCTGACGCACCGCTCTTTCGGAGACTGTAAACTCCCAGCGTAGCCGGTCTCACCCTGGCCGCTGCACCGTGCGCCCGCTGGTAGCACTTTCCTCCGGGGAGAGAGGGGTGTTCAGTGTCAATATTTTACCCCCTCGCATCTAGCCGGAGGGCAGAGGGACCGCGGTTAAGTCTAGGGCTGGGTATCAATCAAAAGTTTTCGATACTGGTACCAATACCGATACCTTCACTTCGATACCGGTTACTGAACGATACTTTTTTTGATACCAATTTTATAATATCAATTCTAACAAAAAGAAAATGACATAACACATTATAGTACAAATCTTGAGTTTAACTTTTCAACTTTGGTATTTTTCCACTCCAAGCAGTTTTCTTACAGAAAAAATAAACTACTAATATTAATTTCTAGTGCAAAAGAACACTTGCAAACAAGTGACAAGTCAATGTCTAATGCTCACTGCTACATACTGAGGACCTTTTCACTTAGCAGTTTTTCTTCAGAAAAATCAACATGTCTGCTTTCTCAGGACACAGACAAGCCCGTTCCTGGCTGATGGTGTCTACTGTGAGGAGAAGATAAACATAAGAGTGAACGTTAGGTGAGCTGTTTAACCAGCCGACTCAACTGATGAGCACATCTTTACAAGATAAGCTTTATCTGTTACTGTCAATCTCTAGTTAGCTTTTGATTTAGCTAGCTACATAGCCATAAAATAAAGCTACACACTAATATCTTAAGTTAGCATTACACACCGGAGTCCAGTGGTGGAGATTTTGAATCTGTAACGTCCAAAGGCGGATTTAAATGCTGAGAGGAGGATGGCTGCATTTTGCTCTTCATGCAGTCAAACACGGGGCAACTGTCTGCTCTTAAATTGATTCCGTGCACAGTCAGGTGCTTCATCAAATTAGTCGTGTTGCCAGCTTTAGCAACGATGACTTTTTTGCGTATATTGCATCGCGCACGATTGGCATCAATCTTGCTAAAATGGAGCCACGCTTTTGACCTTGGTGTAATTTTTTAATCGGTTCGACGACACACACAACTACCGTTCACACGTGAACCCCGTCTGTGGACGTAACCACAAAACGTCTCTGGTAACCGCATATGTATTTTTCCTGCATGCCGTAATCACGTGTAACGTTACAGCAATCATCGGCAGCATTATCAGATCTTGATCACGTGATTAACCTCTGGGGACCGAAACTTGGCACCAAAAGACGAGGCATATTTTGATAATTGGTTCTACCGAAGCATTTTTGTCAGTGCCATAAAAGAACCGACGTTCGGTACCCAGCCCTAGTTATCTCTATGTTTATGTCAGACGAAAATGTACCATGCAGTCCCAGAAACAATGGCATTATCTCAGCTTAACTATGGTTGCACTATTTTATATCTAAACACATCATGTGCCTCTGTTTACATTTCTATTCAAACTAGAACTTCCTAGAGGAAAGATTTATAATTTAAGATTACTTTTTTTAATTTAAAAATTATCAACAGGTACTCTAATGAATTATTTGTTTATTACTACTTATTACTGAATCGATATTGAAGCATTTAAATATCGATATATTAATATCGAATCGATATTGAATCGAATTGCGACCTAAAGAATCTAAATCAAATTGAATCGTGAGGTTCTTAACAATACCCAGCCCTACTGTAGGCACTTCAGGTATTCTCTGTCTTCACCTAACTCATCATGCTGATATAGTGCTTCTCCCGCGCCTGTGTAAGATGCAGCCTAGTTTCAAGAAACAATACCTCTGAGCTTTAATTGTCAGCTCAACCTGTCAACTTGACAAAGTTTCCCTGTGAAAAGTTGTTTGACCCAGTGGCAGCTGCCTGCGGAGGAGACAGTTTATGTCAGTAGTAATGATAGACTAGCACAATATTCCAATAGCACCACATTAATGTAATGGACTCACTGGAAAACTCTTATCAAGGTTCTCTATTAGACTGTGATGGAGCCAGTCATAACAAGCAGCGTTAGTGACATACTTTGTTTATTTAACATGATACTGGGGCATTATTCTTCAAAGTATCATCCACATATGAGACAAATTGTCCTTTTTTCCTTAGCAGGCATGTAATACATAGTAATCCATTCATACATTGCTACATATCCTGTCTACAGGCAGTTTCTAACCCTACAAAGTTTACTTACATGCCTTATAATTACCTTTTTACTTTACATGATTAAAATTCCGTTCCGGATCCCAGTTTGTCTGCTGGCCTGAAGTTGGTTGTTCCTTATGTAATGATCATAAATCCAGCCTAGAGCCAGAAGAAGAAGCTTCATATCTTACTTTGCCCTGAACCTGAAGGGCTTCTCTCATTTCAGCCTCCAAGCAGCCAACTACTTCTTATTTTCTTCACTTTTTTCTGTGTCCTCAGGTTGTGCGCGGCCACCCGGCGTGCAGCACGGAGACTTGCTGAATCAGACCGAAGCTAACCGGGGCTCTTTTCCCCCGGGAACCCTGCTGACTTATGGCTGCGAGCCTGGCTACACTGCAGATGGACCCAGCAGCATTATATGTACCAGCTCTGGAGCTTGGTCCCATCAACCACCACGCTGCATCAGAAGCAACGGTGAGCAAGACTCAAAAATACTAAAGAACATACTTTAGCATAATTAAGTGTAATTTAATTCTTTTGAAAAGCACAGTATGTAATTTCTGTTCCTGGGTGTCTCTCAATCTAATAAAAAGATTCCAGTAACTTGGGATCGTGGGATTGAAGGAGTAGAATGGGCAACAACATCAGGCAGAATGGATTGCACACAGTCTGATTTTCATGTGGCTCCCTGTAATGTGAATTAGATTGGTGGGCTCTCTTATCCTGTTAATGTTAGCAGCAGATGTTTGTGAACACGCTGTCTGTTTCAACTAACCATTGAAATAGCAACCGCATTATCCCAGACTCCCTTAACAAATCACATGATTTTAAGAGTTGTTACATGAAGAGTAACTTAACAACTTTGCAAAACGGCCACAACAAATTCTAAATCATTTGTGCCTTCTTGTAAATCTGGCATTAAATGTAATACAATAAGTTGTTTCTTTCCTTGTAAATAGTGTCTGTATGCTTACATGTCTTTACCTGTTTAGTACCTCTCTACAGTTGTTTGAAACACCTTTCCAATTGATTTCACCATTTACACTGAATTCATTAAAGAAGACAATATTTTCACAGTAAACATGTCAATTTTAACTGTAACTAATAAATGCTACTTCTTTGTTGTCCGTGGAAAAAGTCCCCAGATTCCCTTAAAAAGACGCTCAATTATGAGACTTGTTGCTTAAGGAGAAACTTCATAAACGTTGTGAAATGCTGTCTTCAGCTTATTTTCAATTATTTGGGCCTGCTTGTAAGATATTTCTTTGTTTGTTTAAAAGACACAGTATCCGTTCCAGTTATGTACATGTAAATGCTGTGAATTGAAGGGCTAAAATCTGTCCACTTGTGAACAGATCACTCAGGACAGATGATAATATCAAATGTTATCAGCTTCTCAGACCTCTCACAGATGTTCAAGCAGAGGCGACCCAATGAAACGCACAAAATACTTTGAGTAAAACTAGGATGTCTGTGTGTTTGATCATTATTGAAACATTTGGGAAAATGTAAATGTATAATTCTATACAATAATATATATATAATAATATATAACAAATCGTTAAACTAGTGTCTACTCTTTTTTGTCAACTCAAATGCAAACCTATTATTAGAGCCCATAGAAAAACCATTAATATAACAATAGCACACTGACAACAGCTATGATTTTTTTCACTTCCTAAAAAGTCAGTTTCAAAGCTTCTGTGGTTGGCCTTGATCAGTTAAATATGACACAGTATCATAACTTGAATAGAGAGGATTGTCCTTGAGAGCCAGCAGGGAACACATTTCACCCGAAATACGAGCATTTAAACTGCAGGAATCAAACCTGACCACAGGTAGAAATAACACCAAACATAATGTCAATACACAACAACAGCCACAATTGTTCAAATCTCTATTTTCTCTGCCTCTTCCCAGTGTGTTCGCCCCCCACTGAACCAGAGAACGGGGGCTACCGCTGTCACCCATCTCCCTGCCACCGCCTCACCCAGAAGACCGTCATCGAGTACTTCTGTGACGAGGGCTATGCTCTGAAGGGCGACTACAAGTTCCTCACCTGCCAGAACGGCGAGTGGGACGGTCCCATGCAGATTAGCTGCCGCCTCACACAAGGTCAGTCACCTTAGCTAAATTAAGATGATGTGCTCTGTCTCTGCCTCATGCAGGAAATGTAAATCAAACCAGATTTCAACACATTATAACTTGCTCTCTGTCTTCCTCTGTCCCTCAGACAAGGAGCCCAGCTCTCCGCTGGGTATACCAGCTCTGTCAATTGTGGCGTCCACAGCCAGTTCTGTGGCACTCATCCTGCTTTTAGTGGTGCTGTTTGTTCTTGTACAGCCCAAACTTAAGTCCTTCCATCACAGCAGGTAAGACACCCACACAAAGTCAAGTAATTCATGATCCCTGGATATAATAACGGCTCAGTGCTGACTCAATTGGTCTATTTGCAGCGATCAGTGCTGCTGTTTATGAAGACGAAAAACAGATTTTGGTTTCTTACATCCCAGATCTTATTTTGGTTGTGTTAGCTGATCAGTTTTGTTCTAATAATATTTCAGTTGTTGTTTCAGATGCCCTTTCTTGTGATGTTTGTTTTAAAGGGGAATTCTGGAAAAATTTTCACCTGGCCCTATATTTATATTTTTTCTAATGTAAATGTTTCCTCATTATCATATTACTTACCAAAAGCTTTGGAATCAGTCCAGTAGATCACCTCAGCTGGCAGCTGTAACAGTGCTGCAATGGCTGCTGCTTAATCTTTTGGGGCATCTCTGACTGTCAATGTTACATCCACACAAAGCGTTTGTTATGGCCACTGTCAGTTGGAGGTCGTTATTCTAAGTGTCTAACAAAAATCAAGAAAATAATTTGTTTGGAGACAGAAATAATAAGATCGTTTCTGCAACAAGAAACACAAGTCTCGTTCAAGGAGAACTCTCGCTCGGGGCGCCTCAGTAGCTCAGTTGGTAGAGTGTGTGCTCCGTGTTCAGAGGCTGTGTCCACACCGCAGTGGGCCAAGGTTCAAAATCAACCTGTCACTTCAGATCCTTACTGTCAGAGTAAAGCCACAGATAAAGCCAAAAAAAAGTTTTGCTCTGAAATCTCGTGAGAGGTGAGTTGTTGCAGGAAGACGACAGTGAAATTATGAATTGGAGAGAGAAGTTTGGAGTTTACCTAGAGGAGCTAGGAACTTTCTAGATGATGTAACAGCGCACCTCACGAGATTTCAGAATGAGACTTCACCTAAAATAAGACTAATGTTTCTGGTTATAAACAGGATCTTGCTCTTTAACAAATGTGTTAAATGTTGTCAGACACTTAGAATAACATCAGCCTGGTAGTGACAAAAAAGTCCATGTCGCTAGATTGGCTGCAATAACTGGAGCCATTGGCCAAAACTTTTTGTAAATACAAACAATTGACATACTAAAAAAAGTACATAAAGGGCCCAGGTTTAAAGATACTGGAATTCCCCTTCAATAGCAATCATTGTTACTATGTTCCTCAGAAAGTTGACACTTCCTTAGGTCACATTGATAAATTAAACCATAATCATATTATTTGATACTACGTTTCATTTAGTCTTTTCTCATGAAGAGAATGTTTATGCTTCAACCTCCGTCAATCTGTAAGTGTTTTGCATTCTTCTCCTGCACAGGGGGAACGTGTTGAAAGGATTTTTTTTATCAGTCTTTTGCTTCGCACACAAACTGTGTTTGGTAGAAACGCACAGAAGCTTTAGTTCTGTTTGGTTTGGAGGAACACTGACCTTTTTATATTCGGTGCTTTAAAACCACCTCCCAATATGTCACAAAGTAACATAATAGAACAGAAAAGCCAAGAATCTGTCCTTTGGACACACCTATTCTTCAGAGGTTTTGGTTGAAACAAATTCCATAAACAAGTCATCTGTTTAAAATGCAAAAGGCCTAACTAGTTTTACAAGTTCACATTTCCTAAATACTTGAGAAATGAAAGTGAAAGTAAGACAAAGTTCATCTTATCTAAGTCACTAATGTGCCTCTGCTGTGGCTCTGATATAAAAAAAAAAAGCCAGAATGATTTGATCTAATGTTCATTGGCCTGATGTTGTGCTCCACAGTTGTCTTTCTCTCTGTCTCACTCTGCCTTCATCTCTGTCCATCAGGAGGGAGCAGGGAGTCTCAGGCCAGCCCAGCTCCATTATGGTGGAGGGCGTCCAGGTGACACTGCCCTCCTACGAAGAGGCTGTATATGGAAGTGGCGGACCCTGCGGTGCCTCTGGTCCTCCTCCTTCTCCACCACCTCCTGTGGCTCCTCCAGAGTCGCGAGTCCCCATCGTGCTCTCTGAGGGGCTTCCTCAGGGAGCTACTGGAGGCCAAGGCCCCAGCAGAACCCGCCACCACAGAGACTTAGACTTCTGTCTCCCATCCACGTCCTCTTCATCATCCTTCTCCTCCCGCCGTCACGCAGAGACTGTGCTGGTTCATCAAGCCCCCTCTTCCTCTTCCTCTTCTTCATCATCATGGGCTAGAGAGCACCCTGGGGGTGCATGTGCTGGCCCCCTACCGCTCCGTAGAGACTCTGAGAGCAGCGACCAGCACAGTCTGCTTTCTGTCGCCTCTACAGATGACTTTTCTGATGGTAAGTGGACACAGACCATGTTTTTCCACACATTCGGTTTTTAATAAGATGACTGACCAATATCGATATTGGTAATTTGTTTTTGTTTTTTACATGAACACAAAAGATGCACCATTTTTGGTTGTAGTCCACTAACTTTGTTAGAATTATAACCAAGGTATGTCAGTTAACAGTTGCAGAATAAACTCTGGCGTACGCAATTATGAAATTTCGTATAAATCATATTAAAACCCCTGACAAGAGCATTTTCACTAGCCAGCACAATCAGTGTTTTTTAATAGAAATTTCGCCACATTTTCAATGTAATTTACTGTATAGACTCACATTCAGTACAGTACTAAAATCAGACTTAATTAAAAGTTTGGATTGTTTGATTTGAGTTAACAGGCATTTTTTGATATGGCCAGAAATGTTTAGTTAAAAACATTTAAGTGAAGAATTTACAGTGTTGCAAAGATGTTTACTAAACTTAGCATGCTAAACTGCTAGCCCTGGCCTGTCCTGTATTATTATACTGTTAAAGCCACCAAAGTTACTGCTTGATCTAATCAGTGAACAAGATAAAAACACTAAAAGTCAAGAAAGGAAATATTTTTACACCTATATTCCTTACTAAACAGAAAAAAAACAACCACACACCAGTATCCAGAAGGGTTAGCTGTGCTGCTGCCCCCTACAGTTGTGGAGCTACTGTTAAAGTCTGGACATTGCTTAGAAATTATGCTGTATATAATTCTAATTAACCATAGAAACACTGAACAAATTTAAATAATTTCACCTAAACATTTTAACTTACCTTTCATACAGTGGTAAAATAGCAGGGAGTGTTTAGATATTGTTTTTATTATTATTATTACAAATGGCCAATAATGAGCTTGTTTAATGCAGCCTGTTGGCTTATTTGTTAAAGCAACATTAAGTAGTGCAACACAGCTGCTGCAAAGACAAATCACAGGTTTCTGTAACAGTTTGTCAGATGTAACGTAACTTAACGTGCTTATTACAAACAACTTCTGTCTTTAAATAAACATGCTTGCTCAGGCATTTTTGACCCTCTCAAGAGTGATAGGGGGCAAGGAGGCTGAGAGAGAGAGAGACACACGTTGTTCACTGGGTTGTAAGTCAGTGTACCATGAAAATTATATTAAGTGTAAAAATGTTACATGATGTTGCTTTAAGATCTGAATCAGAGAATGTGTGCAACAGAAAACATGGAAGGAAACTGATAGTCGGGCAAAGCAATGACCTCTCATGACTGAAACATACAGGAAATCCAATTTCATTGAAACCTTTTCTGTGATATAATGACTTGTATGACTGTATGGTGGGTAGACGGCTGACTCTAGTGCCACTGTTCTATTCTGATATATCTGTTCTATTCCTCCGCAGATATTCCCCTATTGAAGGAAGCATGAAGCCTGCCAGCCTGCTATCAGCATCAGCAGCAGAGCCCCTCTTTCCCTATCTCTCACTGCTGACCAGGACTGACTGAATGTGGCTGTCAACCTTCTTCCCCCTCTCAACTCCCCTCAGCAGCCAGCAGAGAAAAGACTAGAACTACGCCCATTCCCCACGCAACCTCTTCTGCCATTGCTACCCATGCAGAGCAACGCCAACAACCAATACTCCATGCATCATAAGCAATGACGGAGCACCACTGGACCCAGCTGCTGGATCAAAATAAAGACAAGCCAGATAAACAAAGTGGTGCCGGCTCAACATAAATCCTATAGATCCCATGTATACGAGTAAAACATACATCTTGAGTCAAGGTTGTGTACTATAGGCTATGTATTACCATACACTTGCCTCCTCCCAGGTGTGGTTGTCCATATTAAACTGACCTGCAGAGGCTTCATCGGAGCGGGCTATAGCAACCGAGACACTTTGACTCTGTCTGGGATACGAAAAAAAATTACTTGTGATGTTTGCTCCTGACGCCGCGGCGCTCAGAAACAGAATCGTCTTCCCGCTGTACTTGAAAAGTTGTGAGTGGCGGCTGGTGTTTTTTGCAGCCCGCTTTGTGAATGTTGCATGTTGTTTTTTTAGTTATTGCTGTCACAGCACAGTGGCCCATTCTGAATGAAGCATGAAGCCCCCCTTCTCAGTCTCTCTCTCTCTCGCTCTCTCTCTTTCTCTCTCTGTCTCTCTCTCTCTCTCGCTATCTGTGTAACCGGGTGGCGTCTAGCATGTGGATTAGGGGGATTGAGAACCACTTCACAAGAGCTAAAAACAGGGTGCAGCGTCTTACCAAACACCATATCACAACTATAAAAAGACCCGTCTTGCTCCTTTTTTTTCTGCTTGCCAGCTGCACCCACGATCTGGAAGATGCTTCTCCTGTCGCATGAGTGGGATCGACTGGTGTTTTGGTTCCAGGACTGCGCCGTACATCTTACCTTAATGAGGAGAGGGAGACGTGTAAAGTCACATTTTGTCTTGAAGCCGAGGAGGCACGGTGATTGGGCACGACTGAACTTTTAACGTTGTTTAATTTTCCTCTCACTGTATTTATTGTTTGGTGTGTGGCTCTGTTTGCTTTGAGTTGCTGAGTCCGAGAGCGCGCGCGTGTGCGTGCGTGCGTGCGTGTGTGTTTGTGTTTGTGCGTGCATGTGTGTCAGCTAGGCAGAAGGTGACACTTCCTCGTATGGTAGGCCTCGACACAGCCATAGTCTGATTTGCCTCTCTTCAGGCTGCACAATGTCCCCGTCTTTCACCATAAGAAAACTAGTCACATGAACAAACCAGCGTCACTTCAGGCATCGGGGTCCACTACACAATGTGTGTATTATTCATCCACTCTCAAATATTTATCATTTTCTGCTGAATGGCTGGAAAACACAAGTCTCCTCAGAGGAAATGGCTCCCGCCCACCTTCAGACTGTACCGAAGACTCTCCACTTTTGTGCTTTATTGACACAACTGCAACTGGTTGCAGTGAAAACGAGAAAAAGTTTTGTGATATAGCACCCCACCCCCACTACACGCACTCACTGAACCCTCCTAATGCCAAGTGAAAATGTAAGAGAGAATGGTGTTATTTTGTTAGAAATCATCCACCTGTTTTCATCTCCACTCGAAAAAAAGCTTTGGTGGTTGAGCTGGTCACCCTGGAAACAGCATGACTCCAGAGGATCCTGAGAATTACTTTTCAAGCTTAACTGCTCAGAAGAAGAAAAAAAAACACACCCCCAGAACAACCCGTGTGGATTCCTGTTCTCAATTTTATTTGGCATTTGAGGCTGTCTGTCAGTGTCAACGGCTACATTATTAATGCAAACAGAATGTTGCCTTAGACTTGTACATTTTCTTTTCTATTTTTTTTTTTGTTGGGATGTATAATCTTAAGCCTCCGCGTTGGTTGCTTTACAGTACTGCAACGTGTTCTGTTTTCCCAATGGCCTTACTCTGTTCTTTTTCTATTCTATGCATAAAACTGTCTTTGTGTATTTATCAATGACTTTACTTCTGTTGTGGACACGACTAAACGAATGTCCATCCTTCTCTCCTCCTGCCCTAGCTTTTCCAGCTACTGTGAAGATGATGACGATGAACCTATAAGCACCTATATTTCACTATTCTTTTGCTTCTCTTTTGCTACAAGGCATTAAGAAATAACGGGATTGAAAAGAAAAAAAAAGTGAAATTAATTTTTGCATTCAGAAGCACTGTTGTACGGTGTTGCTTCCCTGAAAAAGAAAACAGGTTAAAAAAAACTACACATCTTGATTCTAGATTTCAATGCTTTCAGCTTTGGTTTTTTTCCTCTGTACATGGCAGTGGGTGTGAAGATAGTAATTTAATATTTGTATAAAGTTTAATTTAATTTTACAGTGTGTATATAACTTTCTAATTAAAGCTTTCTTTTGAATGTGGAAGATGATGTGTCATTATTCAATGTATCAGTCTGTCTGTGTGACTAACTCTTGGAAAAGGTGCACATTTCAGCCTGAAAAGCGGGGTCTACAACGAATGTCAAGATATTCCCGATACCCATAAACCATGGCAATGTGTATCTGCTTCTATTGGTCAAAATGATATGATTTAATTTAGCCCTTGGCTTAGATACTGGAGGATCTGAAACTTCCTGGCACTCCTGTTCGGTACCCACTTGAGTGGCTGCTCTTGTCTATTTCCTATCTCTGTGTTGCCTGTAATCAATGTAGATATATTTCTAGAGCTAAATATAGCAAGTATAGGGTAGTGCATCACAGTTCCTCTTAATACTCTCCCCGGCAATAAGATCACTTTAAAACCTCTGGATAGAGCGTTACGCCATCTGCTCCATCAATTCAAACTCAAGTCAATCATTGACAAATCTAAAGTTATATGTACTCTTGGTCAAAGGTTGTCATAGTTTATTATTTCTTCATAACTGCTTCCTGAATTTTGCTGCTGTGTTTGATTAGACTGCAGAATGACCTGCCTGAGGAGCTCAGCTCCCTTTAAAGCCGTGCTCTCTTTTTAATTACTTCTCAAAACCAATTTTCTATGCCTGCATTAATGAGAAAATTGCCCTTTCTGACTCAACTTGTGATTCATTATTGTGCTTTTTGTCCTGCTGTTATACTGTTCTCACCAGTGAGCCTTATTAAGCTATAGCTGTTGTACAGTGTGTGATCCATTCTTGCTCAAAGCACAATAATGCTTATTGTGTCTGAGTGACACCCGGTGGTCAGAGCTAGGAACTGCATTGCAGCGGGCATCATATTGATAATAATTCATGTATATTGTGAGGAACTTTAATAACAATTTGGTGTATATACCAATAAGGCATTAAGGCGTCTTGGAATACAGAACTGATCTAATGAGCACCACTGATGACATGTAACTAAGGACATTCATTCAAGTACTGTACGTAAGTACCATATTGAGGTACTTGTAGTTAGTATTTCCATTTTCTGGTACTGGATGCATCGACTCAACTACATTTTGGAGTCAAACATTGTACTTTTCACTCACTACGTTAATTCAATAACTTATCATACTTCAATAACTAGTTATTAGTTACTTTTTAGATTACGTGCTGGATCACAGTTTAAAAACATCAGTATAAATGAAGTTTAACTAAAAATCACTGATGCCAATCACCAGCAAAATGCTGAGTATCGGAGATGATCACTGGCCAGGCCCAAAATCAATCAACCCATAGTATACCGGACACTACTCAAAATTAGTTAATGATCCTTATTCTGTGTTTTGTCAATATTTTTGCTCATCAAAAATAATGCAACACATTTCGTTGGACTTTTATTACATATCCATGCACAAGCATATAAGCACCCATATTCCAATATCCCTGACCAATTTTGAGAATGTGAATAATTCATTTTTACTCGATAATTACTTATAAGTACATTTAATGGCAGCTACTAAAAAAGAAAAACTTTAACTCAAGTGCTATTTGTATAAATGTATGACTTTCACTTTTACCAAAGTAAAATTTTAACATGATATCTTTACTATTACTCAAATATGACATTTGGGCACTGGTGAGCGCAGAGCAGATATATTTAAATAAATAGATAACATAAAATAAACCTAAAAAGATAAATAAATAAATACAGTAAAAGTAAATAAAAATAAAATAAATACAATACAGTAAAATAAATAAATGAAATACAATAGAAAATACGTAGAATAAATACAACAAAAATTAAATTAAAAATACTAAAAATACATACAATAAAAAAAATGTTCAAATAAATACAATGAAATGAATAATAAATAACACACATTTTAAAATGACTAAATACAGCAAAATAAAATATAAATAAATACAATACATTTCGTAATAAATAAATAATCAAATTAAACATACATAGAACAAGTACAAAACAGTGAATACAATTTTAAAAAGGAATAAAATGCTTTTGAAAGTAAAATGCAATAAATAAATACAATAAAGTGACAAATAAATTAATAAAATCTAAAAAAAACAAACAAAAAGAAGCGATGGAGAAATGGAGCTCCCTTGTACTGTAGGAGACAGATAACTACCTCCAGAAGATGGCGGTAATGCCACAAAGATGGCGGCTGCCGTTAGCCCTTGAAAAAGAAGGCGAAGAAGAAGCAGCCTGCTCCTCCTCCTCCTCCTCCTCCGTTATGTTCCCTGGGTCATTTCCGTTCCTCCTCCCTGAACTGCAGAGGCCCCATTTTGTTTGATTTCTGAGTCTGCAGTCACTGTCGACGGCCAGGTAAGAAACACCACAAGTCGGACCACTTGAAGGCAGATCGGACGGGTTAAAGTCCGCCATAATGTCGCCGTGCAGTTCTCCTGCTGTAGAGTAAAACATTATCTGCCGTGTGTGTGTGTGTCGTTAGCTTATCTTAGCCTAACGTTAGCCTAACATGGGGCCCGGCGAACACTGGAAGCTAGCTAGGCCTCACAGCTAACTGGCTAGCTCGCTAACGTTACCCCCAAAACATATCATTTGCGAATTCGACGTTTTCGGGTCGTCGTTTTATCGTTTTGTCGGCTTGATCCTCCACAATGACGCTGGTTTCTTCTCTCCTGTTTGCAGGTAACCTTACAACATCAATATGAGCGGATGTCGTATTTTCATCGGCCGTCTGAGCCCGTCTGCCAGAGAGAAGGATGTGGAGAGGTTCTTCAAAGGATACGGCCGCATCCGAGATATTGACCTCAAGAAAGGCTTCGGCTTTGTGGTGAGCCCCGTTCGTCAGAACGCCAGGAATTTTTCTCAGTTTTCTACAGTTTTTGTTTCACAGATTTCACTTTCCAACATATCCCGTTTGTT
This sequence comes from Diplodus puntazzo, assembly GCA_963678695.2. NCBI lineage: Eukaryota > Metazoa > Chordata > Actinopteri > Spariformes > Sparidae > Diplodus > Diplodus puntazzo. The sequence goes on from OZ023172.1 coordinate 13,100,047, forward strand.
CACACACCCTCAGTTAATCAACCCGTTTTCCCCTCGAATTACAATATGGCCAAGTGCAACAGCGGGATAGTAAGCTGCAATGTTCTTATAAAAGAATGTGCGACAAAACAAGAGTTATGTTCATTATAAAGTGCTGCAGTGACCAGTTGTTCTCTACAGTTGTAAGGAAACACATCTGTCTAGTGCAGACTCTATAAAATGTCACATGATTTTTTTTAGTGTCTACTCTGAATTTTTTCACCATGTCTGGCCAAAGATCATCACAGTGAGCTGTGTGCATCTTTTTTTTTCTCTTCCATTTTGAATGAAATTTGTCTCAGTGTTGGTAAAAGTCACAACCTTTGCTTTTGATCACTCACAAATCGATGTGCGGTGTGTTCTGTTTCTTCTCAAGATATCTGTGGAGCTGTGATGCATGTGTGGACCTTTTGATTGATGCTGGGCACTAGAATTAAATATCACTATTTTAGAAATGGCTGTCGGTTCTATCACAGAATATTGACGGAGAATTTTTATTTTTAAAAATCAGTAATGTGGAATTAAGATTTAAGTTGGCAAAAGGTAAATGTTAGAACCAAGTAGAACAGTCTGGTGAGTTCAGAGAAATTGCAGCCTTTAAAACCAGGAAGCGACAACACTTTAGCCATATCATGATCCATATCTAGCTCAAAGCTAAGACAGTATAGTGTATAGTCTCACGTGATGATAACATTATTGGGTTGTGCCGATTTTTTCCATAAACATTTTTGAGGTTCGGAGGGCAAAAGGCTCTGCTCCCATTTTTAAACTAGTTTGGTACTGTCCTCCTCAACACGACATGCAAAACTGCGTGAAAAGGCACAAATGTGAAGGCTCTGGTACATGTGGTGCGTTGTGTTTATTGTAGGAGTTTGACGACCCCAGAGATGCTGAGGATGCAGTTTATGAGCTTGATGGCAAAGAGCTGTGCAATGAAAGGTAGGAATTTCTCTCGCAGTAAACATGTTTATCAGAAATGTAAGAAATGCTGAGATTACAGTTATTTCTGTCATTTCAGGGTGACCATTGAGCACGCTCGTGTACGTCTGCGAGGTGGCCGCGGCAGAGGAGCCGGCGGTGGTGGCGGACGTTTCCCAGATCGCTATGGCAGAGGGTCCCAGAGCAGTCGGAGGTAACGTTTTTACTCTACACACAGTATCTGTAAGCATGGTTCACCAGATGGGAGAGAAGTTTAACTCGGTGTTATTTAAATGAGGATAGAACACATGTAAACAAATCGCTCTGAAAGTACGTTGTGTAAACAGCTCTGTTGTTAGGTGAACGGTAAATAATCACTATAATGTTTGTGATGGCTTTTGCTGGAGTACGTGTTTCTTTTTTTCGTTTCCGTAAGTAGGATGTAATAAATAACCCACACCTGAAAATGTTTAACAGCTTAATTCAAATGCAACACGAGCCCTCGCTCGCAGCAATTTAAAGATCGTTGCCATGAATTAGCCGCGCCATTGACAAGTAGCTAATGAGAGCTCTTACGCTGTGTGCCAGAGTCTCTCTGTCTGCCCCAGAATGTTATCGTTTAGTTGGTGGAGTCTTAACTTCTGTTTTCCTTCTGTTTTCAGTCGAAACCCTCCTCCGATGCGCACTGAGAACCGTCTGATTGTGGAGAACTTGTCCTCTCGCGTCAGCTGGCAGGTTAGTATTGGCACATGTTTTTTAATGCACAGTAACCCCTTAAACCCACAAATATTATCACTTCCAACAGTCTGCCTCCAACAACATAAATATACATATGTAGAATTTCCATGCTGCTAAAAACATAGAAACTCTGAAGTCAAATCAGTTGCTAATATATACATATATAAATAAACTATTTTGTTGTGATATGGCCCAACTTGTTTTTGTAAAAGCAATTAATCTGCTCTGATTAATCTGCATCTCATGCAGTTAAGTAATGAGTCAAAGAGCAAAACAATTAATTTGTTCCTTTTTCAAATTTTAACCAATTCTTCACCCCTTTATTTGCCAGCCTGACTGTTGTGTCATATGGAAGAGCTCGCTTATGGTGGAGTTAACCCCTTCTGGGTCCTTCTGTCTGGGTTGAGCCTGTGGTGTCAGCCAGTCTGTCCTACTCCTAGTTGACGCCTGCTGGTCATGTGAGCGCTCGCTCCACACTAAAGGCGCTGGCGGCCCCTTCACTCGCTCGCATCGCCCCCTGTCGAAGGCAGGGGGGCGCCTGGTGTGAGGCTGAGAGCGAGAGAGAGGAAACAGAGAGTTGGCAGAGAGAAAGGAGAGGAAAGAGCGAGAGTCGATGGTGATGGTGGTGGCGTATTGATCGATGGTTCGTTAATTTGAGGGGCTTCGATCGATCGATATCCCCCCCTCCCTTCCCCCCTCTGGTGTTCCCGCACATCGCGAGAGAGAGTGTGAAATCCTCCCAGGTGTCCATGGATATAATCTGCTGTTATCCCGAGGTTATGGTGGCTCGGAGAGCCTGCGGCCCACCCCAAAGGGTTTCGCTCTCAGGTAGTAGTTTCCTCTCTTCCACCCTGTTCACTCTCTTTACTGAGGCGGGGTGCCGAGACAGGGGCGGTCCCGGCGCAGGGAGCCCTGTGCCCTTCTTGCCAGGGACTCTTAGTGCCAAACGCTGCCTAAAGCGGCGCCACTGCAGTTCAGTTCATGCAGATGGTGTTCATGTCTCTTAGTTGTAATGGGAAGTGGGTCCAAGAATCTCAAAGCTGGCACAAAGACTCAGCCTGTCTAGTCAAAACTGGTTGATCACTAAATTGGAACTCATTACATTGTTTAAAGTTGTATATTTGTTGAAGGTGTGGCTGATTAACAGCGCCTGAGGTTCTTGGACTCCTCCTTCTTATCTGCAGTAGCCTGTGTAGTCCTCTCAGAGAATCAAACCTTCTCTCTTTTTGGGTAAATCAGTCTTGTTTAATGTCTTTGTGCCTGGAGCCTCTCCAAAAGTTGACTGATGTTTACGTGTGTAGGACCTGAAAGATTTCATGAGACAAGCTGGAGAGGTGACATTTGCAGATGCACATCGCCCCAAGGTCAACGAAGGGTAAGGTCATCTTCTCTGTTTGCATGAACTGACTATTAATATCATCCAGTTTATGATGAAAAAAAAAGCAAAAAACATACATAACGTTGAAACTAATTGTCGGCTCACGTGGTTTTTACAGGGTTGTTGAGTTTGCCTCTTACAGTGACCTGAAAAACGCCCTCGAGAAACTGTCTGGAAAGGAAATGAATGGCAGGAAAATCAAGCTCATTGAGGCAGCCAAGAAGAGGTGAGTGGTCTGCTGGGTTCTGCAGCCCGTTAAAAAAAACAAATCAATACATATTACTGTAGTCAGCTGATTGTGGCTGGTGCAATCCTTTTCCCACAGGATTGGCCCATGTTTCATTTTTATACATTAATAACTTCATTCAAAACTCTCAAATCAATTTCTGCCCCGTTAAAAGAGAAAAGTCTGAACAGTGACAGGCTAATTTTATATGGCTAATAATGACCTTAGTTTGGAATGGGATAAGAGATATATGGAGCGAGAGGCCAAAAAAAGTTAAACTTGGGTGATCTCTGCATAGAAGAAAACAGGATGCTTAGGAAATCTCACTCAATCATAATTTTGCTGTTTGAAAGTATATTTGGTATGTTAATGAAGAGCACTTCACTGGCTGAGCATACATGTGGTTTTTTTAAGCAGCACCTTGTTAACATTTAATTATGTAATAGAAATAAAGTTAGAAGGTCGGACACATAAATGAAATAGAAACCAGACAGGCTCATGGAAAGCATCACACCACCAATCTTACCAGCTGTTTCTCATTTATTCTCTGAGCATTAAATGGGATGAGACATACTTGATTCTGGAAGAGAGATTCACATGATTAAGCAATGTTCACTTGAGACGGGTTGATGGAAAGCAGAAGAGGTGCTATTTGAATGAAATTAAGAACATTAGTAAAAGAAATAAAAGGGATTCTATTCAAGTGTGTAGGTGTCGCCAGGTTTGGTAATGGTACTGGATTACATTGTATCTGCGTAACTTCTATATAAATAGTTTTATATTGGCTCAGCCAGGTTATATCACCAAGTCTACTCTACAGAGAACACATTTTGAAACTTGTTTTCCTTTTTAATTTGTCAATTAATTTTGTGAGTTTATAGCACAGTATAATTCAATGCAATAACGTGAAATATCAAGTTCCAGTGTATAAACCTATATAAATATGTAATTCACCTCATCAGCTGCCAGATGTGCTTGAAAATGCTTGAATTTGTCTCTGGAAAAAGTGTAGGAACCTTGTGTTATACATAATTATAGAAACGTAGTCCTAATGCAATTCTTCCTCTCTTTTTGTTTCCTAGGTCGAGAAGTCGTTCCCGTTCTGAGAGCTCCTCTCGCTCGCGGTCCCGTTCTCGTGGTCGCTCTCCATCCCGCTCCCCCAGACGCTCCCGCAGCCCCGCCAAGGCCCACAACCGGTCCAGGTCCCGTTCCCGATCCCGCTCCCGCTCCCGATCCCGCTCTGCCTCCCCTGCTGGCGGTGCCACCTCCCCAGCACCCAAATCAAAGGAGCCCGCCAAGAGGTCCTCAAAGACGAGCAAGTCTGCCACTCCTCCGTCCCCTCTGCCGGCTCAGAGAGTCTCCATCTCCCGTTCCCGCTCTCGTTCTCGATCACGATCCCGCTCTCGCTCTCCATCTACTGACAGCCAGCGCTAACAGCTGTGTTTGAGTTTAACCACTCATCAGTAGGAACGACTTGTGTCAGCAGTAGAATCAGCCTGGATGAACTGGCACACTGGAGGTCCCTTCTGAGAGCTGAGACAAGTTTGTTTTTTCATGTCTGGGTTGTTTTCTTTAGTATCCTCAAGTTTTCCACATTAAAGCGCAGATACATTGTTAGACGGGGACAATGATATCAGGTCAAATATTTTATTGCCATAATAGGGCATTTATAAATTGAATAACTAAAGAGAAGACAGTCGTGATGCTGTTTGTGTCCTCCCACTCATTACCCATCCAGCTAAGACTCTTATGTGTGTTTACACCCAGTGATTCCACTTCTGATCACTTTTATTAAAGCGGCAGGTCCAGGACTGGTCCTGCACCGATGATGCTTCTCACAAAATCACAAAAACGCCCAAGTCTCACTGTTCTTAAGCCTGTAAAGTTAGTGATATCCACACTTTGCAGAAGAGGGAATCTGTATTTTTCCGCAGTGTTTGGATGCTGTTGATAAGTCATGCCACCACTTTCTTTACTTTATCGTCAGTGAGAATTTTTTTTAAATCACCTTTTTCCATTTTTGTCCGTATCGCTCATGTTTTCCAAGTCACTTCTTCCTGTATTTTCTGACATACCGTACTGACCACAGCTGGTGTACGTGATATCTATTACTTAGAATGCTTGCATGTGCTTTTGTTTGATCAAAATTATACTCTTATCACCATTGAAATGTTTTATTTGTGCTTTAAGCTCAAATAGAAACAACCATCATAACTGGCATTGGCAGCTCGGTGTCATGAACACTGTACATTACGCAATGTTGTTCCTGCAGTTAAACAGCTGTACAGTAATTAAGGTCGTCCCTTTTTTCTTGCAGCTAACTGGGAGATGTAATGCTTTCCTAATGATACGGTCAACACTTTAATTTCAACACTGTAAAATGGTGTTGCCCACAGAATGCAGTTTATTCTAGCATTGTAATTTTCTTATTTGGTGTAGGGTTTTCTTTGTGTACAGTGTTGCAGACTTTTGTTTTACACAAGTGTGCAAAGTAATTCCAAGAATCTGTTGGTACTGTGACTGATCGTTACTGTGGTACAAATGAACGTGTAGACAAGAGTTTGGAAAAAACCTTTTTTGTACATAGGGATTTTATTTTCAGTGGAAAAATATGATGGACATTTGTATGGTGTAGAAGACTCGAAAAATAAAACAATTTTAACTAAATCACAATTTGTGTTCATTTCTTTATGTAAAACATTCACAAATAAAATTGCATGTTGTAAACTCACTATTGATAATGTAAAAAAATGTTTTGGCACAAAATGGCCGTTCTGCCTGTCAGTTTTGCCTTTTGTTTCAAGTACGGCAGAGGTTTTGCCTCTTTGGTCAGCAGGACTTCACACTGGTAAAAAAAAAAAAAAAAAATTGAGTGGCGTTTGAGATGCAATCCTTTATGGAGTCTCTTTAGGTGGGTCTTCAGTCTTTTCTCCTGTTTCAGCTTTTTGATATGTCTCTGTAGGCCGGACAGACAAGTGGATTAGAAAGACAATTTTAATAGAGTTTTCAGTTAACACAACAGAATCACTAAAGGATAATTACATTGGCGAAAAATGGCATAAAGCCTTTTGTGGCTCTAGAGGAAGCTGCATGTGATCTGATATATTGCCCACAGTGATGTCATTCAGTGGCAAAGTTGCATTGTGGGAAATGTAGGCACCAGGTTTTGAAAAGCAGTCCGCAAGTAATCAAAATCGATAGATCAGAATCAGAGGTAACACCTTTTGTTATTCCATGCATTCTTCCTTTTCAAAACCGGGTGCCTTTGATGGCGAAACGCATTAAGAAATATATTAGTGGCTTTAAAATATATGTATTTGGCAACCATGGTGTATGAGGTAATAATACAAACTCAGACATACAGTATTCATCTATTCCATAACTGAAATAACAAGCTGTTCTCAGAGGAAAATAAGTTCCCTGGCAACCCGTTTGAAGCCGGAAAGGTGGCAGGGTCCGCCACATATAAACAGAGTAAAACAGTATGGAATTGTGTTGTCCTTTAAAGTCGCAAAAACAAAGAGTATTTGTTTATTTGGTTTATTCAACCCTGTAAAATCCTGGTATCGGCCTCACCTTTCTCTTTGCGTGTGAACCACTGGTGACACCTGAACAGCACGATGAGGACCCCCGCCTCCATCAGCTGGATGCACCCGTAGACAATGGGGAACAGGAACAGAGGGCCGATCAGCGCTTCGGGGAAGGCCACCTTCAGGATGGTGGAGCACAGCTGGATGTTCTGGCAGCCTGTTTCCATAGCAACAGTCCTACACTCCCTGGAGGGGGGAATGGATGGATGTACACATAAAGGAGAAGCTCATGATTCTTTGTTCCCTGACATGAGTACAATGCTGCGTGTCTCAATGTACATCAGAGAGTCGCCTTACGAGCGTTTGAGTCTGAAGAGCGCTGAGATGACGTATCCGAAGGCGTAGCCTATGAAGGGCATGAGAGCGCCGACGGCCATGAGGGGAGGAGCCAGCACGCTCAGGATGGAGCCTCCAACCCCAATGCTGGTGAGACTAGCGATCACCACGACAGCGATCATCAGTATAATGATGCCTGCCTGAGAGCAGCAGAAAAAAAGTTAGACGGTGGCTTCATCAGCCTTTCTATGGTTTTCTATAGTATCATTATTATTAAAGAGATCTGGGTGTCTGGTCATGTTCTATATTTCTATATCTTTAAGTATAGAAATATATATAGAGGATAGGTTGGACCCGAGCGCGCACCCACCTTTGTGATGGTCTTGGAATACTGTGGCCTGTAGTAGTTGATGAGGATGCCGACGCCGCAGGGGATGAGGATCATGACCAGCGCTACGATGATCTCTACGTAGGGCACGGCGTTCCGCAGCTCAGGGAAGCCCTGACAGTAGATGTAGAGCAGCAGAGGCATCATGCCCAGAGCCAGCACCGTGGAGCAGCAGGTCATCACGATGCTGAGGGGGAAACACCGGGGGGGGGTGATGACAACTGCTGCTGGGGCCAGAGTTTATTCTCCATCACATCACATTCATGCATTCATACTCAACCAAGGAGCGGAACGGCACAAAGACTGGCCCCGTGACCCCCTGACCTTTTGCATGGGCCCACAGTTGGGTAAAAATCTGGTGAGCAATGAAGAATCTGGAACACTATGGTTGTTTCCTCGACTGCTGCTAAGAAGGATAAGAACAGATATTCAGCTTTAATAGCCACTGGATGATATTCACGTGTCCTGACTCTTTTTCTGTTGGCCAGCTAACCTTTCTTCCGGAGTCCTCCTTATTTACACATGAAGGTCAAAAGAGTAGAGCCAGTCCCACTTGCGATTTCATTTTGAATGTGCCTGTGAATTTGCTGAGATATACAGTAACGTCTGGATTCTGATTCGTCGCCAGCGTTGCAGCAGATCCTCACCGACACTGAAATGATCGGCACGCGCGGCAGGTGATGGGATGTTGTCCCATCCAATGCGTTTTATCAACCAACTCGTCGTTGTCTGAAGGGGTCTGTTAGATAGGTGGTGTTTTTGTTATTGGCGCCTCCATTAAAGCCCTCAAGCCGTCCTCTCAGACTGTTCTCGCCATCTGTTAGCCTGATAAGCAGACACACACCTGGTCCCTGATGATAAGGCAATAAAGCAAAGATGGACCCAGAATGTGAACCGTTCCTGATATATTCCTGGGCGCACAGAAGCTTCTGGAGCCAGAAGTGTTCACTTGAATCTTTATGTCTTCAGTTTACATTACAGTTTCATTAGTGTGTGTGTGTGTGTGTGTGTGTGTGTACCTGAGGTTCATATCCCCCCGCATAGCCAGGGACAGGATGTTGGAGAGGCTTCCTCCAGGACAGCAGCCGCAGATCAGAACCACCACAGCTCTGATTTCAGACAGCTGGAACGCCTGCAGCATGAAATCAAAGCACATTCACACTCAGATGGCAATTTCCAGCGCCGCTAACAATGTCTGGCGCTGATACAGATGTTGATTAAGGAATGGACTAAATGGAAATAAAACATATTCAGTCCGGATAATATTTTCTAAGGTCCTTATTAAATGACTTTCTATTTGCTACCAGCGTCAATCATAAACACAGGAGAGAAAACAATTTCAGGTCATGATGAAGTTCCATAATATTGGGTAGAAGGCAGACATCCCTATGTCTAATATCTCCAAAACTTGACAACTCGCACCAAAACAATCACAAGAGAAGAAGAGCTCTACAGGAAAGAGGAAAAATATGCATTTTTGATTCTGGGGTGAACTGTCCCTTTAACCACCAGAGCTTAAAGTAACACCAACCTTAGCTAAACAAAAGGCTGTGAGGGGCATGACACCATACTGGGCCAGCGCTGCTATTGCCACCCCCTTTGGTTTCATCATGTGATGCTGGAGAGAGAGGGAAAAAAAGATGTTTTGGCACATAATTCTTACATATTAAGGTAAAGCCCTACTTTATTAACACAGATTATGTATTTTAAACAATCGGATATCACCTGAAGTCACCTTGATCTTGGACACTTCCATGGTGCATCCCATTGAAACCATGACAATGGTTAAGACAACGATCAAAGATATGTTGATGGTTTTGTTGATTACAGGTGACATCAGAGACGTGTAAACGTCGCTGGTGTTCGCAGCCGTCGTGTTGAACCAGAAGCTTTCATTGAGCCACGAATCTGGATCAGAGAGCAGATCTGCTGTCGGGTCCATGGTGACTTCCATGTTGGAGCAGCACGTGCTGGGATGATGATACAAAGTAAAACAGACAAAGTAAGAACTTTGTCTGTTTTAAAATATGTCCACAAATGTGACAACCAGGGAAGCAGGAAGTCAGTCACAGCTGGGGGTGCTGAGGGATCAGGCCGTTTAATGATGTCATTGTAAATGTTGGACGCCAGTCATGTTTGCTGTCTCAGTTTGAATGGTCAACAATTTCCAATCATTTGAAAATGTTTTACACAACAGTAGAGAGTGAACCTGAACACCAACATAAAGGTCAAAGCAGCTGCAGCAGCTACAGTCAACAACAGCACAGAGATGACGAGGGAGAGGACAGTCCCCAGACTACATTATAAAATCACTCAATTCTGAGAGTTGTTGAGTTAAGAGCAGCTTTATAAACTTTGTGGAAAATTATGTATGTATGTATATTAATTATGTGGGCCTTCTTGTAAATTCGGCTGATGTAATACATTAGACTCTTTTGTTCTTTGTGATAAAAACATAATTTTGATTTGGTTACTTTCAGATTTCACATCTTTAGAGGACCTCTGATGAATTCATTAATGTTCCACTCATTCCATCACAGAACAATGAGAGCAGCAGAAATCATTGGAACACCAGATTGCCATCATATACATGTTCTATACGAGTGTGCGTAAACCTTTGACCACAAGTTGTGTCAATAAACACTTCTGCTGTCTCGCTCTTACTGTGAAGTGTCTGTCGCCTGTCAGCAAGCGCACACGCTGTGTTGATAAGCAGTGGTTACCCCGAGCGAACATGAGGAGCACAGGTTCAGAGTCTAGTTCATAACTCACATTATATGGTCCTGTGAACCCTGCACCTGATTTTCAAGGTAGAGCCAATTTACCTTTACTCTCGACTCTCAAGACATTTTCACGTGATAGGAGAGAGTTGTCTCAATTGTAACATTTTCACTTTTTAGTCTTTTACTCAGCCTTTTTCTTTTTTAACCAACATGTATAATATTTTTATGCAAACGACGTGCACGTGTCTGCTTTCACAAACTATTTAAAGTTTTCCCATACAGGGAACAAGTGGTGAGGAATTAAAGGGGCACTGTGTGGTGTTGGCGAAGAAATTTAAACCTAAATATTTACAATATTAATAAAGGGTATTGCAAATTTGTATTTTTTCTCATAACTTGATAAACAAGCTATAGAACAGCTTTAAGGCAACCCATCCCTATTTGAAATTGAGATACAAAAGTCGTGAGATGAAATGTCAACACTAAACTCATAATTATGTCTTTTTGACTCTCAAATATGTCGTACTATGGGAATCATTTTGATAATTTTTTTTGCCTTTAACTGACAGAAAAGTGCATCCATATGATCAATAAGTCAGTCCCTTCTTTTTCTAATTCCTTTATTTAGTGTGCATGATGTCAGACAGCAAAACATCCTTTTTTTTGCGGGATAGCTGAAAAGGTCAAAGTTGTTGGAAATAAAGTAACCGTGTGCGTCTCAGGTGCCCCGCACACTGTGCTGATATGTAAGACGTTCAGAAACTGCTGACTGACAGTAAATGTACATATATCTGCAGGAAGTCACTTACATTTGGCTAATCTGTTAAAGACACCCTGCTTTCTCAAACCTCACTCTCCAAGAGAGCCTCCATCTCCAGAGCTGACAACCACATCCTCCCTGCTGGCATGCTCACATGCTGCGTGCAGACAAGTTACCTTCGCAGGATTCCTCACATCTACATTTCACTCATGAAAAGAAACACACACGTGCAAAAAAGGAAAATGTGCCACTAGTTACTTACTGCTTGACTGTTCTGGAGATGAGAATTGCACACTTATTCTCAGAGGTCAGCGTGTAGAAAACAGCAGAACCAGCAAAAAAAAAAAACCCCAAGTGGATTCCCAGGTAACAAACACTTCTCCCTGCCTGAAGTGTAAAAACTGACAGGTTTGTCTGCAGCTGAAGGTCGTTGTTCGCTACCTGTTGGGCCAGAGCTTCCTCCGCTCTTCTTTCCCTCCTCTCTCTGATAAAAATCAACTCCTTGTGTGCTGTCAATCTCTTCACTGTCAGTCACGAATGACACACGAGGGCTGATGGTTGTGCAGAGCTGCCATCTAGTGCGCAGTTGACTTCTGCAGCCTGAGTGACACATGAGGGAGGAGGAAAAAAAATGAATAAAAGACTTTCTTTGACAAATACGTCTGTTTTCGTGTGTTATTTCTGACACAGCTCTCATCAGCACTGATTGTGAGTTAAGGACACAATGCAGCTCTGTCGCTCATCTTTTTTTATCTTTCTCAAAAGACAAATGGAGATATTTTGAAAGTGTTGACACAATCCTCTCTCGGGGTAAGTTTGTGGATGAAAGAACGGACATCTGCGAGACATTCCGGAGGAGGAAGATCCTGTGAATATTCCCCAAAGCTCTCTGAAGTCTTTCTGTTGTTTTGTAGTGACCACAATGAGTCATGGAGAGGAAGTGAAGAATATCCTAATTATCATCTTTGTCCTGTGAGAATAAAAACTCACGTTGTCTGTCCTTATGTGCTGCGATTTAAAGGTCAAGTGTGTGGGATTTAGGGGCAGAAATGGAATATATACCGTTTATAATAATGTTTTTTTTTAAATACATATACAGTATCATCACCTAGTATTAAGCTTTTTTGTTTTGCTTGCTCAGTCCAATAAGAATTGCTCGTCTGGCGCGTACACCAAAAGACTTCCTGACGTTTACTTCCTGGTTTTTGCGGCTATAAACTATATATACTCACATGTCGGTCATTTTCCTCCCAAGGTGCAAAGCTAAAATGCTGTTAGCAAAAACATAATGTTTAGAGGGATGTTTGAAGGCAAAACAACATGTCTGACAACTGATTAGCTAACGCCACACATCAGCTAACATTAAATAAGTGTGTCCAGAATGTGCACTGATGGAGCGGTTTTTCTACAATATCATGCAACAATATCAAAGGGTAATGCTAGCTCAAGTGGTTGAATATTAATGTTAGCTGTTGTCTACTTGTAGCTTATGGGCAATCAAAGGTTATGTGCCATTTTACTTTGTAATAAGGCCTGATGTCCCTCTGAATTTTCACTATTCATTGTCTTGTCAGTTGCTGTTGTGACAAAAATGTGTCATATGTCCCACATATATGCACTTTTGAGCTTCCAACCCTGAGCTTGAGACCAGAGTAAAATGGCCGCAATGTGTTTCTCCTGCTGGCCCCACTTGTCAGTTTCCACTTGGTCCCTCAAGCTTTACGTTGTGATGATGGCATGGATATTTAAATTACTCTTCTCAAGTCAATCAAAGATTTAATAGAAAGACTTTTAATACAAGAAGTCATAATTAATCTTGTTTACAGCTCAGTGCAGTTGTAAATAATACGTTTGTGGTCCTCTTCCATGTTTTACTGCCATGTTCCTACAGCAGCTCACAACGTACAATTTAAGCACTGGCTCAGGAGAGGGACGTCCAAAATGTCTGCATTCTTAGCATTTGTCACTAGATGCCGCTAAATCCTACACTTTGGACCTTTAAAGGGGCACTGTGTAGTTTTGGAGAAGAAATTCCAACTCAAAATTGTATAATTAACAATATTCCTGATGTAAAAATACAAACTCAGAAATATATATTTTTTTCCATAACTGAATAAACAAGCTGTTCTTAGAAGGAAATAAGATCCCCAGAACACTGTTTGAAGCTAGAAAATGTGGCAGGGTCCGCCACATATAAACAAAGTGGAACAGTAGGAAACTGTGTTGTCCTTTTAGGTCAGTTTGTTTAGTCAGCCATGAAAACAAACAGAGTTTGTGTACTTCATTGTTTCAGCATAAAAATCAGTCAAAGAAGATCTTTCTCTTCTGATTATAATTTCTTCTCAAAAACAACATGGTGCACCTTTAAACAGCAACAGCTTTGTTTTGAAAAATAAAATATAGAAATCTTGAGAACTGTTGGCAAGAGACTAAAATGTTCATTAAATTTCACATTATAAGTGTTGGATGGAACAACCATACAGCAGTTTTTCTTTTACTGCCATTAAACCAACAGAAATGCTTGAATGTCACATTTTACATACAGGTAGTCTACTTTTAGTTGCCCCTTTCCTGCCAAAAAGTGGCCTCAGAAGTCGTCAAGAGGAGAGCATTAAAAACACAAGCGGATTTGCTCATTTGGCCTCTACGGCGTTGCTTTACTGCTCAGAGAACGTGTGATGTTATCATCAGGCTCGTTGGCGACAGCGTTCTGGCTAGCGAGCAGATTAGCTTTTGCCAAGTACAAACTCTGCTGCACATGATCACAAATTACGTGCAGTTCACAGATTGTTGCTCTAAAGCTCGAGCCAAGATTCCTGATAGCTCTCGCTTGCCCGACTGATTCCGCTGTTGCTGCAAATCCCTCTGAAGTTATGGGACACGGTTAAGATAACGGTAAATCCATTCGATCAGTGATTCTGTTTTTGCCTGTGTCCATTTGTTGGTTTGTTGGTTTGTCAGCAGTATTAAAGAAAAACTGCAAAACACATTTCCACGAAACTTGACCGGAGGATGGGTCTCTGCCCAGAATAGACCCCATTATTGGTGCATATCCAGATAAAGGGACGTTTTCAGGACATTTTTGTTAATTACTCAGGGAACGATGCGTGGATCTTGATGAGAAATATCTGCCTTTATTAGGGTGACTAGTGTCTATGAGTGAGTACAGCTTGATGCAGGTTCTAATAAAAATCCAGATCAAGTGGACTGGAATACACAGGGGTATCGAGTTTGCTACTGGATTAGGTTTATGGAATTAAAGGGGACTGTTGGGCCTTGGCGGAGGTATGCACTCTACTGAACAACTGCGACACTAAATCCTTCATTATGCACTTATTTGAAGTTAAAAAAAACAAAAAAACATAAAGAAAAGAAACTTAACCTAAACATTTACTATGTCTTGTTTGTTTAAAAGTCAGTTGAAATGGACACAATTGGAGGTTTATGTGAGGTGTTTCTGAACGGGTACTTGAGCTCGAGGGATTCATCAGCCAGAAACAAAAGGTTTGAAATAACTGCAGTAGACCAACGTACCATTTGTCCTCCATATAGAAAGAAATCTAAGCATTGAATACGGCTGAAAGGTTTGAAAATGGCCATCTGGAAAATTTTGCACCATCATCCAATGACAAAAGGCATCCATAGAAATCTGACACTGACTGCATTCTGATAGACTTGTTTGTGAGTGATCATGATGAGTCATGAAGTACAGTGTATAAATAAGTCTCTGCCTCTGTGAGACAATATTATCTTGGTGTGTCACGCTCCGCTGCAGCAATGGAATAAAGATTAGTTGGAGTAAACTCGTCCGGCACGGACGCAGCAACGCGTCATCAGCAGCGTTCTTAAAGCAGGAAGATCTCTTAAATCTAAAATCACCCGAAAAGAGCTGAGTGCCATCGCAGATTCACAGTATTCATGATCCACTGCGCCACTGGAGAGAATATAAAATGTGCAAAGAGGAACTGCTGAGGGTTTTTTTTTCAAGGGAATGGTTCCCTATTTCAGTGTATCTGAGGGAGGTGTGGTTAAGAGTCACAAGTACGGGGGAATCAAGTCCAAGTGAAGTTAATGAAACGCGTCACTGGTTGTGACTGCTACTTTTATTGTGTTTTTACATCTTATATTTGTTTTGTGGTATTCATTGTGTTTGTGTCTTAACTGTTCATCTTTGTATCGTATCACTTTGGTATTCAAAACTTACTACAACAAACACTACATATATGTATATATATATATATATATATATATATATATATATATATATATATATATATATATATATATATATAAATACATTAAAACTATACAAAAGATATTGAGATGGAACCAATCGTTGGACACATAGTGATATCAGGCATTTATCAGCATGTCACAACAGTGTAAATGTTCGTCATTGCATTTAACCTTTGGTGGGGTTGAGCCTGGTACGCTCAAAATCTGCGAGGAGTCGGAGAGAGTATCTGTAACCATGAATATGGTACCTACACAAGTGTACAACAAGAACAATTACACTTACATCAGAGGTGATGTATTATTACCCCAGTGTTATCATGTGTGTTTAATCACAATACCTATTTATATCATTTTAACTATCATGATTATTGACATTATCAATCTACAGCAACACACCTAGCTGAGTATACACTTTATACTGTAAATATACAGATAGTGTATTGTACTTGCTACCTCTTAGGTAAATGCTTAGGTCATCCAAAATTGATTATTATTCGAAATGAGATCATGAGTCCAAATATTTGAATCACTTGTAAGTCACATGACTGTAAATTCTTCTGCTTATGAAAGATGTGAGATGTTTTCACATGTAAACGTGCGCACACACAGAGAAACCGCATTTGAAGCTGCATCATGCTCATTCAAGGCACATCATGTGTGTCAACCCTTAATCTGATGGTATATCTGACAGTGCACCCCCCCCCCCTCCTTTTCACAAGTCATGCACTGACAACAATGGCAGGAACAAAAAAAAAAAAATCTCTTTTGGTGGCTGCATACTGGGGCCGTTCCAGTGTAGTCTGCAGTACCCTGGAAGGGGACAAAAGGAGGACATTTTAATGGTTTAACAGGCAGGCCCTGAGAGGACATAGGGGGAGGGGAGGGAGGCTCGGCCTGAGCTGATCAGCCCTCTCTCTTTAGCTATAATTACAGCCCAGTGCTTCTCATACCTGGATTTTTTTTTTTTACTCCTATTCCCTCTTCTGGTCCCAGCCACAGCTAATCAATGTCTCAGCTTGAATATCATGGGCTGAAATGGTGCTGAAACACTTCATAAGACAGCTCAGGCCTGGGGGGATAGCGTTATGGGTGTGGCAAGAATAAGGCAGATGTGAAAAATCTCTGTGAGCTCTGCCTCATTATCATATTTTTTCTGTAACGTTACCCATCCCCGGAGGTAATTTAAATGTGATTGTAGCACACAAATGTAGCTTGGTGCTTTCTTGCTGTAATCCTCTTGTCCTAATGCCAATTTCAACCCTTATCTATCATTCTGTAGAATCATAGTGCATGTCACGCAGCAGCGGAGCCAAACAGTGTCGCCTAGGAATATGGTACGTAACACTATAGCCCTAAGTAAAGGATGACCACACAATAAGGTCAGCCTTCAATAATGCATCTACTGCAGTGAAGCCTCTCCATCTTCATGGTATAACAGGAAGTGGGATGATGCCGATTGGCTAGAAGGTAGGAAAACATGGTCGGATCAAGGTCAGCACAGGTCGAAAGCCTCGTGCCTGCAGGGAAGGTGATGGAGAGAGCAGGGTGTCGCCCACAGCTGCCGTGGCCTCTTGACCTGTTGGGTGAATGGATGAAGCTGCTCCAGGCTTGTTTTTTTTTTTTTAACACATTCACTGACCCACTGTTGCATCGCAAAATAATCCAGTGTAAGCTCCTTATCTACAGCGCAATTTAGTGAAAAAGGAAGCACCAGTGCAGATTATGCGCAATTTGTCGTGAGATCAGCCCCCACACTGCATAACATGTATTTTCCCACCAGTAGATGTATATAAAATTAACTCAAAGGCCTGAGTTGATGGAAATGCAACGTGAGTTCTGCATCATAATGGCTGTATGTCAGATTTTTAGGGCTACAATTTACAATAAGACTGTGATCATTTTCTGAATTAATTGTCTCTTCAATTAAATATTAGTGAATAGTAAAATACATGGACTTTTCATCATTAGGGATATTTTTTAGTGTTTCATTTGATTGTATATTCTGTGACATATCTGAATTTGTATTTTGTGTTTTGTGAATATCTTTGGTCCCAAAAAATAATGCAACACAATTTATTTGACTAGTATTGCATAGCTAAGCACATGCATATATGCACCCATAACCCAGTATCCCCAACTCATTTTGAATGCCATACATAAAAATATCCCAAGGCGGTTGTTTTGTAAAGCCAATTATAAAATATTCAGTTCACTGTCATGTCAGACTTTGAAAAAAAAGAAAAGAAAAGAAAAAGAAAAGAAAAGAAAAGAAAAAGAAAAGAAAAGAAATATTCACAATTTAGTTGCTGGGACGAATGTTTAAAATGATTGTTCGCAATTTTGCTTGGAAAAATTACTTAAATGACGAATCGATTCTTAAAGACATGGCAAATATTTTGGGGGGTTTTAGCTCAACAGATGTTATTTGTGACAAAAAGGAAGAATCAGCTGGTTGGTGCATATTTGTAGGCTGCTGTAATAACAGGACGTGTGTGTGTGTGTGTGTGTGTGTGTGTGTGTGTGTTAGTCTTTCTTGAGTGTGTTCTTAAAAATCCACGTGTCTCAGCCATGGCCCTGTTTAGCTCCTCTGACATACAAATATCGCCCCGACTACAATTCCCACAATGCTTCTGGATCGAAACGACGCTGTGACGTGCCGAGCAAGCTAAATGACCCCTGGAGAATGTAGTTCAAGAATGAAAAATACTTACTATTTTAATATTATCGAAGTAACTTAATGTTGTTTAAACAGCTCATCGCCTGTTAAATATCTGTTTTTGAACATGTTTACATTAAAAAAGCCTTCGATAATATCCGTTTTTTAAGGGTACGCTGTAAAAACGCCCGAGCAACTCCACTACCCATAAGCCCCCTAGAATCGTGCGCATGCGTACTGTGCGGCAGTAGATATGTGTGTGTAGTGTAGTCACGTGGAGACGATAGAGTCCACCTCGGTTCTGTCCAAACAGAACGTGAGCATTTAGCTGTCTGTCTGTCGGAGCGCCGCTCGGTGCTAAACTGATTCATGTTGTTTTTTTAGCCTCCCGTCCCTTTAAACTAGCCTATTTTATCGAAGAATGAGCGATAACGATGATATCGAAGTCGATAGTGACGTGAGTATGACCACTGTTCTCTTTTTAACGATGTTATTTTGCTAGCTGGCGGTTTAGCTGAACTAGCGGCTCAGCTAGCGTTAGCTACCAATAAGCTGGCTAGTTTTGCTTCCCTGCCTGATAAGTATTTCTTATCGGGATCCTTCTTGTTAATTGATAAGCAACACCTTTCTCTCTTTTTTTTAAATTTATTTTTTGCTTAAGAGCTTTTGTCAATCTGCTAAATTATTTCACTTTCTAGTGACCTCAGCGAAACAGTAAGATTTGCTGAACAATTATGGCTACAATTGTACTTTTTGTTCTGTTTCTTTGCAGGAAGACTCACCGAGATATCACAATGTGGTGCGTAATGCTGGGGGGGATTGTGTCCAATGTCGAGAAATGATTTTGCCCACTGCTGCAAAGTTGATTCATTTATTACATTTTTTTGTGCCTATATTTGTTTGGGTATTTTATCGACCGGTAAGGTTTTACATACTGTGGAGGTTGAAAGGGAATGTGAAACTACTGCTCTCGTCCTTGTGGAGCAGCTACATGAATGTTTCAGACTTATATTTGCTGTACGTACGTAATGTTCAGTAGCGTTGAATCGTGTGTTTCCTATAACGTTAATGCTGCGATTGTTCCTCGGCATCAGCGTTAGTCGTGCACTGCAGGGTATCCCCCATCCTGTGCGTCCGCGGCCATAGGGAGACGTTGACACGACATCTATATTTAGACCAAAGCTTTATCCCCCTACAATGGCCGTTTTGTTGCATGTTTATTTTTTATTTTTTTTCCCGGTAAACACAAAGCTCCCCGTGCTCGGCGGCGGCCGCTCCGAGTCCTGTTTTTTTTCTCCCCCCGGCGGTTCACTTCTCACCGCGGGGATTCCGCTCGTGATCCGGTTTGCAAATAACACATGTAGGTCATCCCGGATAAGAGCCGGCGTTTTATTTTATCTGTAACATTTGCAGAGGGGGAAAAATAGGTTTAAGAGAGGCTGTTTGCATGTGCCGCGCCTGCACCTCGGACAAGCCTTCGTGTCAGGAAGGGGTGCTGCGGGATGTTTTCCTGTGTTGCAGCCGGTGATTAGAGCCATCTTCTCTCTACAGGCCACTAAAGGGCTGGCAGCCTAAATGAATGACGTATAGCTGCATCGCATACCGGCGAGAAAAACACCCTGCACGACTTGGGTTGATGCACAAGGCTGCACAGCTCGACGCCTCTCCTTCTGTCAGATCACTGAAACATACAGAGACGAAAAAAAAACAAAAACCCTGTGTGTTAAATATTAGAAATATGCGTTAGTCATAATGAGTTGGGGGACTTAGATCAACCTCAAACCTTCCTGTTTTTATCGTGGTTACTTTTGCCTCGATTGCAGAGACACAAGAGAGACCAGAACCTGATTTTAGCTCACTTAATCTAATCCAATCTGAAAGACAAGGCCATAAATATGTATTTCCTGATAGCTGTTTGTGCCCCTGAGAGTCACCCAGTCGTTCCCATCTGTGCATATCTTGAATGAGTTGAGGATGAGATTCAAGATGTTAATTGTCGCTCTGATTGTTCAAGTAAACGCCTGTGAATCTTTTGCTTCGAGACTACAGAAAGGATATCTAGTGTCTAATAAATAAAATACACGACAATAATGATACAGTGAGTATGCAGAATAAAAATATGGACAGCAGGGATAAGGTTTATGTAATACAACTATGTACATGAGACACAAATATAAAAACAGAAAGCGGTGTATTGTTGCGCAAAGTTAAATTTAAGATGAAGCAAAATCAGTCTTAAAATAAAGCAAAACATTGCAATGAAAGTGATGAAGTTTACTGATCGATTACTGGATTTATGAATGTGAGTCAAAATGTCGCCTTGTCTGCGAATGCTCACCTAGGGACAGAAACTCTCAGTTGATTGAGATAATCATGAATCTCTGCATATGAATGACTTGAAAATGTGTCTTGCTTACCCCATGCACAGTCCTATGTTGATTTCTCGATCCAATTTGAATTTCCTAACTGATAATTGGGAGCCAATATTTGAACGTTTTTCAAATTGTTGGTTTCTAATTTTCTCTGTTAGCATTTAGATAAGACGGAAGACACCACACACTCATAAAATACATAATTCCATAAATTGAAATTATCTTTGGATTTTTGACTGTTGGTTGAACAAACGGAAAACAAAAACTTGTGAGCTATCAACTGCTTTATGGAGCTTTTGGTTTATTAGTGTTTCCACTGTTATTGGAGCAAAGACGGTTCTCCTGGACTCCTCCGGCCTGACAGAAGTGTAGCCTTTCATGCAGAGAATGTGAGACGGCCATCATTAGCCAGGAAGCGGCAGCTACCAGCTCTTGCTCTCGGCACCTGGAGCAGTTATGTAACATGTCGTGGTCAGGTATGAATAGCGTGGAAGGAACCGCTCAGCTGGCATGGTGTCCTCATGGAGGTATCAGTTTTATGATGAACTGATAATGGCTGCGTGGGGGTAATTGGACACCTGTTTTTCATGGTGTCCAGCAACTCATATAGGATTTAGCTAATAAGGCACCAGGACATGTCTCGGTTCAACTAGCGGTACTTGTGAAGGTGGTTTGATGTCAGTGAACTTTCACAGGAATAGGTCAAGAGTAAAAGGGCGTGTAGCTCAGTTTGTTCTTAATCTCAAAATGAGATGCTCATAAAGTTGTAATGCAGTAAACTTAATTACACATAGAATAACTTAATTTCAGGATCTTGTTGAGGTCGGAAGTTGTACAGAATTTTAGAGAGTACGGTTGAATAATGCAACAGTATGAACTAGAAGAATAATTGCCAAGTATTTTGATAATTCATTATTTGGAATTTTTTAAACCAAAAATGTCAATCATTTGCAGATTTTAGTCACTTAAATATAAGAATTTGCAGCTTTATTCTTTGGATTTTGGACTCTGAAGTTGTGAGCGTTTTTCACAATTGCAAAAAAAATGCATATATTAAACAATTGGCAGATTAATTGATAAAGAAGATAATCTGTAGCTGCAAATTTAATGGAAAGTCCTTGTCCACAATGTTGCAATTCAATCAGAAGGATTTCTTAATGGCAATACTTGACTTTTAAATGTCTCTGTTCTAATGATGCACTCTGAATAAATCCATATACATTAATATAAAAATAAACAGAGCAACGTGTACATTAATTTACAACAGAAATAAAATATACATTTATATACAATACAGTGTTTGGACCACCACAGCTAGATGAAATGGTGACTTGAATATTACAATCTAGATAGCAAAACAAACAAGACTAAGGCCCAGCGACCTTTAATCATGATAAAATAACCTTATATAAATATTGGTATTGGTCATGTGACATGGTGATGCCTGGAAGTCTTCCCAAATATCCAGAATATCTGATCATTTTAACTACACTAGTACAGTGATTTTCATCCATGTCACCCTTGCTTGTTTTTTGGGTGTACCACCTCGTCCCCGCTGCGTCTTATTTTGTGATCCATTTAGTCATGGATGACGAACTCAACTGCAGACACACCTGTTAAATACTGTATGTGGGAAATGGCACATCTGCCCTCCTCCCCAGTAATTAATGTTTTATTTTTATGTTAATTTAAGTTTACAGATGTGGACCATGTTCACTGTAAAACACTGCAGCAAACCCTGTAATTGGATTGCAGTATTTCACTGTAAAAATACATTTTGGAGAGAGCAGGGAGAGTCAAATTCTGTAAAAACAAAATATTTTTAATGTCATGTAGCTTTATCCTCATCAGGTCATTTCATTGAAGATTATTGGGTGAATTTACTGTATGCTTTTATACAGGGATATTTAGAAATATCCAGTTACTAAGTGCTCTTTGAATCACCCAGGGCACTTGATGTCCGTAATTGCCATGTAATTGTATATGGAGCAGCTCCAGAGAGTACTGCTTAAACACATTCTTGGATCTTAATTAACTCTCAAAGATTAATGATAATGAGCACCATGTCTGGTGATAGAAGCGTGTTTAAAACAAATCTTAGTTTGTAACTGAGGCTGTACGTAGATGCTAATATAGTGCAAACAAATTTGAAACAAAGGCTGGGTTGAAATGATAAAAAATCTGCACACGAGGAGCTAAATCTTCAGTGTCTTCAGTCTTAGCCGGACACAGGAAATCAGCCACGTGTACCGACTCAACCTCCCTTCTGTTTACTGAAACCGCGCATCTGAAAACAGCAGCCAGACTCGTAATTGCACATGCCATCCATACCAGTCACATGTTAGGTTAATGTAGGGAGTGGAGGCACATGGTCCTGGTGGACTGGTCTCTCCTGCGTGGTTTGTGCCTTTTGTGCAACAGGCCACAGGAGCAGCTGTTACCATGCCAGCCAGACTAAACACAAGGCAGGTTATTGTGATCAGTATGCTGTGAATTTTGATAGAGCGGTTTTTCGTTGTTTCAGTTTCAATCGCGTGACATTTAGGCGGCTTAATTCTTGTTTTGTTGCATTAAATTGCAAACTACCACCTTGTCTTTGTTCCTGATGTTTGTAACTGAGTCACACTTTACACGTCGTTCCTCCCACCAAACATATGACATGCTGAAGGCTTGTCTTAACCTGTGTGCGTCTCACTTGTGGCTACTTCGGTTTTGATCTGTGGACAAGATGAGTCAGATGACACCGGATCACATGACTTGTCCCCGCCTTGTCTCCCATCTGCTCGAGGCCATGTCGTAACCACATCACTGTGCCATTTCTTTGCTAATATTCAAATTTGGCCTTGCTTTATTGGAGGTGCATGAAGCGAGATGATCAGTTGAGCTGTAGTGGCTTTGATTGGGTGTTAGACTTAATGTCTCAGCCTGGTAACAGCGTGGATTAGGACAGAATCAGATGTGATTGGAGGCTGTGATGGTTTGGCCTAAAAACAGGCTGAACTACAGGCTTCAAACTGATCTACTGCCTGGATCGGGTCATGTGATTATGGCAGCCATCTTATGCCTTTACAGTCTAATTTGAATACAAACGCTTGGTTGCTATTTTGAGCTTGTTAGATGTGTGTTGATTCACGATGTATAAAATGAGGATTGTGTTATTTTAAAAAAACATTTAATTGACATGGCAACAGGCGTGTGCGGTGTGTTTTGATGCCAGGATTTAACCATGAATTTGTCTCGAGTTCAGTGAGGTGAACTAAAACAGCGATTCTGCACAGCATCAAACTAAATTGCTCATAAACCTTAAAGCTTGAGCTAAAAAAGTACCGTCATAAATACAAATTTCATGGTGTCTTTATTGGTCATGGTCCTGTTTAATTCCAGTGTCGTCCTTACCCAGGACCTGCTGTTCTCATCCGCCCACATCTCACCCCGTGATCTGAACGACTTACGTTTCTTGACTTTGACCCGGTCATGAATTTGAGCGGCCACTCCTGGGTGCTCCTGCAGAGAAGGGAGGTGCCAAAAAGGCATTTGGGGGGTCAGATTGGAGGAAGGAGGATGGTGGTAACTAAGGAGAAGGCAGCAAGTAAAATTAGCTTTTTTTTACACAGTTAGGACTTCTTATCATTAGGATATATGAGGTTATCAGGTGGTTGACTGCAGTGCTGACAAGGATAATTAATTGATAACGTTTCAGATGATTAATTTATTAGGTGATCGTTTTTGTTCTTTTTGACTATTGGTGCTATATCCCAGAAATCACACAGGTTGTCGGGCCAAAGGAACATCTGATTAGTTTCTGGTGTGATTCTGAATTCGGAGAACTTCTTACCTCTGCGACAAGGAGCGTCTATTTCCTTTTACCTGAAATATTGCTCTTAAATAGAATCAGAAAACTTCACCAACAGTCTGATCCAAAAATGTCTCTCATTACATGAATTTATAAACATTTCCAGAGATGAAATCTTTTCTTGTCATCACTGTGTTAGATTAGAGATGCACAAACCAAGTACTTTCTGTTTTGTAAAACAACAGATTATTTCTTTCAAAAAATTTAGTATTATTAAAAAAAATGTTAAAAGATGACTTTCTCATGTTACTGCTTCATGTTGGCGCCAAACCTTGATTTTGGCTTTAAGACTAAATAAATCAGTGAAAAAGTCAGGATTGGCTGATATTGGAGTTGCCATAAACTTTCATGTCAAATAGTCTGCAAACTAGAATAAATAAGGTCTGATAAATTGCGAGACAAAATGTATCGTCAAATACTGAATATATATCGGAAGCACAAATACCTCATTACTGTCATGAATATCGTATGAGTATCTTGGTTTGGGACTGTTGAAGATGTCAACTTGGGTTTGAGAAAACTTGCGACGGTCATATTTAGTATGTTAGTATATTGCATGCTAATAAAACAAAACATTAAATTGCTGGCGATAGTTGTTCACATCTGATATGATGGATAGAAAGTGATTTTTTTTTCTCTTTTGTATATATGTACGATACCTATTTAACTGAATCACTGGTGTCACTTTTGTACAAGCAGAGTGGGACTTGGCAGCACAGCGGTTTGTGTAGGTTGACCAGGGACGGTTGGACACCCGCTGTCCACTCTACTCACGCTGCTCTGCTGCCAGGCTCAAGGCCATGTGACTCTTGTCATTGCAGGCAGACAAACGGGCACACCACAATGCGCTGGAGCGCAAACGTAGGGACCACATCAAAGACAGCTTTCACAGCCTCCGGGACTCGGTACCCGCCCTGCAGGGAGAAAAGGTTGGTAAAGCTCAGCCTGCAGGTCCCCCAGGCACACAAACGGCTCATGTAAGAAATCTTTGAACTTGTACTTTGCCATGTGTTTGATAAAAGGTTAAGTATAATATTTCTAGATTATTATATTCTGTGTGAGGTTATTTAGGGATGTTGTTTCTTGAGGTAATGGTAATGCTTTCTAGAGGGTGTGCAGATGCAGATGTCTTGTTTAGTGTGTGTGTGTTTGTCAGTGAAGCAGTGAAAGGGAGGAGGGCCGATTGGCAGCAGCGAGACAGTGATGGCGTCTAAATACTTGGACCAGCGTCAGGAAGTTATTATGGGGAAATTTTGTTGCTCTCTTCCTGTTTTGACATTCATGACATTGAGAGCATTTGGAGCTGGTTCAGTAACTGGGCATACTGTGTTATTTTCCCCTAAAAGACCAGTTCACCCAGCGTGAAGGGCGGGGGGTTTATGAGATGATGATGTGAGGGGATGTTTGTGGTAATTTGTAAGACGTGTCGGGTTAAAGCTGTCTCAGCGCTCCTCATGGCAGGACCGTACTGCCATTATAGCTCTGTTTAGGGCCAATATGCTGTAATTTGTTTTTTGGGAGAGGAAGCAGAATATGAAGAGAATATTGAGTCTGGTTACCAAACCTCATGCTGTTTTGGTACCAACTGAAATGTGAGTTTACGTGACTGCCAAGTGCTAAAAGCTGGCAGTGAAAATCTGGTCAAAGACTCCTTTTTTAGTTTTCTTGATGAGATTGTCATTTAAGTCAACTGTTGTCAAGTTTTATGCTATTATATTCAGGGAAAGTTGTCAAGTGCTTGCTTTATGATGACATTTTTAATTCTTTAGCCCTTGCATTGAATAAAAGAATAAGGAATTTGTGCAATGATGTGTTGATATTTGTCAAAGTAAGGTAGCAAAAAGTGTTGTGTGCTCATTTTTCAGAGGGAAGTCTGATGCATCTCATCTTGTGATAAGTTTATTTGGTAGATGTCAGTCTAAACAGTAATCACAATATAAAATATAATTGCTAGGGCTGAGACGTCAATCCATTGAAAATACTAAGCAACCATTTCTGTCATTGACTTATGTAAGTCACCTTTTTAATGAAGAAAATGCCTCAAATTCACCCATATTGTGCTCTTGGTTCTGGTTTTTCTGTCTTGATATTTAACTGAATGTGTTTGGGTTTTGGACAAAGACTGTATAAAGGAAGTGGACGTAGACGCGTCAACATCACTCGTTGGTTGTGAATGACTTGAGCTCAGCATCTTCACTGTGGCCATATTGGGTTTTAGAAACTAGAAGTGACCAGAAGTCATCAGCCAATGCTAGCGCTGTTTTGATGAGCAATACATCCTTAATTTGGGGGATCCTGAAGATGGTGGCAGGTCATAACATCACTTAGCTCCCAGCATAAAACCTCCCATTTGAAGAACTTTTTAAAGCATTTGACCACATGTAGTTGGTAAAGATTTGAACTTGCATCTCAAAAAAGTAAAAAAAAAAAAAGACAGAGTGAACCTAGCAAGGACGTAAAAATGTAACATTACTATGACAGGTGGATGGAGTACAACCTGCAGGTGCATTATGAAAAATACAGCCATAATAATTCACGTTGACTGTGGTGTTATTAACGGGCTGTTAATTAAGTTTTTTCAAAAAACAGACTTAAAAACAAGATGTCCTTGCAATGAACAGCCGACTCCAGAAAATATCTTTCAGTAGAACTGAACGCTGAACCAAAATATTATGTCTGAACTGAGCACACACTGTGAAAGGATCGAAGCAAGGACACAGACTTCCTCATTGGCGTCTCTTGTCTGACCTGGAGGCTACGTCTACTTCTTTTTTAACAGTCTATGGTTTTGGCTATGAGAATATGTCTGCTTAGGTTTTGAGGAATTATGATCATCAGAAATCATTATTTCTGGTTTATATGGACCAAACCACTGAGAAATACAAGTGGGAGATTGAATTTGTTATTATCAGTGTCTCAGCTCTTTTTCTGCATCAGTTGGGGTCTTGCTTCATTAAGAAATAGAATAAGGTGGAGTTTGTTTTAGGCCTAAAAAAACACAGAGTACAGATGTCACTGATTGTGCTGATATTAAATCAATGAACAGCTAAGACAAATGGCTCCGTTAATTAAAGATGTAGTGAACGTTTGCCAAGTTGGTGCCTGTCATCCTTCCATGTTTTGGAGCAGCCGGTCAGCTAGTGCTACTTTTCTTTGCTGTAATCCAGGCGAGCACTCTGACAGTAATGTGTCGGGGTTATGACCTCGCCTGTGGATGTCAGACTGAAGTGCTAGAGGATTTTCAGAGGTTAAGAGGAGGCAAGCTGCGCAGAAACACACAGCGTTGTCCTAGATTTCCCTGTAGCAGTTGTTGGCAGTTGTTAGATCTCTGTAGCATCACACAGGATTTGAACTTTTTTTTTTGTGCAATAAATGTGAATGAAAAGAACTGTATACTAGCGTCATTGCTTCAATTTCTGCATGTGTCACTAACAGCAGTCTACCAAACAGGCGTCTCGAGCTCAAATCCTAGACAAAGCCACAGAGTACATCCAGTACATGAGGCGGAAAAACCACACGCACCAACAGGATATCGACGACCTGAAGAGGCAGAACGCACTGCTAGAGCAGCAAGGTATGTCACACCGTCCCACTGTCATGTTGTTCCGCAGGTTGGGGACGCTCGACGCAAACTATAAACTCATTACAACTTGATTTAAGAATCGAGAACATCTTAACCACATTTCCTGTGACATGTCCCCCACCTCACTGATAATATCAATTCAAAATCCTTTGTTTATCTTCTAACCCTCTTCCTCTGTTCGTTTCCCGTCGTGTCCGTGCAGTCCGTGCTCTGGAGAAGGTGAAGGGCTCCACCCAGCTCCAGGCCAGCTACTCGTCATCCGACAGCAGCCTGTACACCAATCCCAAAGGCAGCGCCGTGTCGGCGTTCGACGGAGGCTCCGACTCGAGCTCCGAGTCTGAGGCAGAGGAGCCGCCCAACAGGAAGAAGCTGCGTGTGGAGGCCAGTTAGAGAGGCCGAGTGGTTCAAATCTCGCCGTGATGGAGGCGGTGGGGCACAGGGGAGGGCGAGAGGGGACGCAGCCTTCAAAGCTCTCAAGGCTCATCCACCCCTTCCCCCTTTGTGACGACCACCAACCCCGGCCTCCCTCACATCACCGTCCTCTCTTCTCCATCTGTGGGTGGGCTCGCACTGGAGACTCATGACGCCTCAAACCTCCACACACCGTCGCCACAATCGTCTCTCTTCCCACCCGATCTCCATGAACTGGAGGGAGGAAGTCAGCAGGGTGGAGGATGACTGCTTCAATCCATCTAGAGAGCTTCAGGTTTTTCCCCTCTTCCCATCCCTCTATTTCTCTCTTTTCTTTGGTTCTCCGTCATTGGTATTTTCCTCCCCTAGCAACGCCAACAATCCAAAACCCAAAAAGAGGCAGCTTGGCTACTTAAGGACTTGATGCTTTTTTTGTACCCTCAGTAAAGCCCCTCCTCCTCCCCGGGTTGTTTTTGGAGGAGAAGGGCGTGTCGGGCGTACTCCTCCAAGCACTGCTATATTATATATATTTTGTTTTTTTTTTCTTTTTGTTAATTTTGTTATTCTTGATAAAAACCTGTTTAGAATTTACACACACACACACCTAGATAAATCGTCCTGGAGAAGTTTACCTTTTTAAAAATAAAAAAAAATAAAACATTTGTAGCTTACTTTTTTCCACTAAAGAATGTGAAGACGCTTTGAAGCAAATGTTAAAGTGATACCCACCTCAGGCCCACTGGATTGCAGATGTTTTCTGCCTGACACGTTTGTTAAACACAAGACTAAAAAAAAAAAGAAGAAAAAAGAAAAAGATGACTCCTTTGTTGAAATTGATGTTTTGAGGGAGAATATTCCTAAACTCGTATCGTATTTTGTCCTTTAGCTTGAAGTAGTGAATGACTTTAGGTGGCTGAATACGTTAGGCATCTCGTTTTATATATTATAAAAAGCATTGATTGGATGTTTTCAAGTTTCAAACGTATGTTATGCATTTTGTAGTAATCTCACAATTTATGGGAAAATGCCAATTTGTCACATGTAGTTTTCCTTAAGGGTATGAAATAGGTATTGAATGTCAAAGGTAGCTCCCGTCTTTTGCAGTACAAGGAAGCGAATTAAGTCCTTGTCGATGTGTTGTGCTTTACACAGTAAAAATCAATGTTGCTGAATCCCCCAAGGAAAAAAAAAGGAAGCATTTTGCGTGTCTAGGAAACGTGTGTGTATGTATATTGTTTCCATTTTATTTCCATTTAGGAGGATATAATTAGTGTAATAGGTCTTTGTTTGTCCGATTCCATTCCATGGAAATTACAAGTATGTTGTACATACTGCCAACAATTGTCTTGCAAGTTGAGGCCTACCTTTACTATGAGACTATAAAATAAACTATTTTATCCTTTAGTGCGCTCCCTGTCGTTTATTTAGCCGCCACCCTGACGCTTCCAGTCGCCTCTCTGACTGCAGAGGAGCTCTCAGGACTGGCTGTGCCGTCAGTGCTGCAGCAAGCAAACAAGACTTCAGGTTTTTCTGGTTTCCACTGATGCAGGCAGGTGTGTGTGAAAACCACTGAGGGCATAATATACTGTCATGTAACGATTCTCCCCCTATCACTGGTGAGGTTTTTAACCATTTAGAGGCGGAAAACTGGGCCGTCTGATCATTTGTGTGCAACAGCCTACTTTCTGCCTGAACAAGGTGTCTTTTCCGATTGTGGTTTATTGTCCTTAATTTCCTGCTTTCAGGCAGGAGCAGAGAGTGGATCTAAGAAACACTGAGGTCATGAGTCAGTTTCATGAGCAATTATTTACCGATTTCATTTTTGTATTTACTGAAGTTTCATTTCAATGGAGCGGTTATGTCAAAGAAGTTCCTCTGGAGAGTAACAGCAGCATTTAATCCATTAATGTCCACAGAGGAGTTTCGCAATTTCCTTTACAGCACTTTAAGCACCAGCTAAGTACAAATCCACTGAAATCTTTACGAGCGGTCATGTTAAGAGGCTACAGTGCAGTGTTTTCTGAACATTTTGTTATGCAACCGAACGTTAATGAAAGACATTTTCATTCAGATGGACCCACTAATACAATTTAATTACATTTCTTAACTACCAGTTATTATGTAGATGATTGTAAACGTGAATAAAGGGCTCAAGTTATTCTGACGTGCTGACTTTCTGGTATGTAGTCGTACGAGTCGGTTTTACAAAACTTGCATTAAAAACAATTTGACAGTAAATTGGCATTTTGCTTGGAAAATTACAAAAGTGTTCAATGATCCAAATATTCCAGAGTTCCAGCATTCAAAATGTAAGTCCAGCAAAAAAAACAAAAAACACTATATTTTAAATTTTTACTGTCGAATGTAAACTCTGTCCCAACAGCAAAATGGAGGACCTGACCTCAAAGTCCTCGGTCGTAGTTACAGCTCTGCTTCAGTCTAATCCTGTTTTTGAGTTTAGATTTATTTTTATTTAGCAGAACCTATTAAAGCACTGATTCATCTGAAATGTGCCCAAAGTGTGTATCTTCATTAAACGACTATAAAGCAATTCACAACACCATTATAAAAAGTTTTATTAACTTCCGTCATAATGTAACTTAAGAAAGTTTCACTTTTATTTCAGACAATGAAAACAAGAGGCATTGCAAGCAAAAACTCAGCTGAATGCGAAGCTGTCCAGAACAGACTGTCGACCTTTAACTCAGGCAAACTGCTCCTAAACTCCAGCCCTCGTTTCTACTGAGGGTCGACCCTCGAACCACTTCTTCGGGGCTTGTCTACCACAGACCCTACCGTTGTTTGCTGGTTCGAGTCCTTTTCCCAGAGTTGGCAGGTTCCACGTGCAGAGACGTCTCTGAGGACTAACTAGGACTGATGGTCTGCAGATCCGGAGGCGGAATCCTCCGGTCTGTCGCCAGCAGGCTGCTTGCTGACGTCGGGGACGGGCAGCCGGAGGAAGTGCTGCACGGCCTGAGCCACCTTCTCTGGACAAATGTTGTAAACTGGATGAGTCGGAGCCTAAAGGAGGAAACAAGAAGTCATTATCCAATCTTTTTACAGTTTGACTCATTCGTATTCTGTACGTCTTCACAATTACAGCTCACTGTGACCTGACTCCACTGTTCACAGAGACTCTTCATTGATTTCTTCAGAGTGAAATAATCAATTTCTTTAAACACTTCTGCACTGTATTTAAATAGTAATAAATGTATCTAAATGCATATCCATACAGTATAACACAATACAGTACAATTAAGACTTTTCAAGTCTGGAAGTTAAATTTATAACTAAGAAAAGTAATCCTGAACAAAAACAACCCTTATACAGAAAATCAAAAACTCTCACTAATCCGAGCGTTTTGGGATTTTGTTGGGTATGGAACAGCAGCTATTTGAGGCTCTCAGGCTATGGATTTTTAATTTAATTCATCAATTTGTACATTTGAGACATGTTGGAGGATACAGTGTAGTATCAGCGGAGTTGGATTATCCTTTTTCATTCACTGTATTAAAGAAACTGATACTCAAATGCTGGAAATCCACAAGAAAGAAGAACTTTGGCTGTATTATTTTAACATGGGAAAGATGTGCTATGCTATTAACCAGAACAAACAAACTCAATTTGAAACAATATGGGGAGATCTTTAACTGGCACCGAGTTCATAAAAAAACGAAGCCTTTGTACTTCTGACTATGGTTTGTTTTACACCTCAGAGTAAAATGTATTGATTGGTCAGGATCTTAACAAAGATGTATTCATATTTACCATAATTCATTTGTGGTGAGCTGAGCTATTTGTTTGAAGTGTGATTTAAATGTACGTTGTCTTTGTATCTACTTTTGTTTTGTTTGTCTTCACTTTTTTTTTGTTGTTTTGTTGAGAAATCAAACTAAAATCTTCTGCATTTTGTCAGCACTGTGTCGTGGCGGCAGAAAAACAAACAAACAGTGCAATTCAATCTAACGCAACGCGGCCACCGATGAAGCCTCGGGAATTTCCAGAGTTGAATCGACACCCAACTGATGACGTGTCCAAAAAAGAGAACGGATTCTTGTTTTATATCTATTTTATATATTAATCTTCATTACATTCTATATTTTTTCTCTAAACTGGATTTAGATATTGTTGTTATAAATGTTGTAATATCCATTTTTCTCATTGATTAGCAATTATTTGAACATTCATAACAGGATACTTTTGAAACCTTTTTACATCAGTTAAATTCTTAATGGAGATTAGTTGATTAATCATTAACATCCCTAATCTGCCACACATTTCTCGGTAAAAGAAAGACCACAGAAAAAAGAAACTGTCCTAGATTCTGACCTACACCAATACAGAGATACATCCTCAGAGGCAATATCGAAGCTTGTTAAAATATTACTTTAACAAACCTGCAAGTCACGCATACCAACAGCACGGAAGCAAAAGTAAATTGCATACAATTGCCAATCAACTCAGTAAAGCTGCTTTGCCTCTGATGCAACATGCAAACTGCAATGTAACTAAAGTTATCCAATAAATGTGGTAAAAAGTACTGCAAAACGTGGTCGAGTGGAAGTTTAAAGTAGTAAAAAAAAAAAAGAGAGAAAAAAAAAAGGAAATCGTCAAGTGCGTCAAACACGTGCTTGAATGTATTTCCATCACTGCGAAGTGGTGATATGCAAATGCATGTAACAGTGGGCAGATTTACTGTAACCAGCTGTCAGTGCGAGGGAACAGGAAATACAGGAAATAAAAGCAACACCTCGGCCGCCGACATCTTTTAAGTAAAACCACATCTTCATTACTTAAAACTCCACTAAACAGCAGCTGCTTCTCCTTTCACATCTGCATCAAAGTGAGACAAGATCAGGAACCTCGACCGTCACACTGAAGATACGAAGCATGTGACGCATATAAAGGAGCAGAAATGAAGAACAGTGTGGTTCTCTCGCTCTCGCTCTCCCTCTCCCTCTCTCTCTCTCTCTCGCTCTCTCTCTCGCTCGCTCTCGCTCTCTCGCTCTCTCGACTGTCTAAACTCATAGCAAATGTTTCTGCTAAACTGGCACATTAAAAGAAGCCGGCAGTTTAATAATTTACCACATGGTGGAATAAATCTGAGGGTTCAAGTGCATCAGAGGCAAAATTAGCCTTTGATGAGACTTTTTAAAAAAGGTGCTCAGTTAATTTGATTTACTTGAATTTTTGTCTTTTCATTTTCAAGGACCTGCAGATAAACATTACTGCTGCAGACGCTGTAACACCAATCAAATAATCAAAACTGATCATCGCGCTGTTTGCTAACAAAGACAACAACAGTTTTAGGAGTAATGCTCGTCTTTCCGGAGAATAAAAGCAGTTCTGATGATTCTCTTTAAGTCTAGCCACTCGTGATGAATCCTTTCCAATCAGAGAGTAAGCCATTTTTTTAATTAATCCACCCGTCTTCCCCTCACCAATCTGTTCTCCTCCCTGCCGAGGATCATCTCATGATGGAGGTCCACGTTCCCAAAGTGCTGTGCGATGGAGAGGCCGCTCAGGCAGTAACACGTGTGGTAGAAATCTCTGGACCTGGACACACAAACACAACACGAGACACTCATGTGCATGAGTACGACAAAGTGAATCACACTTGATTGTGTGTAGAGTGTTGCAGCCTTAATGTGTGGGGGGGATGTATGTGTGTGTGTGTGTGTCCAGATGGTGTGGAACTGACTTGCCAGGCTTATCCAGGAGGCCCCCTGTTGGGTTCTGACAGCACAGGAGGATGTACTCCTGCAAGGCCTGCTGCTCGAACATCCACCGCTGCCGACTCAGCTCGGACTCTCCTGAACAAACAGACCAATCGCATTCAAGAATCTCATTGGAAACTCATTGACGGTTGCTACTCTCGCTAGTCAGCACCAGAAATACTAGTGCAGTCTAGGTTAAAGGTGCATTATGTAGTTTTGGGGGAGAAATCATCGATACATTTTTTGAAAAAAAAAACACTTGTTTTCATGACTGAATGAACAAACTGAATTATAGGAGACAGTTTCAAACTGTTTCACTGTGTTTATATTTGGCGGACCCTGCCACGTTTTCAAACAGTATTCTGGAGCATATTCATCTGAGACCAGCTTGTTTATTTAGTGATGAAAAAGAGAACTGCCTCCAAGTTTTTATTATTACCTTAATGATATCAAAGTCTTAGAGTTCTGAGCTGTAATTTCTTCTCAAAATATACCTAGTGCCCCTTTAAACATGTTATTATTCATCTATTTTATTTATTCATTTTCTGTACGAGTCAAATGTTGCTTCACAAGAAATGAACGTCTGATCCTAACGATGAAAACGGTGGTTAGCTGTTGTGTCTCAGATGCTCCGCAGTGACCCACAACTATAAATATACATTATTTTTTACTGACAATATTACTTTCCTTCAGTGTTTCTTGTGCATGTGCAAGATCTTAAAAATCAAAAAGTCCGCGCCAAACAGAAGCTGCTCTCTCCCACAAAAATCACTGCTGCCTCATCACTAATCCAGCCTTTAATTTTGTGACTTTGTGACATTACGATGGATTCTCTACCATAAGTTCTACATAGTTGCAAAAACAGAGACAGGAGCTCAGACAGAGGGGAAGTATAAAATAGGATGTGTTTTTTGAGCAGTAAAGCATGAGAACCTATTCGACTAATATCCCCTGAATGAATTTATGACCCTGAAAATGAGTAGAATGTTTCCTTTTATTGCAGTCAAACAGGGCATATTATCAGCAGCTTTGTTTGCAATTCTGCCTGTATGTTTCATTTTCTGAGCGCTGCTGGAAGATCTCGTTAACTGCAAATTGCGATCGATAAACTTTAAACTGCACGAGGAGATAAACTGTGTGTGCAACTCACTTAACATTGTCCGCTTTCAGGTTGAAAACAGACGAACCAACTATATTTCCAACAGCTGAAATTCCCTTTGTGTGGTTGACTTACATGGAGGAAAGAGCATTCTTACTTCCACAAGGAAACCTGATTATTACACTAAAGATCTGGAAGGAGTTTTTCTTTCATTGTGAGCAAAACCATGTTTTGTCAAATTCTCAAGCCAGGTGAAGAAATTTCTCCCATGTAAGTGGAGGAAAACGATACTTTGAGGACTTTCAGGGGAGGAAGGGTTAGAAAAACAGCAGTGATTTGAGTTTTGAGTAGATAAGAAGTGCACCAACTGGTCAGTTTTTACAACTCATGAGGAACACTTTGTTAGAAAGCATTCCTGACCTCAGGCCTTAACTAGGACTGAAGATACAGTACCGTCTTTGAATAAGGCTCTGTGGAGTAGAGGCAGGAGTCCAGCCTGCCAGAAAGAGTAGCAGCCGTCCACCAGCTTGTTGCAGCGGCCCTGGAAGCCTCCCTCGAATCGCATCTGTCTGCTGACCACCCACCGCTGAGGACGACAGACACACATTTAGCACATATTAGTGTTGTCACGATGCTGGAATTTCCAACTGCGAAGCAATACCCTGAAAAATATCGATATACATATATATAACTTTCAATACCATGAAGGAAAACTGACACAGCATACAGGGCATCGCCGTTTAGATTTTAATTAAAAGGAGGATGTTAAACCCTCCTGAAGACTTCCAGTGACAGAGCAGTTCTGAACCCCCCCCCCCAGGGTCTTACGGGACCAGAGGCAGAGACGCAGGAGAAGAAATGAAGGAAAGCGGTGTGTTAAAATTGTCAAAGTGGGAGGGGAACTTGCAATATCGTTGTCATGGAAACCGTTAATTGGAGCGCACCCAGTGTCGATGGCTTGGATTGAGTAATTATGGAATATTGGGTTTGACACCAGCTGGGGTCTAATCTGTCAGAGGGAAGAGGGAGGACAGTGTTTATCTTATTAGCGTTAGCTCAGGGGTTCAGTTCGTGCTCAGAAACGTGGGTCGTGTTCAGTGTGAGGAAGAATGACTACGTTTTATCCGGTAGAGACTTTTAACATCATGATTCCACAAATGTTCGCTCATATTCTTTCGTCTTGAAGGAAATCTGATCCGTCATGTGACAGGACGTCTCTGATCAGTAAATCCACATCATAAATGCTTCATGCGTGCCGCTGCTGAGAGTGTGTATTTAATTACAACAGACAGACTGATCACTCACTGACCAGGCTGCACTGTGAGAAACATCGGCTTCCCTTTTCTCTGCACCTGACAGGCAGCGCTCTTTAAAAAAAAAAAAAAGCTGTCATTGTTTTCACTTGTTTGCACAAATGTCTCCGCTCTTCACTAGATTGTTATCCGTCAACCTTGAATATGGAAGCTCAGTAATGCGGAGTAATAAATACAGCAAGGCCACATAAATCCGAGTGCTGCCATCAACGCGAACCTTTTCTGAATGTTAATGATTAACTCATTCTCTCTGGGATGAAAACTGGGGCTGTGTTACAGCGCGTGACTCATCCTGCATCGCTCGAGAAAGGACAACTTCATAAAAGCCATTTTTGTTCACACCCACTCAAAGACCGCATAATGTTCAGGAAACAAAATGGTTGTTCAATAAGAAGAGCTACACCGGATGTAAATCATTGTAGTGCCGCTGCAGATCTGAGGCGAGACTCTTCGGACAGACGTGTTCTCGTCTTATGATACAGGCATGTTTAGTCTCCACTCGCTCTGAAAGCTGGAGCTAAAAAATGGAGTCATCATTTTTTTAAACCCCACCGAAACATTTTCAAATGTCTTGTTTTGTGCGAAGACATTTTATTTACAATTCTAAAAAACAGAGAAAGACAACAAATAAGGGCCGCAGCTAATGATTTGTTTTCATTGTTGATTATGTTCATCTCATTGATTAATTCTTGATTTGTTGTTTGGTCCATAAAATGCCGGGAAATTATGAAAAATGGCGATCAGAGGCAGATGGAAATTGACAGAATGATATAAAACTAGATTAGAACATACACGCACAAACGAAAATTAAGGATGATTTCAAAGGGTAACTGCACTCAAATCTGTGACACACACAATGTGTTCTGTAGATTATTTTTCTGCCAAATTATTGCACTACATAGGACTTGTGTGAGCAGAGGCGATAGTGTACAGCAGGTGAGTCCAGCTGCTGGGGTTATTCTCGACCTGGTGTCAACTTACAACGTTAACTGAAGCACAGCAGACCGTCCTCGTCGCCTCCAGCTCCACTGACACTCAGGTTAAACCCCCCCAGACAGAAGTCTGTATTTGCAGAGCTTCTCCAGGGTACACACAGGGACACAGAGAGGCCGTGCGCTGCTAAACTTCGGCTGCACGGTTGTTTAAAGAAGGAACGATGCTTCACCGGCCTACCTAAACAGGTTTTCACATGCAAATGTGACTTTATGATCACACAGGATTTGAATAGATGCTTTGATGATAGTGACGGTATGATGGCAGTTGCTGGAGGGGCATTTTACATCCTTGATACTTTGAATATAAAGTGGTATTTAATCCTGAATGATGACCATAAACATTGCCTAACAGACTCTTGTTTCTCCTTTAAATAGCAGGTAAAAGAAATGCTGCTGGAGACGCACATCATCTTTTTTCCCTAGATGACCTGAAGCTCACAGAGAAAGACTTTGTGCTATTTATACACCGTTTTCCATGGTCGCTAATCCTCTTTATTTGGAGAAATTTGTATGCCATATTAATCATTCATGAAGGTCTTGGATAGCGACTTAAACGTGTGAATATTACTAACATTATTATTATTGTGTTGGCCCACTTATCTTACGCTTTTAAAGCCTTAAAAGTGCAGCCAGTGCACCAGTTATGATGTTTTGTCACATTAGTTCTACCAGCACAGGAAGTATCACCTATATTCATTTCCCCAGTAACCTACCCAGGAAACTGGTGGATAAAATGTCAGAAAATGGTAAAGAAATGCCCAAGATGACGTCCCTCAAATGTCTTGTTTTATCCACGACCCAAATATATTCAGTTAACTGTCATAGGGGAGTAAATAAACCAAAACATATTCACACATAAGAGGCTGGATTAATAATTAAAAGCTGATGATTGATTAGTGTTGCAAATCTCATCCTTCAACTGTATTCTCTGGCACTTTGAGCACCACAAGCTGAGAATACACACATCACTACGGCAGATACCTCCAACACTTGGCAGCTCACGCCAGAACAATCTAGGTGGATAAACAGCACCTTTAAAACGTCTATTTTGCTGCAGAGTCCTTGAACACAACACTATAGCTCTAACCACACTGAAGCCCCAAAGCTGCCGTTCTGATCGCTTATGTCTCTAGAAGAAGTCAAATGACAGAAGACTGCGCCTGGTGGCGTCATAAAGAACTAGAAAGTGTCAAAGTATCACTAACAGCTGCCCCTGAAAATGATTCTATGAGACAGAAAATGTTGAAACTGATGAAAGACAAAATAAGCGAAAAGAAAAACTGTGATGTTTTGTACCGACATATTTCTTCAGCAGACATCACTGGACCTCTGACTTGATGAAATCTCACTCTGGGTTGCAACATTTGATTCTTATTTTATCACAGCTGTGTGTTTCCGCTTGGCCCTTCAGCTGCCTATAAAAAGGGATATTGCTGCAGCACAAAGGTTCTGTTGTGACCGACACTGATAGCATCTTTTTTGTCCTTAAACTCGAGCCCAAGCATAACCTCAGGCTATTCTGAGCGGGGGGGATGTTTCATGTTTCCCTCATACCCGTTATTTTTTCCTTGAATAATCAAGAAATGCGGCCGTTATTGTGAATATGTCGGACGATGGGGGTTTTCTCACCAGCAAGGCTTTGAGATCCAGCATATGTTCTTTCCCCAGGATGACGAGGGCGGCTGTGCCACAGAAAGTGTAGCCACCGTGGGCCTCCAAACCTGGCACCCCACTCAGACCGCCCTCCCAGTTCTGACAGCTGGAGACAGAGGAAACGGTCAATAAAACACACTCTCTGGTTTATGGACAGAATGGAGGCACGAAACGGTCTTAAATCAATGCGAGTGGTGGTGGTGGGCTGTACCTGAGGATCCAGTTGGTCGTGTCCTCAAACAGCTTCTGCGTGAGGATGTTTGTGAGCGATGCTACAGAAGCTGCACAATATGCGCTCCTATATAAAAAAAAAGGAAGAAAACACAGATGTGGGCGAGCAGGAAGTCTCCTCCTACACTTACGTGATATCTTCCAAAGCATCGTATTTTTAGACTGCCAGCGCACCAAATATAAACATCCAGTTTGTGTTTTAGCCGGTCATACTGTGAAGTGCTCATGGCTTTTATGTCTTTAGATTTACTCTGCTGGAAGGAAACTGTAAAGATTTGAACCTTGGAATTCAAAGATGAGGCTCATACTAATTTATCTTTATCATTAAAATCAACAAGTCCAAAATAAAAAGTGTTATTCTTTCGGAAAATGGCAGCGTTGCCGGTGACAACGCCACACTAACTATAGTATGAAGACAGCAGCAACTCTTTAAGTCAGAAATATAAACCATTGAGTAGTCGCTCATTAACATACATGTTAGTGGCATATTGGCGCTTTATTAGTCATGTTAACACTTAATAATGCCTCATTCTGCAGGAGCACTTTCTACTAATACTAGACCATTAAGAGTTTCCCTCCATAAGCTCTAGATATTCTACCTTAATAACACTTCATAAATGTGGTTTGTAACAGTATGCAGTAGGTGGCAGAATGAACCTTCAAAGGTGGTTTGTGGAGGAGAATAATAATAATAATAAGAAGAAGAAGACGAAAGAGAAGAAAGAGACAAACATGAAGAAGACAAACGTCTACAACCTACACGACAAATCGCATTAGAGCACTGGAACATTAAATCATCTTTGCTCACTCCATCTCAACTCTTTTTTTACCCTCAGTTGTACAGAAACTACAGGATATTGACTTATCTTTAAAATATATTATGTGAAATTAGCTGTTATCATATAGGTCTTATTACTATTCATGCTAATAAGGGCCTAGTAAATGGTTAACATTTGAACCTTGTATACTATATTCCATACCCTGTTATTTGTTTATACTGAACATGTATATGTTCAACAAATAAACAGTTCCCTTTTTTTTTTTACAGGCTTAGTTCTTTCCAAAAACAATAATCCACATTTACTGCTCTGGTGAGTATTGGCAGCAGCAGGATGGTGTGTGTGTGACTGACTCGCATCAATGGCCGTGTTCATGCCAACGAAGGAACATGTGTTTATGGATAATATAGGTCTACGGAGCAGAGGGCTTTAGTCGGATAAGTTCATTGTTAGTTTTGGTCTTTTCAAGGGATTTGTTGACGGTAGTAAAATATTGAATATCACCAGACTTATCCTAAAGGAAAAGTGGATTTAAGCAAATCCTTCTGCTTCTTTAGGCCAATAAATCCACTGGATTACCTCAGGAATTAATACAAGGCTGCTCACGAAAAGTTGACATTTTGGAGATGCGAGGTGTTCACAGGACGGCGACGGATAAGCGAACCCACGTGAGAGGAAGAGAGTTTAAAAAAAACATAACGATGGCGGCGCATTAATTGGTTGGCAAGCGAGAGCGAGAAAGTTACTTTGACTTTTTTTTCGGTTCTTTGTTGAAAGAGAAGACGACACCTCAAAGCTGCTTATTAAAACCCTGCTGCTCCACATTGCAGATTTAAAAGGGAGACGACCTGACACACAGAAACTCAAATAAAATAAATTCACTCTTACGCAAGAGAGATGTGGGTATTTCTCTTCTTCTATCAACACTGAAAGGGAAGATAAAGAGCAACAAAGGAAAGGGAGATAAAAAGAAGGCCTAGTTTTCAGAAATGTCCCACTTATTTCGTGAAACGACTAAAATTCATCTGACTGTCACACAACAAATACACAATAACGAGATACCGAATATGCTCTTAATTGAACCTGCGATGTGTGCTTTTCCTTTTGGTGCTTTATGGGTCTTATTGAGTGGCGCTGACAAACCAAATGCTACACTAAAAATAAAAAGGAAGAAACACAACAAACAGGTGGCGTCTTCTCCTGGTGCTCACCTGACATCCACCTCCCCTCCGACGTGCATCACGAACGAGCCGTCTGGCTGCTTCACTGACCATAGGAAATCTAACAGCTTCTCCCTGGAGAGCAGACATATATGTGGTAAGAAGAGGGAGAAAGAACGGGGGAGGAGAACGGTTCAAATGTAATCAAGCACTAATAACACGGCAACACACAGATGTTTTTTAGCTTCACAGAATAAGCGCAGAAATTAGTATTAAAACATCATGTAAACATCAACTCTAAACGGCTGCTGGCTCAAATGATGTCTGCAATGTTCGGCCTGAAGTGCTTCATCATCGAACATCGAATTCTAAACATCGTTATACAGCCACTAATTAAAAGCTTGGAAAAGTGGAAATACTCATAATTACTTTATTCCATGAAACTGATCCAACAGAAAAAAGCTCTCGTTTAAGTTATGTTATAATCTAAATCTTTTTCATTCAGACGTCACAAGGCGTTTTTCTAATTCTACTATCTGCAGCAAATAGTTTAACTCCGAGTTATCTCTGTCTGACAAAGTCACAATGACAAACTGCTGATCTTGGCATCTGAAGTGATTTTCTTGAGCCTTGAGTCACAAAAAAAATAAAAGTCTCGAGTTTTATAGATTCAAAATACTGCTGAGGACAAAATGTACACTCTACATAGCTGTTCATATCATATATCACTTGGCACTATGCTAAAGTTTTACAAGCTTTAAAACAGAAATCATGTAAGTAGGTTCAAGGTACCCGAACCAAATAAGTTATCTAGCCTTTATCCTCACATCCAAATTGTTACTAGAAATGCATTTCTGAACAATAAAGTTTAATGTATTCCTTTATTCCCAAAACAATCAAGTTATATAGTCACTCTAACCATTTTAACCGGCTGTTCATATCAACTCTGATTGTGTGTTTTAATCATAATTATAAATGCTGGGTTAGGGTTTATTTTGAAGTCTGTACTACACAAAATAATCAACTACCCATCAACCAGTACGTCTTTCTGAAGTCTGCTTTTGTAGACACCTTTCTGTGTTCTGTGAAGTTGTGTTTTTACCACCACAGTTATACTCTGTGTAGTCTAAGACAGAGACTGTACCTGTCTATAACATTATAGGCCTCTTCTGTGCCGATGATACAGAGGGCGTTGACAGCAGCATAGGTAGGTGCGAGGTGGGCGTGTTGTCCTGGTCCTCCAGCAAAACCCCCCGTCGGGCTCTGACAGCGAGCCAGAAACTGACACACACTGTGGAAGGAAGAAGAAATAAAGTTACTCCCCAAAACAATGTTTAATTGTAGTTCAGGTTGTACATGTGAGTGTGTACTTCAAGAAATGGTTTCCCATGAGATCCAAAAACAAACGCAAGCGCTTTTCTTCTAAAAACCTCACTCGGACAAACCAATTCTCTTACACATTACACACAAACGGCAGCATAAATCCACCAAATGATCTGCATTTTAGGCCTACAGTCAGCAGGCTGTAAAGTGAGCGCCACTGGCTCAGGCATCTTGCTGATGTAGCACCAAGCTGAGACCAACTCAACCACAGCTTCCTTTCTTTTCCGGCATTCGTGCACAAAGCTGCTTCTCACATCAACGTCCTCTTCATCCTCCGCCATGGAGAGAAATCACAAAGCTGCAAGCGTGACGCGAGCCAACTGAGTTGGAAGAGAAACCTACATTAACTTTGGCCAACCGGTCCGCTGCCAATACTGACCTGAGAACAGTGTACACTTCATGGGACAGAGAGAGCAATCTGTTGTAGGTTGCATTGTTAGAAAGCCTTGAAGAGGGCCTCTGTGTGTGTGTGTGTGTGTGTGCGCGTGTGTGTGCGTGACACACTGGCGCTGGGCAGTGCCAGCCGGTGAGTTGGCACCCCTTGCAGTAATAATGAGAGTGTGGGTTGGCAGTCTGGCATCGCCACTCACTTCGGGGTTTGCAGTGTTACTTCGGACTGGCAGTAATTTAATCGAGAGGCATTCTGGTGACATTAAGAGCACCGCGGTCTGATGTTACAGCTGCATGAACATAATACACCTGCCTGTTCTGCTCAGTACTTCCATCAGACTTGTTGATTGGCACAGACACCTTTATATTGACAGCAGAAAGACAGGAAATTTGGGGGGTGTCCTTCGGCCAGGATTCGAACCGCGCTCTTAACCACTCGACTACCTGCGCACCCCATGGTCAGGATAAGTTGAGTTAAAAAGCTATTTCACTGCTTCTTGCATCAACATCATGATCACTGATTAGTGCGGTGTTAGATTAGAGATACAAATTATGGTTAATTATTGCTGATGTGGAAACAATAAAGGGAAACAAATGCTATGCTAATGCTATACTGGAAAAATGGAGGAGAAATATAAGCTCTATTCTGGGCACGTGCAGTTAAATCATTTCGTCTATCTCTGATGATTTATTTGGTTTGGATGATTTTATAAAAACTTAAGTAGTGACGTAGTGCCAGGCTTTAATTTTAGAGTCTGGGAGAGAAGAAAAAGTTCTTTGTAATACTGTATTTATAAAGGGCCACTATGTAGTTTGGAAGAAGAAATTCAAATTCAGAATTTACAATATTAATGAGGTAAAAACACAAACTCAGGAATATTTATTTTTCTCCATAAATGTATAAACAAGCTGTTCTCAGAGGAAAATAAGGTAATCAGAACAATGTTTGAAGCCAGAAAGGAGGCAGGGTCTGCCACATATAAACAAAAGTAAAACAGTATGAAACGGTGTTGTCCTTTAAGGTCAGTTTGTCAGTTTTTTCAAACATTAAAACAAAGAGTTTTAAGTTTGCTTATGAATAAACAAAAATCAATCAATGAAGATATTTCTCTTCTGATTAAAATATCTTCTAAAAAACGACATAGCGCACCTTGA
Organism: Diplodus puntazzo; assembly: GCA_963678695.2. Lineage (NCBI taxonomy): Eukaryota > Metazoa > Chordata > Actinopteri > Spariformes > Sparidae > Diplodus > Diplodus puntazzo. The sequence goes on from OZ023172.1 coordinate 13,144,048, forward strand.
ACAAGTTATTTTAAATTTTCTTATTCATCACTTGCTTTTAGAAACTTGCACTTTGAAAAGCGAACCATCTGTCTAACAACATCTATCACGGGCTAACTTTAACCAATTAGATCAACAGTAGGAGAGTGCTACCCCCAGCAGAGGCAGTTGCTAAATCAAGCTCTTACCAAAGTCAGTCTCATTGTTATTACTTCACTACAACACTTTTAACAATCAGATGCTAAAATAATAACTGTATCCCGATACTTTCTACATTGGCAGATTAAAAAAAACTATTTCAAAAGTCATAGCAAATTGCTATCACAGATGGGAAATTAATTAATTAATCAGTGAGATGTTAGTCTTAATTTTTTATTGAACCCCTGCCCTTCACTAGAAATCAGTTACTTGATTAATAGGTTTGAGAAACCCTGTACATTAAGGTTTGGTGAGAAGAGGTGCATTCAGTTGGTTGCAACTTGTAGCCTCACCACTAGATGCCGCTACATCCCACACACTGGACATGTAACATCTTGTGACCTGTTGGAAATAAAAGTTGTCACTTTCACATGTTTTATATGTAATCCTGTAGGCCAGCCATCCACCAAGTGTGTTCCGAAAGAGCCCCCTCGTGGTCTGTGAGTAGATTTGGTAGAACATCATGTTCTAAATTGAGCGCTGCAGTACTGAGCGACTCAAAGCCTGGTAGTAGGTAGGATAGACTCATTATCATCATTATATTTGGATATAATTTCTAATATACATATTAATATTGTTTTTGGGGATGTTGGGAATTTAACACTAGCGGGTTAGTGAAACACTGCATATAAATTAATCAAATAAACACATAATAGATACACTGCAGCACACAATAAAGAACGACTACAGCTTCTACTATTGTTGCAGTTGGACCTGCTACAGTTAATTATCTATCAAACTTTGAAATTAGAACAGCATTTGCTTGACTACAGTAATTAGGAGACTAATTTAATGCTAATAAATAATTTTAAAAAAAGTCCTTGGCACCGCACCAGCTTTATTTGGCTCCATTAATGCCCCTTGGTAGTACTTAGTTGTACAGTCCAAGTGTGTGTGCGTGTGTGTGTGTGAGTGTTTGCGTACGTGTGCGTGACTCACTCTGAGGCTACAGCAGCAGGAATGGGCTCCTCTAATAACTCCAGACTGTGAAGGATCCAGAAGCAAAGCCACGGTCTGCTAGCATCCAGACACTGCTCGCACAAAGACACATACAATACACACATCTCATGATCAGATGGGCATCAGATGACCAATTAGAGCAGTAAAAGATCCGGTGAGATCAGTTGGCCGGAGACAGAGTGGACACACAGACAGAGAGGAGGAAAATAACAGCTGACAAAATGTAAAAATATCAGACCACCTGGTGAACATGTAATTGTGTTTATAATACAAACAATACAATCTTTTTTACCGCTTTTATATAACAGAATATCGTGACGCAGCTTTGAATTTCCGTTGCCAATTCTTTCCAACACTGCTGCACCGTTGCTGTCAATGCAGCTTCAAAGGAAACCAAGAAAATGATCAAATCTGCAGTCGAATAAGTCTGACAGGGAGCTGGAGGCTGGGCAGAAAACATATGCTCGTTGCCATCTTTTTTTCTGGCCAAAGTATAGAAGCACACGCACGCACGCACGCACGCACGCACGCACAAAAACAGGTGAGGTGACCCTCCCGAAAGCAGACAAGCATATTTTTTTGCAAAGTGAGTACAGTGGTTTTTCTTTTCACTGCAGGGCGAGCCAATCGGACACACATCCAGAGGCAGTGAGTGTGACCGCCCTTCAGATCTACACTGGTTATTACGGACACACAGGAACTAATGCAACCTCAGGGTGAACTTCAGTTCTAGGTTCTACGGAATGTTTCATTAGGTTTCACAGCTTGCATCACTACAATGATGGTATGTTTTATTCATATAGTTTATGCAAATGAACAAACTTTCCATTCTGTCGGCATCAAGGGCCCCTCTCCTTTCTTGCCAACAAAAAACCTCAAAAACTCATCCTCTAGTGGATTACAGGGCTGTTTATCCACTATAGACTGTTGTCCTGCATTTTGTGAGTATGTGTCCACAGACACAAAGACCATATTTGATCTCAATTGAGCAATCCGACCAAACTTTCCAAACTAGGCAGTGGTGATAAACCACAAACCAAGATTCTGTTAATATGCTGCCTATTTCTCAACTAAAATGCAGAAACATTGGTATTTTAGTGTACTGTTCAGCTGCAATAGTGAAAGTTAGATAAATAACTATATGAACAAATATAAACCAGGATCCTGTTTGTCTATTTCTCGCCTAAAATGTTTTGAAATACATATTTCAGTGTACTGTTTAGCTGTAATACAATACTGTTTGTTAGCAGCCAGCAGCTAGCGCAGTCGATCTTGCTGCTGTAGGTTTTTTTTAACCTTTTTGTGTAAAAGGGTATATCAAAGCCCTTCCTCTGTTTTCTCTGTTCATGTGGCACAAATTTAATTATTTATGTCTTTCTGCTGTATAGACAACCCAGTTTTATGCAAGGGCCGTCTTTCCAGCAGTGGAATGCTTGTTTAAATGGCCGTAACAGATGTTTTAACATGCGTGCTTCTGCTTGCTGGAAGTGTGATACCGTACCTCATAAGCATCTGATAAGTGACGTAAGCCCTTCTTGAGATATTGGTAGTGCTGTTCCCGCAACAACGTCGGCCTGAAGACCAAACACAGGACAGAAGGATCGATTAAAGGTTGAATGTAACTGTCAAATATCAACACATATTTAAGAAACAGTTAAAAGAAACCAGCCTTTGCTACTTTACTTTTGTGTATCATGTGTAACCTCAAGTCATAACACATAATGAAAAATGTTTAAGTAACTGTTTGCTTCACACTCGATCATGTCACATAAACATTTTTGCTTTACTTATTACAAAGGAATATCAGGATCCCACCCATCCCAGTTTCCTAGGGCTCAAAGTAACATGCTAAAGCAGTCACTATTGTCAGCCAACAGACCAAAACCCAAAGACTCTTCATTTACAATCATACATGACAAAGAAAAGTTACAAATTGAGGCTGGAACCAGAAACTGTGTGACACTTTTTCTTTAAAAATAAAAAAAAAATCTCATTACATTTTATTGATCTCCAGTCACACACAGTTCCCTTTCATCATTTTAATTTCAGTGTGCTCCACATGAACAGCAGTACAACTTTCATCTGCATCTGTAGCTTCTAACACACAAACACGTATTAATGCGTGTCAGTGAGTCAAACACAGCTGATGCCCCCTCCCTCCCTCCTCATCACTGCCACCACCCACCTGGTCTAATTCCTTGCCTGCCCTTTTCGCGCAGTGTTTGCCACGACGATTGTAATTACACTCTACCTACACAGGGTTAGTCACAGATCGCTGCCCCGAAGTTTCACAGCAGCAATTCTGTAACACAACAACAATCAGGCGGGGAGAACAGGATGAATGCGAAGCAGCTAAAAGCCGGTCCGCCCACTAGAGTATTGTTCATACAGACGAGTATTCAACTCGGCTGTTTAAATGTTGAGAGCGGATCGGGCTACAGTATATCAAAACCTATAATCTCAGTCTCAAATTGAGAAGTCTGAAAAAGAGGGAACAAATACTCTGATGTTTGAAGCTGAATAATAAACTTCCAACTTCTATCCAAATTGTAGGGTTTGTTTTTTGAGAAGGCATCCGCTTTAAAATCGATTATATTTCAGCAGTCTCATCTTTGTTTATGTACCATAATTGGCCAATTACGCAACTTTCTTCTTGTGACTTTTAGCTGGAGTACAAGGGGACGCATTGTAGCTACCACTGACACAGCAAGGTCACGTCCTCAGTTGTGTTTGTGCTCATTTGGTGGTTTAACAACCTGAGGGAAATCATGATCTACAATCAAAAAACAAGTTTTTTTCCCAGGGCTGAATAAAATGTCATATGAAAATAAAATGGGAAGATTTTCCTCCTACCCAATTTAAAATCGCACTATGCAGGATCTTTTTTATTTGTAAAAACTCTAGTAGAAGTTGGTACCTAAACCTCAGCTCAATGAGGGAGATGGACAGAGACAGAACAGCAGTGGTCTGGCAGGACATAGGGTGAATCTGAAAAATAAAACCTTATTTTCTGATTGTGCGATGCCAGTTACACTCTAAAGCACAAAAACAATCTTGTGAGAAGCCGCCATGTTGCCAAATTCTTGTGGGATATCAGCAAAAGTATACCCTTCATCCTGTCGCAGAGAGACCTGTAGCTCTCCGTCACAGAGGAGAGGAACATGAGGTGAGCTACGGTTTATTTATAGCGACATCATCATCATGCAGAAAATGCCACGTCACATGGGAAAAACTTTTTCAGATGGGCTTGATGAAAAAGCATTTTGACTCCAAAATATTAGTATTTCTTCACCAAAATTTGAATGTTCAGATTTGAATACAAGCTAAGACTACTGGAGAAGCTACTGAATCATATTACAATCTGAAAAAAAAATAAGAATAATGGACCTGTCATTTCAAATAAAGGACACAAAAAGTGCCTCTATGTTTCTTCACCCATTACTTCTATCTACTTCATACCACTATCAAATCATGCAAAGAAAATTTTAAAACAATTTGAATGAAAAGTCCAGTGTGTAGGATTTAGTGGCATCTAGTGGTGAGGAGAACCAAATAAATAACCCTTTACCTCACCCTCCCCTTCCAAGTGTGTAGGACAACCTAAAATTCCAAAACGTACAGGGCTCCCTCTGTAGATAAAAGGCTTATTCTAAGGTAACAAACACAAAATGTATTTTTCATTATGAAAACATATATATGAATATTGTAAAAACCTGAACCTGCGCCAGAATTTGTATAGATTTAAGATAAAAAAAAAAAAATCTAATCTGTCATATAAAATGTTACATACCAGCATCAACTGGAAACAAAACACAACAGTGCCGAAGTTGAAATCTAAGCTTGCCCCCTATTTGTTGAATCGGAGTCAAAGCCAAACAGAAAACAGACGATGACTACTAAATGTAAGAATAACATTTATCCTGTAATGGAACCGAATGTATTTCCACGTTGGCTGCAACGTCGCTGACATTCAGGTCCGCGCAGTTGTCATAGAAATGAAATGAGTCACCCAATTAAGAGCGGACTGATGACGGCTGACAGCAGGAGCAAAGTATGTGGGCTGATCAACACACCATTCAGATAACAGCCATCACACATCAGCGCGTGCAGCAGTCTCTGTTGGCACACAGCAGGTGTTTGTGATCAAAAGCAGCCACAGCCACTGAGCAGTGTTCTTGTCAATGTCCCATAATGGCAGCAAATGTAGTCAACATTATAAGAGGCCTATGAATAGATAATGATCATTACTGGAGCTACACATTTTCTGACCAGTTTTTTGGTCACGTAATGATTTTATACACTATTAAAAGGCTTTCGTGATATACTGAGCTAAGGTCAGACCAATTTAATGTCCTGATTTCACATAATTATTGTACTTATTTCTGACCTGACAGAGACGTGTCTGAAGCAAAGGCAACATCATTCTCTGTCTTTTACACAAAGATAATGCAGTTCAACGTCTCTTAAAAGATAAGTTCACAGAATTAGTATTGCATTCCTGGGTATTTTTTTTAAAGGTATTAAATAAATAATGTAGCTCCAATGCAATATTTCATAATGCTTAATATTTCATAATGTAATGTATTTCAGCAGTCCTAGTTTGTGTCTCCCCGAGAGTAATTTATAATGCATATATCTAATCAGACTTAGTGTTTTGATGGGTAAAATAATGTATGTGGGACAGAGTACTTCCTGGAGCAGATTTTCTAGTGAATTATGGTAAGCATTAAGTAGTGAGTAACATCATCACAACCACTAATGGGAGACAACTTGGAGCTTATGGAACAACCCTAACATAAGAATTATGGTGAAAATGAGTCAAAGACGCTAGTAAAACTCGAGAAAAAACGTTGTACTGTTGTTGGACAAAAGAACAATTTTAAGATGTCTGATGAGCTTTTTTGACATTCCAGAGATTAATACTAATTGATTTATTGTGAAAAAATAAGACACAGATAAATTGATAACGCAAATAATAGCTAGCTGTATCCCTTCTCACCAAAAAATACATACGTAAAAAACAACATAAACCACTGTTCTTCCGCTTGTTGGAGCATTTTTTTCAATAAACTGCTAGAGGGTTGTGCACAATATTTCCTTAGTTTATTTAAAATTTTTACAACAGTTAAATTATTGTGCATAAGTATGTCTGAACTTTTACATATCCCCCATCCAAAGTAAAATTCAGACGTTGGTTGCACATAGAAAGTAAATAGATAAATAAACAAATATACAGATACTGTTAAAGCACAATATTTCAACAGCATACGGATGCTCTGGATACTTACTGCGGTAAGCTGTGTATTTGCTTGTAAACACTGATGACTTCTTCAATACTGCGTTCCACTTTTTTCTAGTAAAAAAGAAACGACAGGAAAGAGGACGGTGTAAACTACAGAGTACCAATAATAAAACTCAGCCTTTTCATCAGCTGGGTACTATCATTAGCCAAACAGAAAGCAGATGTATGGTTTGTACAAACATCACATACACTACTGAAAACTGGTGAGGGATATTGCGGTTTTTCCCTTGTTTGTTCTTTCTGTGTTTATTCTGTGACTTCGCATTTTGTGTTTTACGAACATTTTTCATCCCCCAAAATACTGTGACGCATCTCATTTGACATGTGTTGGTAATCTAGTCTAGTATTACTTAGGGTTAGAGGTTGACTAATATGGCCTTTTCATGGCCGATACCAATACCGATTATCAGAAATCAAGGAGAATAAAAACCAACTCATTTGCAGTAAAAATGAAACCCTAAATTTCAAAGTAAAATTTACTCAGGTATTTACTTTTTCTGCTTCTTTATACTTCCTCCCCACTACATTTCTTTGATTCATGTAGTTACAAGTCACTTTACAGATTTAGATTATTCAGCGTCGATAGGCAAGTAATTGTGATGTGTCAACAATCAAATGTTTTGTGTGAGTGTGCCAAAGTAGCACATTTGTAATTTGTTTATTTTGTCTGCATATCTGATGGAAAAATCACTAATACTCATAATTGGATAATACTAAAATAACCGGCCAGGGCCACTAATCTGTCGACTCCTACTTAGAGTAAATTTGCGACGGGAATGTGCTCTAAATTAAAGATTTAATAGTTTACCATTAAAGGGTAACTCCACCAAATGTATACATCACAATATGTTTACAGGTCTTAGGTCAAGGAGTACTACTGCACATTTGAAGAGAGCAGTATAAAGCCTTTTGTGGCTCCAGATTAAGCTGTATGTAATCTGATATATTGACCTTCAGTGATGCCACTCTGTCACCAAATTGCATTGTGGGTAATGAAGGCAGATCAGATAAACTTGACAACTCTGTTGGAAAAACTACACAATGGCTTGTGTAGACTTATCTTTGGCAGTTCTATGCTGCAGTTTCTTGGTACTTTATCAGCTGATGGATTCAAATTAGCAGTTGAGCTAAGGCCAGCACATTTACACTGGAGCTTTAGAAATGTTTAAAACTAACACACACTGTCCACCTTAAATTAAGACAATTAAATAAATACACCATAAAATTATATATGGTGCTTTCGGTGACGTTATATTTGTGATAAGCTTCTACTGGACCTGAACCTGTTTAACTTCCAGCGTCAATTCATGTATTTGTTGGAGTCTCGTAAACAGTCCTACAATACATTCACATGGTGTCCGTCCTCCCTCTGGCCTGACTGTTTAAGTTACTTAGCTAACAGCTAAGTTAATTCAGTTCTAATCCATTTAAGGTAGAATGCTAGCTACCTAATGCTAAAGTTTGCTCTCTTGGGTTAGCTAACGTTAAACCACGGCGACCTCACGAGCTCGAACTAGTTTCTTTTTTTGTTTTTTTTTAATCACGCAATTTGTAGGCTTTTTCATGAGTAAAAAAACACTAAATGTTGTAGACAGTTGACACACTGTCACACTTTTCCAGACGCGCCTCCATCCACAGCATTAGCCACATTACCTAACGAAGCTAATCTGTGCCTCCGCTCACCTGCTCCACTGAAGTCACCGATTCCACCCCGTCGTCCACGAACATTTCCGCGGAATGACACTCGTTGAAGCATCGCAAAGGCGTCGGCACACCGTCCATGATGATGATATGGGCCGTTAGCTTCAGTGGCGCTGGGAATGATGCGGTGCTGTAGGTGCAGTTAGTTTGTTTTGATAGTTCGCTTACTTTCACTGTGGTCCGCTCGCTTCCTGCTGAGGTCGGAGTGGGCGGAAACTGCGCGCACAGCCGCCGCTACGGCGTCTCCAAGGGAACAAACTCCTACATTCACTGTCGTGCGGAAGAAGACAAGCGAACACACAGCCTCTTGTAGAAGTGTTTGACGCTAGTTTAACTATTAGATATGTGCTAATGAGTGATTATAAGAGTGTTTTAGTCTGATCTCATCTCTGTTCTCTCACTGCTTTTGTATCACTGACGTCGAAAGAAGAAATGCTACCGCGTGCGTTATTTCTATCTTCGATCTGCGTCAAGTAAGCCGCAAACCAAGCAAAATGATACCGGAAGTGGTGAGACGTAGCCTTCAAAATAAGCAGTCAATTATTCTTCTGTAGAAGAAGAAAAAGCTTTTACATGAAAACGACTTTCTTTATGTAAATGTTTAAAGCATTTATGGACAATTTGTGACTTTGAAGACAAAAGTTGCACTCTTCTGGATTTTCACACAGATAGCGTGGAGTCGGCTGCGTGCGATAGCCTTTTTACGGTGGCTGTTGAGGTTCACACAAAAAACATTTCAGAAAACACACTTGAATTTCACATAAAACAACATTTCACATTTAACAATATTTCACAAAGCACGACAGATTTCATATAAAACAACATTTAATTAAAACACAACATTTTTCACATAAAACAACAGCTTTTCACATATAAGTCAGCATTTTTATGAAATCTAGTTCAATTTGTTGTTGTGTTTTGACCTTCGTGCACAATGAAATACATTATATCACTGAGTGTCAGTAGCCTACATACTGTATACTGTAAGCTAACTGATCATGTTTTTACAATGCAAGTTATGCTGGCAAACAGTTCTAATAAAAAACACAGTTCTAAGAGCACATGGAGTGTGGAATGTGGAGTCAGAAATATATTTGTCCAACATTATTTGTTCCACCATTTCAATCATTTCTTTTTAGATGTGAATCTAAAATGTGAAGAATGTGAAGTCTGAAAATATACATGTGTTCAATTTTGAATAATTCAGGGTATTTTTACTGGTGGGGACAATTCATGTTTTTCAGAAATTGAAAAATTCTGTTTCGTCCCCCTCGGGATCTGCACCCATATGTAGCACAGGACTCAAGACGCCCTCAAGTGCCTGCTGCTTTTATTTTGCTAAGAGGCACCGGAAGCCTCCTTTCCCCACCTAGTCCTACTTGACCATGGTCCACCGCACCCACTGGAAGCTGGAGGCTGCCCGGGAGGCTGGAGCATCCCTGTTTTGTTAACCATCACCGACCCAGCGCCAGTGAACAAACAAAAAAAAAAAAAGGGAGCAGAGCCTCAGCCTGATGTTGAGCGTCTGAGCAGACATGGGATGCAGGTGGGGAGAGGTTGCTCATCCATCGCAGAAGAGTTAGCTGCCCGGTGCTTTTTCTTTAATTCAACACCACATCCAACACCATGGCCAAGCAGTACGATGTGCTCTTCCGACTCCTGCTTCTCGGAGATTCTGGGGTTGGGAAAACATGTTTGTTGTGCAGATTCACGGACAACGAATTCCACCCGTCTCACATCTCCACCATCGGTAAGACTCTCTGCACTGACACCGGGAGTTATTTTAATGCGCTCATTAGCACTCCCATTCATTTGCATGGTCGTTAAGCCTTTTTCTGTTGATGCCATTTGCGCATTACCCTCTCTTTGTAGATATTGAATTGTATGTAGAATACACATTCCACACAGGAGATTTGATGAGACATTTCAGAGGGCTTTGTTTTGATGTATTTGGACTGGTGCATCCAAGTGGAATAAAGAGACTGTGGGATCAATGTATTGTATTGGTTGGGGAAGCCCTGAGGGGGAAGATCCAACACTTGGCAGCCATGCAGATGAGTTTACCAACTATGAGCACTTGGCACTGTCTGTGCAACCAAGTGCCATAAAAACAATATCAAAGACTTTATTCAGGAAATATCTTTAATATGTGGACATCTGTGGTTGTGTTACCCATCAAATTGGGCTCCTGGGACTCCGGGGTCTGTTTGGTCTCTTCAGGTCCCTCATCACAATGAAGAATAGTTTTATTTCAGTGAAACCTGTCGTGTTCAGAGGTGCCACAGTGCTCATTATGGTCACAGCTAACTATTATTTTTTTTTATTGTTGATTATTTTCTCGGTTTATTGATGAGTTGTTTGGCGTGTAAAACATCAGACTATGGTGAAAAATGTTGATCAGTGTACAAAGAAACAACACTTATGTCCTAAAATGTCCACAATCACCAAAGATTTTCACTTCTTTGTCACAGAGGAGTAAAGAAACCTGAAAACATTTAAGAAGCTTGAACCTTTAAAAAAATGACTTAAACTGATTATTTCATTAATAACATAGTTGTGAGTTATTTCTTTGCTGACGCCTCATTGATTAAAGGTTAACTCGACTATTTTAAAGTAGTTTAAAGCCTTTTGTGGCTCAAGATGAAGCTGCGTGTAATCTGATACATTTCCTCCAGTGATGTCACTTAGTGGCTATGTTGCATTGTGGGTAATGTAGGAGCCAGGTTCAGATAACACTGTTGGACTCACTACGGACATGTTTCAAAACAACACAGCAGAACCAGAGATATCACCTTTTTTATTCCACACGTTCTTCTTCCTTTTCCAAACCTGGCAAACCTTTCACATGTGCAGTAGTATTCCCCGAGACCTGTAAGTACACTTTAATGTGTATAATTGCTGGAGTTACCCTTTAATCAATGCTGCCCATTACAAAACAGACACAAGTCGTGTAAAACAGATGTCCATTGTCTTCTGTTTGTTCAATATTTTTTTAAGAAAAATCCCACGTCTGGTCTCAACTCCTTCTTGCTGAGTAATAATGGCTCGATGTTCGTCAGAAAATGTCACTTAAATTGGCTTTAATCGTTCCAGTTTAACTTAAAACTGGAGCAAAAACATTTCATGGCTGCGGAATTCTCCTTCGATCACAGCTGACTGAATAATAAAAACGGAGCTCGGGATCTGAATTTTTGTGTGATTTTTTGTCGTTATACAGACCAAATAAATTTTCAGTTAACATAATTCCTTCCTGCCTTGGTTCCTGAATTTGCAACATCCCTGAAGATGACGAAAGTCTCTTTACTCATAGTTTATACAGCCTGTGCAGTATATCTATCACCCATGGTTAGAATTCAGAGCGCAGAGGCATGACAGGCGCATTACCGGGCTTCACTTTGAGGTGAGGGAAATAAGGATGTACAGTGAGCAGTGCTGCAGTTGTGTCTCTTATCTCTTCTTCTGTGGTGACTGGGCTGTCGTTCCTTCGTGTGTGTTTGGGCGGCTAATAGAGATATTTTACTCCCAGTGAGCTCCTAGTTTTTTCAGGCAGCAGCTACTTTCTGACTTCGTTTGCAGTAATTGGCCGTAACCTGGAGAGGATAAAATACGGACATCCCCTGCGGCTTGAGCATAAAGTTGAAATGTTCCTCCTGGTTGTGATGGACTTGTGTTGCTCAAATAAGGTCAAGACAGCAAATCACAATGCTGGCGGTCAGCCTGGGATTTGCAGACGGATGGTGCCTGGAAAAGATCTAACAGAGAGTACAATTGGCCCCATTAATTATTCATTTTGACATAATTAATTAACAATTTGGCATGTTTGCATGGATGCCTTTGTAGTATTTTCAAAGCCTTTGTGATTTTTGAGCCCTCGGAGAACTCCCGCAAACATTCCGCGGCTCAAACTTGAGTTTTAGACTCATGTCTCGGACCCTTTAATGCTTTTTTATTTTCATGTTTATACAAAAAAACAACAAAAAGTGAGGGGATAAAACACAGGCCTCGATACACAGGTGTACACCGACGAGAAGGAGAAGGAAAAAAGACAAAGACAGGAAGAGGAGAGTGAAACACGACACACAGGGATATAATCTAAAAAAAAAAAAAAACGGGGAAAAAAAACATGACATTTGTTGTTTCACCTGCTCCAGCCAGTGATGAAACTGTATGCTCACACACTTACTGAGACCGCAGGATGCTATTTTAAGTCGCGCCCCTATGGCACTCTACAGGAAACTTCCTCCCTGTAGAGTCGCGTTTATGTTGTGAAGCCTTTCTGATGTCTCTGACTAGAAAGGTTCAGCCTGTCTGCATGTAGTGATCTTTGGCAGCTTTTGTTGCAAGTGTTCACAACCACAGCTGGGCGCTTGGAAATCGGGCTCTTGTGTCGTTGCAGGCGATGAAGTCCAGATAATTACACCGGACTGTGTATTTGCTTGGCAGCAGATTGTGTCTCCAAGCCATGCCACATCATTTCAAACTACTCTTCTTAGGCAAAAACAGGTCCAACAAAGTCTGAAGAGAGAAAAAGAGATCAAAAGTGACCACCATCAGTGCTCCCCTGCCGGGGATCTATAAATAATTTCCCAACCTTCATGGTGACAGAGGGATATAAATTTTCTCCTTCGCTGGTAGCTCCATAATTCATCGGTTCCCGCTACAGTCCATCCGCTCAGTTTTTGCTCTTAATTATCCCTGAAACTGCTGGGACCTCTCCCCCACAGGAGATTGGATCAACAAAGCTTCTGAAGTTTTTTTCATAAACATTAAAGGATGAAAAGCTGATGAGGGTCTTATTTATTACTTTCCTGCAGCTACGCAGATGAACAAACACCCCAAAAAACTCACACTGAGAGTCCCAGAGAAGAATGTGGTGATGCGTATGGTTGTGAATACATCACGTGGACACCCGGACGTTACTCCTATGTGACTGATGATCAACGTATCCGAAAACAGCATTGTTATTCTGCTATAACAGCCTTGACTCTGCACTCCCAAACTGCCGCCACACAGTTAGAAGGACGACATGGTCTAAAGTATCACAGTGAGCTGTAGCATCTAGACTCTGGACTGGTTCGATTACCAGGAAACTCTGTTAAAGTCAGACGCATTAATATATCTCGGGTCATAATGTCCGTTGAAAATGATTCCCTCTAAGCACAATTTCAAACGTATTATAGGATAAAAATTACATTTCCACAAATCCCTCTATTAAAAAATGAGCTCATCAAATATGGCGGCTTGGTCGGTGGCCTTAAGCTTCAAGCTGTGGCGCTCTGCTCGCCCCTGTAGCATCAGTTTTGCAGATGACGGGCTCTGCGGTCAAAAACTGCTAGTTCACACTCAATTATTCAATCATTATTATAATCATATGTATTTTATTGTGACTTGTTAGTTGTGATTGTGATTGTATACAAAACACTTTTAGAGCCGCGAAAACAGCACCAGAACAAAAATACACACAAGTTAAATGGATGGGTTGGCCAGAGATGGGCTTTTTTTCTTCTATTTCTGCGCTTCATTTATATGGTAAATCCCCTTCACAGGATACATGAAAAACAACAGATATATATTTGAACCTTGTGGTTTTCTACATGGTTTCTGGAATCCTCAAGAAAATCAAGGCTGGTCTGGATTCAAATACTAGCAACAGTTTTTGACTTGAGCTTGATCCACCACAACTTTTTGACAGTGAGTTTTCAATAACAATAAATCGCACTCCTAGCCATTGGATCAACAGAGGATGTGACTTAATTCCCTTGTTACAGCTACGACTTTTAGTCCGCCGTAAGATATCAGTCAAAACCAACAGTCCAAAAAAGAAAAAAAAAATTGAGCAGCCGGAATTCTGATCTCACCTGAAGGACCAATAACCCCCTCACTCATTTTTATTTGAACAGGTCTCTCTGTTCCCCATAAGACTGCCAGAAAGAGCACATTTCTCTGGCAAAGAGCAGCTGTGGAGATGATTTAGTAATGGTATTCGGTCACACTGCTGAGTTTAATCTTCCTCACTGTTACCTCGTCACCGGCCTCCTCGGAGCACCTGGCTGTCACAATGCCTGTGAAGTACGAGCCCGGCCCGCCATGAATCACAGCTCAATAAGCAGCTGTCCTCGCGGTGGTGACCCCCGTGGTGGTGTGGTCAAGGCCTGGTCAAACACTCTGCCCGCTGCTGCTACTCCCAGAGACGAGCGAATCGGTCTAAAGGTCCGGGCATGGACCGGAGTCACCGCTGATGGTTATCATCTCGTAAAGAGGTTATCAAAGACATCGAGGGTGTTGTCACAGCTTTATCTCAGGCATATGCTGCATTTCTCTGGCACGTCTCTACTGCAATTTCTTGTTACTTGTTTGCCATAATTTACACCAATACCAATATATCTGTGATGAGCTTACATTAGCATACACACTTGGCAAAAAGGATCTAAATGGGGTTTCATGTTTCATGTCATACAATACAATACACAGAAATGACTCACAGTAAAATACCATAATTATGCTTTGTCAATGCATAATGGGTGATTATTTGGAATATTACAGTAAGCTGCTGTAAATTTGAATTTGAGCTGTACTCTGAAACAACTGTAAAAAGAAAATGTTAAAATAGGAAATAATAGGAAAAACTGTAATTAGGGCACAGCAACACAGTAATTTAGCAATAAAATATTAGGTAGGTACAACAAGGTACACATGCCAACATGCTAACAAAATGCTAACAGGTTTACCACATGACAACAGGCTAACAATAGTCCTATAAGTGGTCCAACAAGTGACACAGGCTTACATGCTAACATGCCAACTGTACAGCTGGGTAAACATGAAAACACTGTACACTGCTGTAATATTATAATAAATGTACTGTAAATGTATATAATAACAAAAACAGCAGATGCTTATTATGGTACCATAATGTATACACACTATGTTAGACGTTCACCTATATTACTGTTAAGTTATGACAGTATAATACTGTTAATTTACTGCAGTTATTAGCCAGTCATTTACTGTAAAAAACTTTTTAGAGGGGAGGTCAATAGACATTGTTCTGTATAGATTACTGACAAATTTATAATTGAAAACTGTTTGTCCCTTGGCCAGCTGTGCCCTTAAGACAACAGCTGCTGACAATCGTTTAATGTCCTGTGCTCGTAATGATAACCACGGATGACAGACCCATTTCCCGGTGAATCTGTGACAGCGCCAGAGCCTCCGTCCGTCCATCCATTAGTGAGCCTGTCACTATTACCTACAGCACACTGACACGTGTCACCTCCTAGTCTGTCTTGCAAAGCCGAACACAGCCATCCTGGTAATTAGCCAAGTCAATTTTGGGGTGTGTACCCATTTGTTTTTACATGGCTTTCACACTGCTGATTGTAAAACACTGCCATGTTCAATTAACTGCTGCCTCTGCTTGCACATTGTGCTTGTTGCCATTGTCACAGCTGACAGCGAGGAGAAGAGGGCGGTCTGTGGAATGGCTTATCATTTATAAGATGTCCTTCATGGTTAAGGATTTCATATTTCTGAGAAATGTACCTCCTGAGCTATTCTTAAAACTCGCCACATTCTAGTTTAAAATATGAAGTTGGATTTTCATCATATTTATGTTGAACCAAATGTGTTGATGTCCCACAGACACAGTTCAAAGTGTAATACCATATTTTCAACAGGATAATCCACTCAGTATCCAATAAGTTGTGGTTACGCCTAAACTAACCATAAAAAACAATATCTAAATTGAAATATCAAACAATAGAGTGTTTCAGGGTTCAGGGATGAGCTAACAAATGGCTACATGAGACTACAGAGGCTGACGGGAACATTAATCATTACGCAGAACACAGCTTGTGTGTGTACAGTATAGTGTAGTGAGCGTACATGCTTATTAATTGCATTTATCAGATAATTGGTGTTCATCTTTGAAGATTATCATAAACCTGTGTTTGCTACAGAGTTTATTTTTGCCAATAATCCAAAATCCAATTAAGAAACCAGGGCGCTGCTAACTTCTGGGTTAACTTGCAGAAAACACATCATCCCCGCAGCACTCTACAGGAACGGTCTGTCGTTCAAGTGCACTGGATTTCAGTTTACATGTTAAAACGAGTGTGGGGAGTGTTGTTGTGGGGGAAGCCCTGTGGGTCGATTACCGAGTGTAGTAGAGTTCAGCAGCTCAAGGATGAAAATGGATGATTATTACTCCATGGAAATGCAATCAAAGTTCATATGTGTCTTGCCTACCGGTTTATAACAGCTGTTATCGAGAGCGGACAGGGAAAAGAATGGAATTGAGCATTTCTAACTGCACTCGGTAATCAACTCGCAGGGCTTCCCCACAATGAGCAGGCTGCTGCAGGAGAGTGGTGAGCTGTGTTCTCTTTTCAATAGAAATCCGGCAAAGCTAGCAGATGTTTGATGCCTCGAACTATGTGCTGGGACCCTATTTATACTGTTGCTGAAGTTTGGTGCTGTTCTGAGCATTATTTGTGGCTATGAGTGGCTTTTTGATGGCGGTTTCTCGGTGGAGGCATAGACTGCAGTGTATTGTTATCGCGCGGTCTTTTCTGAGGTTGCTAAAACTGCATAAGCTAGCAGTCGGCAAACTTGATCTCTCGAGGGCTGGTCTTACTCTGTGTCACGGTGTGTTAGATCATGGATGAAATTTACGCAGGAATATCACTTTAATACAACATTTTTGGCAACTGTAGGCTGTGTAGTCTTTATAATCACGTATTTTCACATGTTATGTTACGTTTCATTAGTCCTATGACAAACTGAGACTTTCTCAAGTTGGAAAATGATCTTTTAAATTGACAAACATCACATGTGTGATTCATTTCACAGTCCAGAGAGGTTTAAAACATTTCTTTCATTCACTACCATACGCTTTTCCGAAATAAGGTCCCATGAGGGAAACGGGCAGGGAACTGACTGGGCTGAATCATCCCTCTTTTGTGTGTGAGTGTAACTCAGAATGTTCTAATGAGTGAAAGACTTTCTGTTTATTTCTGTGTATCCTGGTTTAACTCGCCCGTGCAGTCGTCCTGATCTGTTTTCAAGTCAACAGACTGGGTCCACCCCCTCGCTGTAGACGCCCACAGTGCAGCTGGAGAATCCATTAGTCCGTGTCTGCATTTCATATTCAAATCATTGCTGTTTGCTTGGATGGCTTCTGACTGGGGCTTAATGCAGCCCTAATACAGCTGGACGATGATGCCGGAGGACGGCCTCTTTTTCATTATCTCCTCTCTCTTCTTCAGCTTTGGGCCAGGCGAGCCACTGATTGTTGTGCTGACCTTTCACTTAGTCTTGCTCTGAATGCTCCCGACTCAAGGGTCGCTTCACGACTCAAATGAGGCCTCACGCTGTCCTGACAGTGAGCGCCGGCCCCGGCGGAGTCTTCACTTTTTTTTACTCCAGC
Source organism: Diplodus puntazzo (assembly GCA_963678695.2). Classification (NCBI taxonomy): domain Eukaryota; kingdom Metazoa; phylum Chordata; class Actinopteri; order Spariformes; family Sparidae; genus Diplodus; species Diplodus puntazzo. Next base: position 13,161,615 of record OZ023172.1, read on the forward strand.
TTGTTTTCAACAGACACACAGTCCGGCTATAGTCCGTCTGTCAGCTGTTCCCTTATGTCGGTCTCCTGGAGTACAAACGTTGCAGAAACGTAGCCATGAATCCAATGAGCAGCAGTTTCTTCCCGTATTGCGAATCGATTAGCCTCAGTAGCTCTTTCTCTGAGCGTGATGCCGACTGTTACACGCCAGTGTCGGGTGTCAGGCTAATTGGAATGAACTGTTAATTGATTTCTCAGGGATTAATGTGGTCTGCAGAAGCCTTGGGGTCTGTTTTTTATTGACTGGAATGCATTAGTCTGAGGAGAAGCCGTCATGGAGACAAGAGACAGGATAATAAGTATTTAATGGAGAGTTGATGGTTAAACTGGTACACTTATAAGTTATAAGGACAGCTAGGTCATGTTGTCAGTGTCACTGGATTATGATACAATGGGGGGAAAAAATGGTGACCATACTCTTCTAAAAAGACCACTTTATTCCTAACACCAAGTCCCTCCCATGCCACAGACAGAGCAGTGGTACTTGCAATAGTTTTCCATCACCTTTGGTGCCACTATTCTACCTGTTCTTTAAAATGTCGCCTAAAAAGCAGAGCTTAAGACTTGTAAGTGGTGATGTTGGTAAAAAAACTACTTTTGACTTCAACACTTTCGTCATGCATAAAAATAAGCTGTCTAAACCCTTACCAAAGCATACTCATGCGGCGCTATCTTAAAGCTAAAGGTGCAATATGTCAAAATGTATGTTGAAAAAATTCAAAAAAAACAACCAACATTATATCATACATATATCCCCTGCAGTTAGCATGCCAACCAGCTAGCCCATAATGGTCTGGTCCAAAGCTCCTGTGTAGCGGTGTAAACGGCAACCCTCTGGACTGCTCGCTGCATGGCTAACCGAGCTAACTTGCTAATGAAGGCAACCTGTTGTGATGGTCATATGTTGTCCCCTGTTTGTTATGAATATGGATTCTACAGGTGGCCAAGTCTTACATATTGCACCTTTAAAGGAAAAGTTCACCCAAAAATAGAAAACAAAAATATCTCTCATTATCTATTCACCTCAATGCCGGAGAATGCAGCATTCTCCTAAAAAGCTGAAGTACATTGAGGTAATAAATTAATAATAAAATGGCGCTAAATACAGCTTGTCTGGCATAATCCAAGTCTCCAGAAGCTACGATATTTACACCTGTGATTGGCGGTCAAGCTTGTGCACCCACCTCACCGTGCTAACGCTTTTAGCTTAGCAGCTTCAGTAAGATCTCACCTTAAAACAGGGTGCAAATAACACACGGGGGTGAATAGATGGTGAACTTATCCTTTAAGATGTTTGATTCTTTTTCTGCCTTGACAAAATACATTTCCAGTAAGGCAATCAAAGCATGTTTTAGTTTGTGTTGTAAAAAAAAAAATCTTCTCTTCAGTGTGTGCACACACTCTGGCCTGCAAACAATGAGCACAGGGCGAAAGTCTGGCCCTAACTGTGATTTTTCTGTCTATGAAGAATATCAGTCAGTCATCAGAAATAGATCAGAGATCGCTGAAGCATGAGTGACCCCTCCCCTCCCCTCCCCATCCCAGCTCTGCTTTATTTTCTCCCATCATGTTGTCTCTGGCAGGTAATATCACGTCCAACCCCTCTCGTATTTCATTTGAAGAATATCAGCTTCTGCCATCAAAACAGTAGACTTAGCGTCCCACGGGCTCGACTGAACAGACGGCAGAAATCTTTTTGGTCCTCGGTCTGTCAAAGTGCTATAACAGAGTTTGGGTTTTAAGTAGGGCTCAGCATTCCCGAATGTCAAAGGCAGTGATTAAAAATGGTGCACTGCAGCCACTTTTTCATGGTGTCTAAGGTAATATATGCTGTATTTGTTTAGCTGTTTGATCAAGTATTGCCTTTTGTTGTTTGTGTGAAACATTAATGGGATGCAAGGCAGATTTATGAAGAACGGTCTGATGTTTGAGTGAAAAACAAATCAGTTCCTCTGTGATGTTATGCGATGCCCTTCTCCCTTCTCTCACCTCCCACGTGATCGATGCAGAGAACTGAACCAAACAAGGTCTCAGCTCTCTGGATCATTAGCCCAATCTTCTAACAGGCTGATTATACGGGGATGATGGGGCTCTGGTTGCGTTAATGTCCCGCTATGATGTTACAAAGCTGCAGCAGTGGATACTGCTGAACCTGGCTCCATAAGAGACACACTGGGTTAATTGATTTAAGCCTTTTCATTGGGTGGAAAGTGCAAACGATGTTCTGAGAATGTTCCGAGCATTTAGCCGGAGCACAGCGCTCACAGGTTAGGAGGAATATCAAATACGTTTAGTGCTCCTGTCTGAATGTTATATTGGATTTTTCTGACCGTGTCTCTTCTCTCTTGCAGGAGTTGACTTCAAAATGAAGACACTAGTAATAGATGGTATCAAAGTACGGATACAGATATGGTAAGAAATTGGCAAATGGGACCATGTCGAGAGGCCTCGTTCACAAGATTAAAAACAATGTTATTAGATATTACACAGCAGTAGCTCTGATAGAAGAGATATTATTCATTTGAAAATATGATAGAAAAATCGTAGCTAATAATATGTATAATTTATCATCATCAGGGCGATGGCTACTACTGAGATCATGTCATCTGCATTTTTTCTGGACATTGTGAAGTTGAAGGGGAATTTGAAGTTCTACAATGACAAACGTACACACATTGATAGTATTTTATAAACTGATTCCATTTAAACTGAATGTGTTGACAGTCTTGGTCCCATCACAGAAATGGAATTAATGTTAGCTTTGTAGTTTTTGTAGTTATTAGTTGAGTTTTACATTAGTTTGTGGACTACTGGTCTGAAGTCTCGAGTTTGGCATTACAGCCACGACATCTTTTTTGGAACTAGAAGGGACCATATTAGGACAAGAGACTTGAGGTAATAATCCTCATTGACGGTTGCCTACCCTGCTTTATCGTCTATTTCACTTTAAATGAGACCTTTATTTACAAAAGCAACACATGCTGTGTTGAAGAAAACTTGAATCTACAGACTGACACCATAAACTCATTAGGAAACTGTTTAGTGAGGTAATAAATCAAGTGAAAAGTAGGGTAATTTTCTCATAAACTTACATACAATCTGACTTCTTTTCGCAACCAGTGGAGTTTCCCCTTGCCGGACATTAGAAAAGAATCTGACAAATTGTTATAGTTTCGCCATTTATCAACAATGGGAAGACTGAAAATCTGGAGGGACATCTGACAATCTCATAGTAAAACAACAAATCTCATGACCCGTTATCTAACGCTAGCATTCAACCACTTCCTAGCTAACATTACCACATAAATACATCCTGTGTAAATGTGTCCAAAATGTGCGTATTATAGAATTGATTTAGGCCTTTTCTGTTTGTTTTGCGCTATCATCTGTTAATGGCAACTAGGGTGTGGTTGGATGCTAGTGTTAGCTTAGTGGTTGTCAAATATGTGTCTGTCTCCTTCTCAGTTAAAAAAGGGGTGAAGTTATAACCATTTGTCAGACTAGCCAGGTGAATAGGACTTGCATCCCGGAATACATTTGAGCTTTGAGCTCATTTTAAGAGTGGGTGTTTATGGAGACTCGTGATCCTATCTGTGTATATTCATGTTCATATCCTTTGTCATGTCCTTCACAGGGACACTGCAGGCCAAGAAAGATACCAGACCATCACTAAGCAGTACTACAGACGAGCACAGGTACTGAAGTCACCTCCATTGACTCTGCTGCTGCTGTGATTTTCCACACATTAGTGTAATGCTATTACCACAGAGGGCATAGCAAATTCAAATTAAATTTATTTTTGAAATTGAATTTGTTACGGCTACAAAAAATAATTCACGCCTCGCACTTGACACCACTTCAGGTGCTTCTGTGAACCGTTTAAGTGCTTTTAAAGGGAACTCTCATGGAGCAAACGGGCTTGCTTTAAAACGTTGATATTTCACTGTGAAGAGAGTGGCGTTGTAAAAAGTACCCAGAAGTCATACTTGAGCAAAGTAAAGCTATCATATTAAAATATTCCTTACTAAGTACTTTAGTGAAAGCCTTGAAATATCTGATATTAAACCTACTTAAGTTTCAAAGTGTTAACATGTATGTATATTTGTACTGTATGGAGGACTGATCCTAAATAAATAAATAAATAAATAAAATGCCATTAAATGCACCTAAAATTATAATGAAAATAATTGTAGGCATTAATTAATCTATAAAATGTGATATGAATTGGTATTTCTGTTTTGAATCACTTCTGTATTTACTAACCTCTATATTAATTCCCCTGTTTATTTACATTCACATTTAATCTTTGATTTTGCATATTTAGTTGCTAATTTTTAAACCTTTTTAAATGGTATTTATTCCTGTGTTTATTTCTGTATTATTATCCCTTTAATAAACAAACACATAAATAAATGCAGAAATAGATAAATTGAAAAATTGAGTAAATGAATAAGTTTCAGTTGTTAAACAAAAAGGACAGTCAATTAAAATGATTAAATAAAGAGATAAATAAAATAAAAATTAATTATTAAAATAAAATATCAATTCATGTCAGATATTACATTATTCTTCTTGTTATAAGAACATTATTCTTTTTTGGTGCATTTCATGGCACATTTACTGACTTTACTTCCATGTTTGTCTTAAGTGCCTCAAAATTGTACTTTAGTGAACTTGAGTAAATGTACTTACTTGTTACACTCCATCACTGAAGAAGAGTGGTGTACTATGTCTCATATTAAAAAGGCCACATGTTCATTTCCTCTCCAAGAGGATGATGTCTCCACGGCAACACACAAACACCGCCACCCTGACATCGCTGTGTGTGGATTTTGCCTTTGCTAAAGAGGTTAAACTGGCTCAAATTGAATTGTCCATTTACCAGAAACTGGCAATGAAATTGGAAGAAAAGTGGCCTGTTTCTGCTCTGTGCTACACAACAGTTCAGTAAATCTCTCCTCCAGCTAGCTGCTCACAATGCAAACTGAATTGTTGGTAGAGGTGTCCGTCTTCCTAAGCGGTGGTCTGGTTTGTTTACAGGAATCATAATAATGTTTCTAAGTGTATTGATTTGAAAGGCTGCTCGAGAAACAGAGCACGTTTTCAAACACGATCCTGAAGTGATTTAAAAATTCGTTCTGTTTCTCATCCGTTCTTCGACATCTCTCTTCAGGGAATCTTCCTGGTGTATGACATCACGAGTGAGCGATCCTTCCAGCACATCATGAAGTGGGCCAGTGACGTGGACGAGGTGAGTCACACACACACAGGGATTATTACGGATTCAGGATCAACAGGCGTTATGCTCGGCATTGTACAGAGGGAAAAACTGACAGAACTGCCTCCCGTGCCGAGCCCCCAGGTCGACAGAAAGAAAGATGTCTGACACGCTGTGATAAAAACCAAATGCTCCGGCCCGACGCCGCCTGGCTGTGTTTTATAATGTTCCATCTTCATTGTCAAGTACCTGTCATCATATTTAAACAAATATGTGCTCATAAATACTGGAAGGAGAACATTTTCTCTCCTTGCAGTCTTCATGAAGCAGTCTCGTCCGCTCTGCTTCCCCCTGTCATTTCCCAGATGATTTTATTCTATTAATTTAGTCATCATGGACCTAATTTCCTCTATGGTTATGTCTGAATATACACTCTATTGATCTTGGCACGCTTCCCACTAACTTTTAATCTAGGTCTCATTTCCTGAGCGCTGTCGCCGCTGTGTTTTCTCCCTGTCTGCGCTCTCTTGACATTTGAAATCATTCTCCTTTTAATTTTGTTTATTATTCCTCCTCCTTATCTGTGAACGTCGCCTCGTTTTCCTCTGTGTTCGCATGACAAACGCCCTGCAGTACGCTCCCGACAAGGTCCAGAAGATCCTGGTAGGGAACAAGTCAGATGAGGTGGACAAGAGGCAGGTGGCCACGGAGCAAGGTGTCAAGGTGGGTCTGTTTCACGATGTCCTGTGTAATGTAAAACACACTGATATCACAACCCACAGGGGGGCAGATCCGGTGTCAAGATTTTTTTTTGCCCGTATGCAACTCATACCATACCACCATAAATCACAACTTCGTAGAGGCTCGCCACGTCATTCAAAAAGTACTGCACAGGGAATCATTTATTGTGCTTACCTTTCTTATTTTTCTTATTATTCTTTATTTGTCCTAAACAGCACATATCACTGCCTACTGAACTGTTATATTAGTAAATCATAATTTTAAGGGTCTCAGGCATGTAATGTCTACTCATGTTCTTATCTTTCACCTCCCTCCAACCCTCCCACATCCCAAATTTCCTCTCACCATCTTCCTTTTCTCCCAGTGTATGGGACTACTTTATGCATGATTAATTGATATGGATGAATATCAAAATATGAAGCCCTAACCAAGTTGTGTAAACTAACTGATCTTGTTTTTACAATGCCAGTTATGCTGGTAAAGAGTTCTAAAAAAAACACAGTTCTAAGAGCACAATATGTAAGATGTAAGATAATGTAAGAAACTACCCATTCATTTGCATTGTAGTGGAGGAGACCAGAGATGGAATGTGGAGTCAGAAATATATTTGTCAAACATTATTTATTCCACCATTGCAATCATTTCTTTTTAGACGTGAATCTAAAATGTGAAGTCTGAAAATACATTTGTTCAATTTTGAATAATTTAGGGTATTTTTATTGGGAGGGACAATTCATGTTTTTCAGAAATTTGGGGGGGACATGTCCCCCGCGTCCCCCCCGGAATCTGCACCCATGGTAACCCATGACTATTCAGCAGTCACTACACATTGTTAGTAGGGTTAGGGTTAGGGTTAACTACTGAGCGTATTTACACAAAACGGCCCAGAGTAGACCCCATTAACTTTTGGTGTGGATCCATGAAATTTTCCTCCTCTGTCTTTAACATCACAAGGTATTTTTCAACGTTATTTCTCAGGAAACAAGGCATGGAACGAATCGTAAATATAATATGATAATCTGTTAGCCTTTTTTGGACATATTTAATCGAAAACAGTACAAAGACAATATATTAAAGGGATAGTTCAACTCTTTTGATGTGGGGTTGTATGAGGTACTTGTCCAGCACTGTGCCGGCAGGAACCAGAGCATTGAACTGCTGTAAACTGAACCAGCAGCAACACATATTTTAGCCACCCAAAAAGTAGGAATACGGACGTTGTACGGTTGAGGGAAGCACCCTGTACAACCTCACATCAAAAGACCCGAACTATCCCTTTAACTTGATTGATTTTTGTAATTACATGCCTATTCTAGATTTGAAGTTGGGAAAGGGGCAACAGAAGACCGGTAGATTTGTGGAAGGCTCAGAAAACACGCGTTTGGAGCATCCCACAGGTTAACAGCTAACAGGTGATAGCATCATGATTGGGTGAGTTTCACCAAATGGTTTGTATCAAGGATATTACTACATCGGCTCAGGAACACGTGGTTGTAAAAAACATTAAGTTTGCATTCTGATTTATTACATTTTTCCCAGCGTCACAGCTTTTTTGGGGATCGAGGTTATAAGCTTATTTCCCGAAATGCTGAACTATTAAGCTTGTAAATCGCTGGATTCATTCATCGTGCTCCGAAAAACTTCACGTTCCCTCTCGATTTGGGTTCCGCCACAAACTTTGCCTCCAAAACATTTCAGTCGGGCATTTGTGTCTAGACCATAAACAAGCTCTGAAGGCAGTGACTCACCAAGCCGACCTCAGACAAATCCTGACTAATGCCTCTCCTCACGCTGCCTCACATTTTCCATTAAAAGCTGCACTCGATCGTTCGACTGCCTCTGATGCTGCGCTGCACCTGTGTGAGGGGGAAAAAGACTAGTCTAAAACGTTTCACTGTCTCCCTGTCTTCCAGCTGGCCAAGGCTTACGGAATGGACTTCTTCGAGACAAGTGCCTTCACCAACCATAACATAACAGAGGTGAGCTGATCTGGACGGAGCATGTACGGAACAGTAGAATGATTACAGCTATGCGAGGAGTCGTGAATGTATAAGGAGACATAGGTGACAATATATCTTGTCTTGCTTCATCTTGTTGGTGCGGTCATTGACTCAGACCTGAGTTTCAGCAGAGCACATTAAGACAGTTACCAAGTCCAGCCACCACCACACCCTTTAAAAATATATATAGGATTAAAGGACCTATGTTTCAGCAGGACAGGAACAACTTGTCCATGCATTTATCTTCAGTAGACTTGACTACCGTAACGGTGTATTTGCAGGACTCTCTGAAAAAAATCCATCAGACGGCTGCAGCTGATTCAGAACACTCAGTTATGATGCACCACATATCTGGAACAAACCGCTCCAACTCTCACCTTTTTTAAATCTAGACTGAAGACCTTTTTTGGCTTTGATCAATATCTTGAACTGCATTGTGACCTTTATTTGTCTTGTCTCTTTTAAACCTATTCTATTTTAGCTTATTTCTCTATTTTTAACTTTGATTTTTCGTTTGTCTCGTTACCTGATGTCTTCCTACTTGTCTTTTAAGCTAAGTTTATGCCCCTTTAGAGCACTCTGAGTTGCCTCGTGTCTGAATCGTGGTGATATGAATAAATTTGCCTTGTTTTCTCCCCAAGACTTTCACACGATTGGCTGAACAGGTGCTGGCGGCCAACAAAAAGGACCTGGATCTCCTCCGGATGTCCATCAACGACGAGATCAATCTCGCCGCTCTGGAGGAGGAGGAAGGGCTCCTCTGTGACGGTGCAGCGGGAGACCAAGGCAAAGGCTGCTGGTGTTGAAATAAGTGACATGAAGTACATTTTGAGTTATCACCACACACTCGGCACGCTCCGGGCAAAATGTGTCCCCTTTTGTCAGCAGGCGGCAGTTTTTGAAACCAGTCACGTCCCTCCGCTTTGAACAGTTTCAAGGACGACGGTAGGAATGTTTTGCCACGGAGCGACGAGTGTGTGGTGAAATAACTGACTGAAGGTCCAAATGTCAAGGTTGATCCCAGTGGGACTGAATGTTCATCGTCTAAAGCACTAATTTCCGCTCAGTTCGGTGTGTTTGACCTAACCAAATGCAGTCCCCCGTCCACCACCAATTCGACAATTAGCGTACAGCTTAAGAGGCTGAATACAAAACATCAGGGAGGGCTGGAAATTAAGATTTTATCACCTTTTTCTTACATAATTTGTACAGTATCCTGATCTTGAGGACGATGAGGGACCTGGGATTGTCCGCCACTGACTTGAAACTTTTCTCAATGTCGCAATTTTTCACAATGTTTTCCAAGCGCTGTCACTGATTTGGATCACAGGGCTGGGTGGCTCGCAAAACCAACAGTGCGATCACTTCCGCTCGGCCTTCATCCTCCTCCTGCAGCCCCCCGCAACCTTTTCTAACATCGAATGCATTAGTTGTAGTGCGAGGATTACACCACAAGAGGGTGCTAGATGCATTGCAAAAACAGCACACGTCGAGAGTGTAATGATATTAGTTCACTGACTTTATTCTGTACTTATTCTTCATTTTCTTTTGGTTATATTTGCACTCGCAGTAGCTACCTTTAATGCCATGAAAATTATTTCAAATATATGCAGCCATTTTGTTGTTTTCCCAGTGTTTTCTTTCACTCTGATCATTTGCAGCAAACCAGTATCAGTCATTAAACGAGAGATCAGAACGATTAATTTTCCCTGTAGCAAAAACTGAAGATATTTTATCATTTTATAGTCTTTGTTTGTAACAGAAAGAATCCTATGGTACAGATGATCTGCATTGTACATACCAGGTTTTCCAAAGCTTCCTAGATTGGTAGAATCATGAGAGAACCACATTGATTTACTGTGTTACCGTTAGAGGGCTGTATAAAAAAGTCCACAGTGATATTCTAGAGGTTTTCCCTCTGTTGAAGATAAAAAAAAAAAAACTGTCTTGGTCATTCTGTCCTTTCTCTCACTGTTTTGTACAGAGTCAAGTGGAGGTGCCATTTCTTTCTTTCCCCTCCTTGGAGTTGACAAATGACAAGCGAGAGTTTTGCATGCGTTCCGCCCCTCCTTCCTTTTCTTTTAATCGCAACTTCAGTGAAGTTAATAATCAACCGACCGTCATTGTACGAGTACAGCATTTGACCAGAGTTGCCTGTTGGAGAAACAGACTGACCATGATGGGACGAACTTTGGCTACCTTTTTTCTTTTTTCTTTTTTTCAACTTCGTGGAATAAATGCTACTAAAAACCGTTGTGTATATGTGCACCGTGTGTGAAATGGCGGTATGTTGCGCTGAATGATGTTCTGGACAAAGCTCCGGACACACAATGTATCAGTGTTGTTTTCAAGAACTATTTCTTTATTTTTTTTTTCCCTCCTTTCTTTTAGACGACTACTTTAACTTGTACTTGTGGAAATATACTACATGCAACATGTAAAATGCAACATGTTATTCTTGGAGAAAAGATGTCAGATGTTTATGAGTAAATACTTGCAGATATACGACTCAGTGCCAGTGTGTCTTCTTGGTCATGATGATACGACACAGAGATACAGACAGTGCTGTATTGATGAGTAGTGAACGTCCAAACATTAACCAAGTCAGTGATGGCGTGTAACTGTGTGTTCTACTCAAGTACATTAAGCACAGGTTGAAGTTATTTCTACTTTACTTGAATATTTCCACTTTCGGCTACTTCATGCTTCTACTCAATTATAATTTTGAGGCAAATATTGTACTTTTTACTCCACAGCTTTATTTGATAACCTTAGTTTCTAGTTAATTTGCAGATTTCTGCATCAGGTAGTGCATTTTTAGCTTAACTCATTATTATAATTTTTTAATTTTGGGTACCAGTATAGAAAAAAAAACACTTATTCAGAAAATCTGAGAAATTGGTTGACTTTTACTTGTATTTTTGATACTTGAGTACATTTAATATCAGACTTTTAGTCAAACACTGTTCACAGGGGTCACTTTCACTTTTACCAAAGTAATATTTTAACACAATATCTTTACTCAAGTATGACTTTTGGCTACTTTTTGCAACTCTGACTGAAGTACAACACACAAAGAGTTGACTGTCGACTGTAAATATCCTCTGAAATAACACATTCACCCTGATTTTATTTGTACATCCTGTTACACAAAATGAACGCTGCTGTTAATGACAGTGGAAATTACAGCTAATATATGATGTGGTCGCAAAGCCAGAGGGGAACTTCATAGTGAAGATGTGATTCCCAACATTTTCAAACATTTTGTTACTTATATATTATTATATAGATATTGATTTATTTTGATTTTTTGGAGCTGTGTGTTAAGTTATGAGTAGGTAGCCCAGACATTTACAGAAGGATTTTATTTCATATATGCAACAAGGCAGGCAAGAGCACACACAAATTTGACCAGCATGTATATGGTTCATCTAAAAAGGGGGACAAGTACTGATAACTGGCAACATATTACTATTGTTCAAAAGTGTCTGAAACAAATAATGGAAAACCAATAACTACTGTAGATATATGCAATTATTTTTCTGCAACTTTGAATGATTTTGTTATACATGGAGAGGCAACGTGGAGGTAAGTTAAGTTAATCTCGTAGGAAATCTAATAATGGGAATATAAAACAGGAAATTCAATTGATAAATCTTATACAGATAGACTACTTAAAAAGGTTCTTTGTCGCAGTTAAGAAAAAAAAGATTATCTTGTAAATTCAGAATGTCGTCTTTCACATGACCCAGATATGATGACAGGTAGTCGCTGGACAAGGCTGAACAAAAAGCTGGTAAGTAGACCTAAAGTACATATTTATGTAGTTTATTTGAGTTTTATAAGAGAAAAACAAACAAACAAGGGTCACCTCACATATCAGTAATAAACACCGATGTAGCCTTGTGTAAAATAGGGCAAAAATACACCAATATGACTTAGGCATGACTAGAAAATGCGATCTTTATACCAATAAAAATAAAAAGCAAAGCTTGCAAAAACATTCCAGCTCGCCCATTTTAACTGCTGTATGTGATAGAACTACTTAATACTACACAGAACCAAAATTGTGTTTAAAAAAAGTGAAAACTAGTGGAGATACGAATGTATGAAGCGGAGAGATTCTTTGTTGTGCTAAAAGAAAAAAAAACTTCCTTTTATTAATTTGATTACTGTGCCCATTCAGCAACAACTACCTAAATGAATGAATGTTGTCACGTTGCCTCAGGGTCTCTTGGATGTTCAGGACAAATATCAACTCCATCCAAAGAGAAAAAAGCTACTGGTGAAGCTGAAAATACACATTAAAAAAAGCTGAAATTTAGCTCAGAGGGCCAAAATTCAAAGGTTCACAACTTAAAAAATATATATCGAGTAGAATTTACATTAATCTTTTCAAAAAACTCCATGACATGAACTGGGAGGCCCTCTGTGGTTTGACATGGAATGACAATAAATAAAAATAAAAAAGTTACTAAAACTGTCATCATTTTTATTTATGATGATTAAATATTTTTTTGATTGACTTCTTAACGCACGAATAGGGCCGATGTATGCCAAATCATGTGAGATGTAATCAGATTCTCTGGTTTGCTTCACATCCTCTTCACGTCTAAATTGGTCCGCAGTTGTTGTAGTGACACACGTCTAATGTTACTTCCTAACTGGACCACTAGATGACAGATTCATCCCATGTTCTCACTCTACTCCTCGGCTTGTTGAGGGTGTAAAGACCTTCGAATGTGACATTTGTGAGAAAGTTATCAGTTTCCAGTTTTACTAAGGAAATATTTACCAAGATAAACAGAGCCACCTGTTGTCACGGAATCATGTAACTGCATGAAAACATCCGGTGCACTGTGATTGAAATATCTTGGAGACTTTAAATGTCCTCTTCATTACTAAACCGCCTTGAAACCTGACACTTGTATTACTGCTGCGTATTAGATTAGTGTGCACTGAGAATTTGTAGTAATATAGGATTGTCTGTAGCCACCAGTGAAGGGATTTTCTCTGTCAGAATTATAGAGAAAAAAAAAGCTGCAAAGCTTTTGTTCGTCGCCTCATCCGAGCTGTTAATGTTGTGAACTCATTAAGGCTCTTCGGGGGGAATTAGCATAATGATGAATATGCATGTGGAACTTTTTGTCTGGTTGACAGATATGACAGCTCAGTATCTATCACAGGGCTGTGTGACACACACGGACACACGTACAGAATAACAAGTAAACTTGCACGCTGACACGTAACGCCCACGCACACACATGTACACACGTACAGTATTTGTACACAAGGAGGGAGTTTGGTGACGCTGTTGTGGGCAGAGGCCGTCATGGTCATCCTCGTTTTCTGCAACACAGTCCTCTCTCGCATTACTCCAGGTCGTGCAGCTGTCTGACATTCGGCCATATGGTGTGTGTGTGTGTGTGTGTGTGTGTGTGTGTGTGTCAGTGTATCTGAGTGTAAATGACTGAATGTTTGGGAGATGGGGTGATATAACTGTATCTGTGCCTGTAAGGAGGAAGGGAGTCAAGGTCTCTGACGAGGACAGGCGTAGAATGTATAGGGGAGAGTTCATTCATGGTCACACAAGAGATCGACTTAATTTAATACCTTCGACCTTTTACGACAAAGAAGCTTAACAGAGTGCAGAAGTCCTGGCGTCATCTCCAGGTGGGAAGTCTACATTGATTGAGGCTTCTTCATCTGCAATGTCAGCTGGCTTAGTTAGCCTCTCCTCCATGATGCTGATCAGAGCTGATCAGAGCTGGCCAGTTTGGAGGAGAGAGTCGGGTGCGGAGCCAGACCATCCGGAGGAATAAACACCCGCTCGCATCAAATGACTCTATATTAATCATATTATTATTTACTTTCAGTCGGTTGCTGTACCATTTTACTTGTTACAATGTACAGTACTTTGTCTCTCCCATTTGATGTAGTAATATAGAATGTTTACTCTCAGTTAGGATGTTGATGTTTATCATTTATCTAGATTTAATGTGGGGATTGTGATTGGTTGCAGGCTCCCTATCAAACTGGCTTCTCTTTATGATCTCATGCTTTGCTGGTGGTGCACATACCATTAAACAACCCCCACTGACATGGCTTTGTCACAAATGTTCTTGAACAAGACAATTAGTTTATTTGTGTTAGGTTTAGTTGCATTCGGGGATCTCCTTCCTCATTCTATCCCAGAAGTTATAGCGATAGGAGACTGAATGAAATGCACCGTTACCTTGGGTAAACTTGCGATTTCTCTGCGTTTGATCCTTGTTGGACAATTTAGAATGATATAAGTACACAACTCAGCAAACCATGTAAAAAAAGATTGAGTCATTTTCAGACGTTTTATTGCAGAATTCTTACATATTATATCTCACACACAAAATGCATCAAATGCAACACTGGTATAAATCGTCAGCATCCATTTGGAGCAGCAGAGAACCTCATCAAATGAATTCAGCTGAGACGACAACACAGTCCATTTAGATTCAAAATCAGAACAATTAAGTGTTTACAGCCTCTATTACCCATGTGATGACGACTTCATGCTGAAGCCACCAGAGGCCCTCTCCACACACCCACTCCTAATCCTGAAATACCTGCCTGGCAGCTTTAATTAACTGCTGTAGCACCCTGCCAAGCCAGACCCAGACACCCCCCCTCTGCACTTCCCAGTATCCTCGCCAATGCCTCCTTTTCCAAACAGAGCTGTAGCTTTATGGTCACAGCGTGCCAGGAAATCAGAGGAGAAAATAGACTCTAAATCACACATTCAGATGTAGCAGTGTAGGTGGAAGGCTTCTTGTACAGCCTGATCTAACATTGAATCATTTTGTCCTCCATCTTCTCATACAGTACCACCTGCGGTTGCGCCGTGCTTTAAAAAAGCTACTGGTGTTCTTGAGCACCACCTCCACCTCTCCTCCTTAACAACATCTAAAAAACAAACCGAGTGGGCGGGGTTGGTCTGCTGCAGAAATGTCTCCCCCCCAGGAAACAATAGCCTGACTTTTCTTTTAAATTGTCATCGGCTCTTTAGTGTCAGTTTGGAGTTCACACCCAGCGCTTCGACTAAGCTCAGAGACAAAAGAGAGATGAGAAGAATGGATCGCTGGAATTAATGCTGTAGCCACTGTTTCATCACTAAGTCCTCCGAGAATTATAAATGTTGCATCATTCTGATTTCATGACTTAGCACATACAGCTTCTTTTAGCTTGATTTAAAGCTGCACTCATCGGAGCCCACAATGAATCGTCATCTCAGCTTTATGAAACGTATATGTTTTTTTTCAGCTGAGCATCTAGTAGTGTGATATTCTTTCTGATGAGGTGGTGGAGACCAAAACAGAGACAGAAGGGATTCAAATTAATGCAAATGATGCTCCATCTTGTGAATGTGTAAACACAGCAGGTGACTGAAGTAACAACTTAAGCCACCCAAAATCAATGAATGTTGCTTTAAAGGGGAACTCCACCAGTTTTACACATTAAATTGTGTTTACAGGTCTTTTTAAAGAGGAGAGTCCTACCACGTATGTGGCAAAAGTAATTTAAATCCTTTTGTGGCTCCAGAAGAAGCTGCATGTGATCTGATGAACTTCCTCCTGTGATGTCACTCAGTGGCTGAGTTGCATTGTGGGTAATGTAGGCACCAGGTGTTGAAAAGGAAGCTTAAAGAAATTGGATACCTCTGATTCTGCCGCATCAATCATGATAATTTGTTTTTTAACTTAACATAATTAGTCCAGCAGTGTTTTACGAGTGCAATGACAGATCAGCGGACTGCTTTTCGAAACCTGTCACCAATATTATCCACAACCTCGCAACATAGCCACTGAGTGACTTCACAGGTAGGCAATTTATCAACTCATAGGCAGCTTCTTCTGGGGAAAAAACAAAACATGCAGTAGCACTCCCCAAGTCCTGTAAACACACTTTAATGGTTAAAATTGGCATAATTACCTTTTAACCACCAATCAAATGCCACACTAACACACCCGAAGACAACCTTTGCTGCTTTAATGGTGATAACAATGTAACTAGCAAAGAAACTATTTCCAAACACTTCAGACTAGAAAATACGGGTGCTTGAAACCACCGCACTTGAAAATATAACAATTCAAAATAGTCAGCTCTCCCATCATTCCACCTTTGTACACACAAGAAAGACACTTGACTGCACTGATTGCATCACATAACAGGTGACATGTTTTCATCTGGAGTTCTGAGTGTGTGGACTTTTATGATTCAAAACAATGAAACACTTGCATAATGCATTCCAAGATTAGAAGGAGCTGACGGGCAGTGGTGCACTCAGGATGTTTGAGCAAGGATGAAAAAAAAATGAAAAGGGCACCAGCTGTATGTGGTAGGGCACCAGCCTGCAGAAAGGGGCACCTTAGAGGGAACGCTAGAGGGCAATTTCGTGGTGCTTTTTTGAACTTAGGGGGCACCAGAGGGGCAATCGCGTGGGAAAGAAAAGTTATCTACTAGCTGGTGCGTACTAGCCAGCAGCCAAAGAGACAGATATTTTTTCTCAGGATTGTGTGGAGACTAAAAGTAAAGTGAATATTGTACTTTTATTCATAGACATAGATTTGTCATGCAGACAAAAAAAACATGACTCCAAAAGAATTTGCTTCATATTTACTGGATGTGTAAATAGAGAGCCCAAGACATGCCCCGTCCAGTTTCCCCCATGGGACCTTATTTTAAAAAAACTTTGTATGGATTTGAATGGTGACAAATCGTTGTTCATACTGTTTGAATAGTGCCATGAACTACATACATGATGTTTATTAAAGACCCCACAGCTCACTAAGTTTTTCCGAAAAAAAAAAAGTTCCCATGTGGTCAACGCGAAGGGGCATGACTTTGGCGCTCAATACCCAGCTGATTGCTAACAACGTTGCCATATTGACTTGATAAGTTATTTTTTATTCAGTGTTGTGGTTGCAGCATGTTCCTGCTGTAAATGTTCCTGCTGCCCCCAGGAGGCCAAACGATCAGCTAATAAAGGTTGAAATGTCATCTGCAACTGAAGATCACCTCATGTGATTCAATGATTGCAAACAGCGGCTGAGTCGCCGCGAGCCGAGATCGTCATTGTCACAAGCAACCCTGTTTGCATGACTCAAGCGTGTATTTGTCAGCCGGCGCTCAACTATTTTTACTGCCGAGGAAGACACAGTAGTGCCCTTCGGAAGCATGACGAAACGTGTTTTTTGTTGGTGAATCACTGCATCAGCAACTTGTCTCCCAGATCAAGCTCTAATCCTGCCTCCTTTCCTTTCAATCACATTAGAAACACCGAGCGCTTGAGTGTCTTTGCAAGTGAATGCAGTATGTATGGGGGTGGGGGGGATCTCTGTTTGTCAATTAATCACACTTCCTGTCTGCTTGTGCTATCATCACATGAGCTGGAGCGGGGCCCGAGCAGCAGGGGTTGAATACGTATGCACAGACATGCAAGAGGCTGGTGGAGTTTCACAGCATCTGAGCTGGATGGCGCCTTCTTCTTTCGAATATTCCTTTTTTTTTTTCAACCTCAGCCCCCAAATCCTGTCACGGCGTGTCCGTTTCCAGGCCAACCATTGGCTCGCCTCTTACCGCCCCCCCCATGTGAAGTTGGAAATAAAAAGCACAGCAACTCCTCAAGTCTCCTCAGGACAACCAGTTTTTCATTTCTGGTGAGGAAACGTTCAGTGTGTGCCTGTGCGCACGTGCGGTGGGGGCGGTTGGTGCAATCAAGAGGCGGCGGCTGAGGAGGAGTGTGTGTACGTATACATGTATAGGTGTGAGTGTACGTGCCCTTATGTGCGTGCTTGAACGGGGTCCAAACTCCGAGGCACTTGTTCCCCTGCAGGGTGCTGTGATGTCATCCTCCCACTTCTCCACTGTGTTTTCACACCAGCGTGAGTCACACCGCACCAGCTCTCTTAGTGGGGAGGTGTGTGTGTGTGCGCGCGCACGCAGTGCCAAATGGGAGGTATTTGAAGTCGAATTCTGTCTATGCCTCTGCCTTTTCAACATATCTTTAAAGAGTTCTCTGTAAGTTCCTGTACTCTACAAAGGGAGGCTGGGATTGCGAGGATCATAGTGCAGCGCGGCTCTTGACAGGCAGCTCCGATGTTAAATCCTCTGAGAGGCAACCTGCCCCTCTCCCCCATGCAGAGACGGAGAACAATATATATTCGGTCTCTAGCAGTCTCTTAATAAGAGAATCGTATCTCTGAAGGAGTTTGCATGGAGCACGCACAGCGATAACCCAAACTCCCGTGGGACAGACCTGTAGGTCGCTGTAGCTGAGGAGACACTGAACATGAGAAGAACTGTGGAGAAAGATTTTACTTCTGCAAAGTTGCTTTCACGGTGCAGGGGAAAAATCCAGCTACAAACATTTTTGCAAGTAGTCTTTCTTTACCCGGGGGGGAAATGAAAGAGGATAAAGGTACAATAGAGAGGGAAAGCCAAATTTACTCAATAGATTACATTTGCTTCTCGTATACAGTTGAATCTACACCAATAAAAGAATTAATGATTTATGCATCCTCAGTCTCCCTCTTTGCTTTGTTTGTTTTGGCAACTAGCATTCAACTTACTGGATAGGTGTGTACAAACAGAGCGGATTGCATAGGGCTTGTGATGAAGTGCTTTATTTGTCTAGCTCTAGCGGCTTCATACCACATACGTCGGAGCCACGTGCCCCAGGCTACAGACTCCAACATATGCGCTGGTGAGACTAGAATATCCGTAGTTGCTATGATAATATGCCAACCCCAGCCAATCATCAGTTCTCTAAAGTGTTTGTCCTGCTCGTAGCGATGGTGTAAACCTGATTGACACCATCAGTTTGAATGAATCGGTCACTTATCTCATGAAATATGCCGAAATGGATACGTTGATTGGAAGGACTTTTGGTGCAGAAATCCTTGGTGCCCAAAAGATGATGAAGATGATTTTAGGCGATCCCCTAGGCTTATTTGCAGGGCCTGCCGCAGGTTGACATTTTAGCTTTTTCCTTGAACGTCTACAAACATCAGATTGATTGTTATAAAATTTGCCCCAGACCTTTTCTTTTGTTCCCCACAGGATGAACTCGTCAACATCAGGTCATAACTTTAGTTTGTCTAATACTTTGGTTTATGACAAAACACCTGCAAATGACATTTCCCCATGACCCCTAATTATTCAGAACTTTCAACCTTAGTATAACTAATTTAAAGTGTACAGTCATGAATTGGGGAAATTAGCTATAGCGACCCATACCGTTTTTTTTTTTTTTTTTACCAGTCTATAAACATGTTTAATTCTGCTATAAAGTTAAACATTATCAGCTTAACATTAGCACATTCAGTGTGAGTGTGGAAGCATGCTAAAGTTAGAATTTGACAGTATTTGATGCGAAGTGAGAGCCGGGTGTAAAAGATGGCAACAAAATCAAGTTCAAGTTGCAACTGGACTGAACGTCGTCAGTTGCTGCTCTCCCCTTGTCCGTCCTAAAATGTCTGCCAATCAGTCGGCCGAGCGAATCACTCCGCCAGTTTGCACTCACAATCACAATGAGCAACAAAAAAAACACTAATTGCACAAACACACACACACACACACTCCAATCAAGACACAGTGGTCTCCACTTAATGAAAACAAGCGCATCAAATTCTGCTTATTTTCAGAACGCACTGTCTGCATAATGCCCCTCAGCAAAGGAGACAAAAGAGCCAGTGTATGTGAAAACTACTTGTCGCCTTTCTTCATGTCAATCTCTATTAGTGTAGGAGCGCCGCTTGAGTGGAACTTTGTGAATGGGGCCCATTCTTTTCATTCCTCCGCTTCCAGGGGCAACAGAGGGAGGAATTCCTCCACTCTCCCTCTCAGGGTTACAGCGGTCATGTATCCTTTAGGTGGTCGCCCCCATGTCTGACTTCACTTGTTGACATCTTAATATAACTCAGACAGAATGTAACAGTCATCCGCTGCAGTGTCGCATCGCATATAATGACATCATGTCTGATGCCTTTAAAAAGAGAAGGGGGGAAAAGACTTCAAAAGCAGCCTTCCTCATTAAGTTTTTTTTTTTTTTTCCCCACAGATTTGCCTGTTATACCACCAAGGGAGGAGAGCGTTAAAGATAAAAGTGGAGGTACAGGCCAAGATGCCGCAAGTGCAAAATAAGGGACACAAGATAATCTGAGACATTTATTAAGTGGGAGTTTCATGCTAGAAATTAAATGTGAGCACATTTTGAGAATGTAATGTGTCCATATTGAAAAGTACTACTGTTGAAGTACACCGTTGTCCCACAGTGCAATGCGCAAAGAAGAAAGGAGCAAACCACAGGTGCTATATGTTGAAAATGAAGAGATTAAATATTTATACATTTCTTGTACAAAACAGAAAACCTTATATAGGCGAGGGGTTAAATTCTGCAGTATCAGAGGTGCGGCAGAGGCAAACAGTACCTGTGTGAATGGATAAGCCAGCGGCGCGGAGCGGGGGCGTGTCGATCCGATGGTGTCCGCAGTGTGATAACTGAACAGATCCTTCACTCAAAAAGATTAAGAGAAATCACCCACAAAGAAACGTGACATGATAGGCCTGCACGATATGAGGAAAATCTGCGATGTGCGATAACACTTTTCAATATTGCAATGACGATATAACTTGCGATAAATTAACAAATATTGAAGTTTGCAATGCATATTATTAACTATACAGTTAATGATTGGCTAACGTTAGTTTTGAATTGTTCCTGTAGGTTTTTATGATTGCATTGCAGGTGGTACCTGTGTTTGTAACAAGTCGTCTCTCCGACACACACACACACACACACACACACACACACACACACACACACACACACACACACACACACAAAATGCATATTGCTCCCTGGTGTTGCTGGCTGCAAGCAGCACACACACACACCCGCCCGACACAGCTCTCTGACCCGTTCACGTCGGAGTTAAAAACATCCCGTAATTCATTCCCTTAACTGTTTAGTAGCATGATCAAGGATGCACACTTGTTCGTCCTACAAGTTCCTGGATACATACATACTCACACAATCAGCACACACTCAGTGCTGTTTCTTTGCACCACAAGGTCTTTGTCGGCCACATTTTTCATGGCTTCTCTCTCCTCCCTCAGCCATCATCACTTGGCAATCACCACCAAACTGATGCCGATTAATCTTGTCAGGGTAGCTAACGGCAAGCTGGGGCGTCATCTGATTGGCCCTTGTATCCAGGGCTCCGTCTGATAGGCTAAATGTTGGCATGCTCACGATGCATGCATGGCGCATGTAAACAAAATGATTTTTCTTATTCATCGTGTGTCGGGCGGTCTTTTGCGATGTGTTTATCGCACATGTTCATATCTCGATGACGATGAAAATTCGATTTATCGGGCAGCCCTATTACATGACCAAACAACAGTAATGTAGTAACTGGTAGTGTCTTCGGCAACTTATATGAGGAAAAAAATACCACAGTTATATGTGGAGAAGTGTTGGTCATCCTGTCTGTCCTGCTGACACTTTGTCAAATTTCTGCCCGAAAAACAGTATCTGTCCCTGGGAAAAAAAAAAAACCTCACCAAGTGTTTGTCTCCTTCCACTTTTTGTTGTTGTAGTTACTGTCTTGAAAAAAAACACTGCGACAGTCAGCCCTCCTGACCGAGGCTTGCGTGTGAATAGGGCTACTGTGTCGCCAGAGCACCATTCTTATTTTTGTCCTAGCCAGGCTGTCTGGCAGCAGACAAGACACAAGACTTGTGTCCAAGTTGTCCAAACTACATAAACTGTAACCATGTTTTTTTTTTTGGAGTTCTGTACTTCACACTGAAAAAGTGACAAAATATTGGCTGGACATTGTCTCACAATGCAATACACAATGGATAATGATCGCCTTCCATCTTCTATGCACCTACAGGTGTGCAAAGGCTGCAAATGCTCTGTGAATCCTCTAAAAAGCTGACAATTTCAGTTGAACACACACACACACCCCACACACACAAACAAACGCATGCTCCCTCTGCATCAGGAATCAGTATTTTGAGAGTCTGCCTCTGTGCCTTCATCTTTTAATCTAATAATGTAGTTACAATAGTTTAGGGAGTTAAGAAAGAATCCTATTATGTTGTTCCAAGACACAGGACACTTCTCCTGCAGTAAAAAACCCTCATGATTCCCCCACTAGATCAATTAAGTATTCACAAGTTCTCCCTATCCTCTGCCTACCAAGTAACTGATGCCTCACTGTTTTCCTGGCGTAGAAAACAGTAAAGTTTTAGTGTCGTTTATTGTTGTTGATGAGTCTTTTCTTCACTTTAATCCATGCTGAATTTCATTCTGTGGCTAACCCAATTAGAATACTTGAGCTAATCCTGGGGGAGCAGTTTTTCACCACAGAACAATACCAAACCACCCACACAAATATCCGCCCCATGACAGAATGGGGTGGGTAGTGTTAGGACCCATAGAGCTACAGGAATAGAGAGGTTTTAATCACGGTAATCTCTTTTCCTTTGTCTTTATTAGATTGTTATGTAATCCTGGATGACATTTGAGAATAATGGATGCAGAGACGGAAAGTGGAAATCAATGGCAGGCAGAGGTAGACACGGGGAGATAGAGTAAATGAAGATGAGGATGTGAAACGTACTGTCACCTGGAGCAGAATGAATAATTATTGAGAACAAATGACGGACAGAGGACAGAGAATACACAGAGCAGGAATGTAACTATTCACAGGTGATTATGTAGGAGAGAGAGCGACGAATTCCTGCGACTCCCATACAGTTCACCCACTCCTTACGTCGGTACCTGCTGAGCTGCTTTAATTAGGGCAGTGCTCTCTCTCTTATCTAATTAAAATTTTATGTTGGAATAATTAATGTATGTGAGCGGAGAAAGCAGGTGGATTTTGCAAAGCTGGGTTTACAGCGTATAAACCATAAGCAGTCTTTTCACATACATCCTGCAAATGTGCCTTTGTTGCTGTCTATTCCTCACTGGTTCACTTAAAGAATGGCTTTAAAGGAGCTCTGTGTGACAATTTGTAGCAAAACACATGTATTCAATAATCACCTCTTGTTCATATGTGAGCAGGATTGTAATGTAATGTGATAAATGTGTTTATCACGTGAATTATGACCTACCAATGGACTGTAGATTAAATGAGATCTAAGCTAACTCTGGTACAATGCTTCAAATGGCAACATTTATGTTTGATATTGTGCATGGTCCCCCTACAAACAACATCAATAAAATAAATAATGAATAACCTAATAATAGACCTTTGCTGCCTCCCTCATTGGAAATAAAAGCCTGTGGATGATTTGTTTAAAGGGGTACTATGTTGTTTTGGAGAAGAAATTCAAACTCAGAATTTTAATATCGATCAATCAATGAGGTAATATATATATATAATACAGACTTAGACATTTATTTTTTTCCACAACTTTTTCCAAAACAAACTGTTCTCAGAGGAAAATAAGGTCCCAAGAGACCTTGAAACAAGGTCCCTTGAATTTCCCTCAGGATAAATAAAGTATCTATCTATCTATCTATCTATCTATCTATCTATCTATCTATCTATCTATCTATCTATCTATCTATCTATCTATCTATCTATCTATCTATCTAAGAACAGTTTGAAGCTAGAAGGGTGGCAGGGTCCGCCACATATAAGCAAAGTAACACAATATGACATTGTTTTGTCCTTTAAGTTTGTCAGTAAATATTAAACTACATATAAATTGTTGTTATATATACATATATAACAAGATGGGTGATTTATCACAGGATATCGAAAAATCCATTTGAAGTGCATCACTTACAATACTTGGTTATTAATACTTGAAAAACAACAATGTGTTTATGTTAATGTCCACCTTAAAACAACAAAGAGTAATGCAGTAATAGAATAATAAACATAAACATGTTGGTGGTTTGGAGAAACTTGCATTGCCAACATTTATTCTGGGTCGTTATGATTTTGTTTTTGTGAGTAGCACAAAGGGACTTCAACTATCATTTGCTTGTACGTTTCTGTGTTGTGCAATGATAAACAAATAGTGCAGCTACACCGGTCCAGTTAAATAACGGTCATGATTCATACGGATGTCTATCCGAGGATTTATCTGCTCTCTCCCTCTCTTTGAGCAGACGCCGTGGAAACTACAACAAAAATAGAAGAGGGAAAAAAAAAACACATACAACTCCCACTCACTGTTAAAGTCTCTCAAGCAAGTGTCTATTAAGCAGTCCAGAACATATTAGCACAATAGAAATGTGCTGGAGTAAAATAAACATAACTTAAAATGCATCACTTATGTCCATGTAAGGGCGCATTAACAACATTATACATATAAGGAAAATTACAGATTAAACCTCTTAGACCACATGTGGAATATTGTTATTCTGGAGTCGAATGTTCTTCATTTGCAGCCACGCTGTTGTTCTGACCCATAATTTGACCCATAAGACATCCACATATCCCACAATGCCCTCAACCTTACATAAAAGGCAAAACATTTTTAAGCAACCTTTAGACACATTTCTAACTATTTTAAATACCTTATTCATTACATTTTTAATCACCTTTTAGCCACTATATGAACTTGAATGATAATGACTTTATGACCGAAACACAGAATAAACACATCAGTGAATCTCTGAGAAAGTTACAAATGGAATCCTGAGTCTCGTTTTGCTACACCTGGATGCAGACTGTAACAGATAGCCTCGATGATGTAACACAAACACACAAACCAGCAGCACAAACACCAGTTGCTGGAAGAGAAAAGCCATCGCCGAGCAGCCAGTCCGATTCTGTTGCCAGAGCAACGCTTTCCCTCTCTCCCCCATCCTTTCACCAGTCCGCTCTTTTCATTCCACTCCCCTGTCATATCGCGAGACTGCGCAGTCGTCTAATCTGACAGAACGAGCCCTCTGGTTGGCATCGCGAGAGTAGAGCGGAGAGAGGCGGTGACCTCATCGCCGTCGCGAGGCGGAGCAAGACGCTGCAACTTTTGATGAACTTCTGATTTGAACGGACCGATAGGCGGTCGGTCGGTCGGTCGGTCGGCAAGCAGGCAGGCGGACAGAGTGCGCGGACCACAACAGCCACAAAGGTGATGAGCTCCAGAGGTTTTCTGTTCCGAAGTCTTCACAGCCGCTGCGTTAAATCTTTGACTGTCTTTGAACGCCGGTGACTGACCAGCGAGAGCCTTATTTTTTCCTCCTGAGAAACGCCGACAAGGTGGACGTTAATAAAGGTGAGTGCGCTCTCTCCTCTGCTGGTCTGCCCGCTGACACAGGCGACACAACACCGTTAGTTTTTTGGGCGAACAACCGCCGAGTTGTTGCTTTATTCGTTACGTGTGCTTTTCAGTTTTTTGCCAAACCTTCATGTGATACGTTCACGTATTCCAGGTAGCGCCTCGGAGAGGAAAACTGCACTAAAAAAAGTTTAGCTAGCTGTCGGATAATGTTGATGACATCGCCGTGTGGCGTGCCACAGCTCGTACACCGCGTTCAATTTAAGCTAATATCTGATTTAGTTAGCTCTGTCTCTCCTCATGTCATGGCAGCTGACTAAATATTTGCTTTTGCTCAACATTTCGCTTCCAATAAGACAGACGACCGTTTAAAATTACAACGATTCACCATGTCTCTTAAAGAAACAGGAAACAAGGCAACATGACAATCAGATAAAGGTAATTGTTGTTTGGACGCCTGCTGTGTAATTGGGATGGCTAGCTGCGGTCTGGTTTCCTGTCATCCTCCACCTCGCTGTCCATCGTTTGCTTGGTGGATTGGTCACAAAGCTATATTCACATCAGAGAATATCTTGTTATGCTTCTGGTGAGGCAGCTCTTTAATGCACATCGTGAGTGTTGCAATGCAATGTGTTGCCATGCATGCGTTGCTGTCGTGTGTGTGTGGGTTGTTTGGACATTTGCAGCTCTGTGAGGTGTGGATCCACTTAAAAATCCTTCATAGAGGTGCGACTGTGTGTCGGCTTCTATGGGGAAAGTTTGTGAATTGTTTCTTTTAAAACCAGGCTTCTAGGTCATTCAGATGTTATTGATTATGCAAAATAGATGACTGGAGAAAACAGTGCATACTTTGGAACTTGCAGCAGGGAAATCTAATATGAAGTTAAAGCATAATTTCTCAGTGCTCTTGTCAATACCAGTCTCATTAATCAAAATGGCCGTCTGTGTAGTGATTTGGGTAGTGATGTAACACTGCTACATTTAAGTGATGAAGGTGCTACAAAGGCATTAATCAAAAAAGCAATTTTACCTCAAACTCTATTTAGTTTGAGATAAATTGAAACAAGTAAGCCATGACATTAAGAAAAGTTTTCTTAGTGCAAGTTTGTGAGCTTGTGTCCGAGCTCTCCTCTGCCCTAATGACACCCTGAGAGGGATTTTTATTGTAAGTGGACTCCCCGTAGCTGCTCTGTCTTCTGTTACTCCTGCTATCTCAACCTGTTGAGTCTGTCCTCGGGCTACCAGCTTCAGCCCTGCAGGGGGCTTACACACACACACACACACACACACACACACACACACACACACACACACAAAAACACACTGCTTCCTCCTTTGACAAGTCCTAAATGGACACGTCAAAGAGATCTCATCTCCATTCATCGGTTGGCCAGGGCTGGGTCAAATTCTCAACTTGAAACACAACAGCAGCATTAGAGATATATTCCCTACCCCGAGACAGCATTTCAGCTGCTTTGCTGCCTTGCTTTGACTACCTCATTCGCCATGTCAAAACCCCCCAAAACACTCATGTAATGGCAGTCGAACATTTCATACCACCAGGCCCCCCCCCCCGTGTCAGTGCTTGTGAATGCCAAGGCTGAGCAGATCTGGAGGCTGTGTTGCATTTACAATATTAAGTAGGCTATTGAAATTGGGTGTGTAGGTGGAGGCGAACATGTTCTGCAACACATGTAGCTGCTGAATTAAAGGGAAGGCAGGAGAGAGGAAAAATGTCAGGGTTGCTGATGGGCAGCTAAAACATTATCGAAGGGGTTTTGGGGTGTAGAACAGCTGAAACATCTCTCCAGGTGTTCCTGGATTAAGCAACTGGAGTTGGCTAAGAACTTGTTTTTTCGAAAGGGCTTCAACCCTCTCCGTACTGCAGGGGCTCTTACCGGGAGTTTCAATGGAAGATTTTCCTAGCGTGTAAGTTGGTGCTAGCGAGTGAAATCTTAAGGTTTAAATTCATATCAGATGCACTGTGATCGGGATGTGGTCACTCTTCCAAAAATTCTGTAATGTGTTGTCGCGGCATATCTGGAACAGGCAATGGTTTTGGCAGTACACACAAGAGAGAAATCTGGCCAAAGTCCGGAAAAAGAGGACATTTTAATCTCATTGCAGGCCAGCTTGCACTTTCACTGTCTACATGCAACGCGTAGCGCTGACAGCGCTGAAAATAGGGTCTTACCTGTTTAGGACCTCCCACATTAGCCTCACCATGTCCCCCCGCTCCCTTACCAGGCTACTTTCTTCATCTCTGCTTCGTCTCCTCGCCTTCTTTCTCACTTCTGTCACTAGTTCTTTACTCTCTACCTCCCACGATTCCCTTCTCCCATCCCTGATGGTGCTTCTTCCTCTTGTCTTGCTTCCTTCCTGTTGTCGAAAGCATGCCATGACTCTGACATTCTCATCATTTCTGTCTACGTCCCTCACCTTATCTCTCCTTCTCTCTTTCTCCCGTTCCCCCTCCCGCTCCCTTGTCTTCATTTCTCCTTTTCTCAGTGTTTCTGTTTCCCTCCCCTTGTCTCCCTGCATGCTGGAGATTGGAATGTGAGTTCCCTCTGTTTAAGGTCTTGGGGTGGGCTGTCTCTTGAGAAATACCAGAGCAATAAATACTCGTTAAAGTGAATAGATCACACTGCAAGGCAGAATGATTTAATAAAACTGCTAGGCCCTGGTAAAACAGGGTTTTCCTGCACAGTGAATGTAAAGGTGGTCTTCTCGCTCAAATACTGCATACTAATACAGATTTTCTCCCTTAACCTGAACATAACACCTATTTCAAAAGTGTTCTACATGCATCACTGACAACTGTAATTGCAACAGCAGGATCACACCTGGATGACTCTAGGATTATACAGAATGCTAGCTAATTAGCACTGCTCATTGTAAGTTACCTATAATTCACTTTGCAAACAAGATTTATCAGGTCTGACATTAGACAGAATACACAAACGAAAGGTTTGATGAAGCTTGATTATTTTTATTGTTTATTAATCCGTCCATTATTTTCTTGAATAATTGATTAGTTGTGTGGTCTATAAAATAGCTAATAAAAACATTTGTTTTTGTCATTTGTTGATGCTTGTGAGACTCATTGCACAGGTGTTATTCAACACCTCAAGTTGGGGATTGCTTTTAGTAAAGGCTGATGTTGAAAACAATAAGATTATAAAAAATTGAGTAAAAATGCACACTTGTTCCAGAGAGGTGCTGGCTCACTGGCAGACAAAAAAAAATGAATTCAATCTATAAGGTCAATTGACAATTTATTTCTTTATTACATTTTTTACATTTAGCTATCCTTATAAATAGCTTATTGTTAAAGGAAAAGTTCTCCCAAAAATGAAAATTCAGTCATCATCTTCTCACCATCATACTGATGGAAATTCAGATTACATTTAGTTGTCCACAGAGACAGCATTGCAGCATTCACCTTAACAAACTAACATGGATAGGACTTGTTTTAAAAGGTAAACAAAATACATTGAAGGGCTCCATACAGGTTGTCCGGTATATTCTGAGACTGTGGAAGCCCCAAGATCCCCAATTGATTTGAAAAGACATTATTTTCACTATTGTGACGCAGCAGAGTCTTTACACCCGCTTCAGACGGGGTGGGCACTAACGTGTTTTGCTTAGCGGATAGTGTAAAGATTTTTACTTTTAAAAATGGTGTAAATAATATTTTATCAAATTAGATTGATTCTCCCGACTTCGTGAGATATGGATTAGCCTACCCCAGACGGACTGTATTGAGCCATTTTATGTTTACTCTGGCTGTTTTTTTTAACTATTAAAACCAGTTACCATCTACTTCTACTAGTTGTAAAGGAGAATGCTGAAAGGTTTTGTGGACTTGACCATCTGCCTTGGGGTCAATTGATGATGTCTCAGCTTCAATTTTTGGTTGAATTTATCCTTTAATAAGATATAGGCCTACCCTTCTGATTCTCAGTTGGGTTGCACCTTGAATATGAAAACAAACTCCACATATGGAGTCGGAGAGCACAACCATATGAAGATATTAACATCGCTAATGAATTCTCAGCCACCTGTCTTGAATGATAGTACTGTCCGATGAACTTGTGACCCTTTTATTAATTCAGTGGATAGCTGAGCATGTCTGGCTATTTTTCTAAGATTTCAAAATCCAGAAGGCATTTTTAAATATTTTATCCCTGAAGACTGAAGGGCAGCATTGTTAGAAGCCTAGGTCTGTGTGCTCTGACACATTTGAGGTGCAAGCCAGCGTATTTGTTTTCACTTAACAAACAGCCCTTGCGGTGTTTTCTCTGATATTCGAAATTGCGTATCGCTTTTGATCTGTGGTCTTTTTGCAGAGGATAAATCAGAAACCCTGTTGAGGCTTTCATTCTGCTATTTTGGGGCCTTTCATGACAACCAGAGAAGGATAGAGAGGGCACAAGAAGAAGTGGTTAATTTTAGCCATTCCACCTGAGGTGAGGGGACTTAAAAGCTAAATTTTCCACGCATTTTGGATCCCTTCTCTTCTCCTCCTCTCCTCTCATTTTCTCCCTCTCTGTCTGGTGAAATAACTTCTTAATTAGGGCTGTTAGGGTGGATTATAACCCATGAAAGCAGCGTGGATTATAAAAAAGTGCTCAGATTTCGGTTGTGACAGATGAGCAAAAAAAAATCTATACAAACATCATGAAACAATGACGAAGCAGGCTAATCCATGCAGAAGTAAACAGAAGGAACATACTGTACAGATGGAGAGTCCTGAGAGTGAGAGAACGAGAGAGTGAACAGTCTATTATGAGAACAAAGCCTAAATGCTGTCAGCATTAGCTAGGAATCATAATTTTAAACAGTACAGCAGTACAAGCCAAATGCTAAAACCTAAAATTTAACATAAAGATGGAGAGACTATACTTTCTATGTGATATTTTGAATGACATCAACATGTCTGTTAAGGATGCATCGATCTAATTATATCTCTCCTAAAGCCAAATCTTACACCTCAACTGTAAATGTAATTGTTCCAAATTGTAATTTGAAAGTGGTTTAATTTATGACAATATTTAAGTTAAGTTGAACTTTCAGAAGTTTACTTTTTGGTCAAGGCTAACTGAATTGTGTTCAATGTAAACCCAAAACCTTTTAGATTTATTAATGAAACTGATTGCAATCCTGTGGCAGGAAGAACCTCTAGTGGAGGATCTCACCCGATTTCTTTTTTTTTCTGACATGTGGCCTTCCTAAGCCACTTTTGAGATGGATGCATTGATCCAGAATAAACCACTGTTTGGGATAATACATTACATCTAGTTTTGTGAGTGTGCTTTAGGTAAAGGTGTAATGATTTGTTGATTAATAAATTAGTCGATCAAAAGTAATTTGTCAACTGTTTTTTGATAACCACAGTTTACAATGTTAAGGTTTTTTAACTTGTCTGTTTGACAAACTTTCAGCAAACTGTGCAATACATAGTTGGAGTATTTTCCACATCTAACTATATTTCTGAATGAAATCCACAATTTAATCGATAATGAAAGTTACTGTTCGTTGCAGCCCTGATGTGAATGTTGTTGCATTAACTTTATATTTATAGAAGAAAAGTTCCATGAAGCGATTCCCCTTTGCCTGCACCATCAATGCGATGAATATATAGTATTTTCAAGTTAAGAGTGGTCCTGAGATTTAGTTGTGATCTGTTACAAATAGTTTGCATGAATAGGAGAAGAATGGGCAGCTGTCTGATTTGACATGTTAAATTGCAGGTTGAACATTTGTTCAGTAATCTGCATCAGAAATGGGTTTGTGTGTGAAATGGATGACTTTCTCAGGATCTCGTCAACTCTTCCTCTCTTCGACTCAGTGATGACATTGCAAAAATGCAACTGTGCAAAAGAATTGTAAGTCTTATCCCAAAGAATGTATGGGAGCATTGCTGAAATTCCCACCAACTGCCTTGCCATCTGTTTCCATGTAGACGGCTCTCAAATTTCTGTCTTGCTGGATGACTAAAAGGATGTCGCTACTGTTGGCTGCCTGGGCTGGTATTAGTGATAGAAGTGCTTTTCTGACCTTGGTGGATTTCTCAATTGCTGCTGTCTCTCTTGTGCCATTTTGGGAAAATTAGTGTGAGTGTGTGAAGCTGCAACCTGAAATTTATGCAAGCTGTTTGACAGGAAATTACATAGCTATTCCAACACTCACGATGTGATTTGAATTTGATTGTTGTCATCCTGTTACCAGATTGAATTTCTTGCACAACTTGAGTCTAAGTTGAATTAATATTTGGTAACAGCAGCTCATTCTCCATCCTTGAATTA
The DNA here is from genome assembly GCA_963678695.2 of Diplodus puntazzo. Classification (NCBI taxonomy): domain Eukaryota; kingdom Metazoa; phylum Chordata; class Actinopteri; order Spariformes; family Sparidae; genus Diplodus; species Diplodus puntazzo. The sequence goes on from OZ023172.1 coordinate 13,193,206, forward strand.
ATTGAAATCACACAAAATCACATGCCAGTTTCAAAATCTTGAGACATCGTTAGTATGCATGTTTCTAAATATTTTGATGTTGCTTATAGCCCACATTTTTGGGTCTAGTACAGTTTGTGTGACTAAAACATTTTGAGAGTGGTTCAGTTTGTGTGTTGTTTTAGACTAATCAATACTCACATCTTTCTGGTAGCAAGATGTGATATGAACTTAGATCATGGGCAAAGACACGGTATTTCCCTTTTTGTTTTTCGAGTAGGTAATCTTCATGAAATGTAGACAGTTTGAAGGACTAAATAAACCCAACCACCTACTTTGTTGAAAGAAACAAAGAACGTAAGCAGTGTCTACCTCTTATCTATGACAGCCAGCTTTCCAGCCTGCCTTCAAGTGAAGCTTTTCAGAACAGCTTTAAACACAGTATGATGAACAAGAACTGGTTTGCCAAAAATCTGGTTCTAAATAAACAAATGTACAAAGATAGGCTAAATAATCATCTAAATAAGCATGAGACACTTTGTTTCATTCTTTGCTCGCGTGTTTAGTGTCAAATAGACTTCCTTAACTAAGTATTATAATGGTATGTTAAGAAACTTGCCCTGAGTCACACATTGTGCAAAATTGAAGTTTGTGTGACAAAGATGATGAAATTTCTGTTTCAGGATTAATGTTTATAGTGTTATATCAAACCTTAATCCTTTTTTCAATACTTTGTTAAATCTACTTACGTTGTGTTCTAAGAATTGGAACTGAACTTGTGCTTGATAGATTTTATATTTGCTATTAAGATAACAGACTGCTTAAATGTTTGTTATGTTGCTCTGGTTGACAAGAACAAGAAAGAGGAAACGCAAGTTTTTTTTACGACTTGTTAGAATCCAGATTTGTTACCATAAATGTAGTCAGCCAGAACATGTTGTTCCAATTTTCCTGACAGTGAACACCAACCTGAAAGACATTCATGTATTGTGACAGAACATAATGCATCATCAAATCTAATGCACAAATGATCCTCTACCCATTACCAAATTTGCTGTAGTCATTCTGGGTTGCTCAACATAGTTTGACACAAGATAGGCTGTACACACAGCTCTACATGACAAACATGACCGAAAATCTTGTCTTTCCTGCAGTATCCTTGAAGGACTGAGTTCAAATGTCCTTTAGAATATTCAACATTTTAACCAAATGTGTCAGTGGTTTCCCCAAGCTGTAGAAGGCTTAGGTGCATCTATTTGATCGGGGGTCCTCCCTCTACCAAAACGTTTTTATGTTTTTCAACATAAGATAAGCAATTTTGTTTGTATTCTCTCCACATTGATTTTACTGTACATTCACCCTAGGTTGTGCACAAAATGGCCCTGGGCGCTTTGCAGGGACAGTCCTGTGTGTTATGGAGGAGTTAACATTTTAACATCATATCTTGAGTATGTATGAAAATGAATAGCCAAAGTTATGGCATATTTGGAAGAATAAGAAAATGGTTGGCAGCAAAAGTCTGCGTACATTTTAACCACAGAAGCCATGGCAGCAATTTCAAACAGTCCACCATGTAGTGGTTACAGGGTTCGTATGGATGCTTGAAATCCTTGAAAGTGCTTGAATTTCAATGTTGTGTTTTCAAGGTCTGAAAAGTGCTTGGATTTTAGTTTAAGTGCTTGAAAGTGCTTGACTTTATTATTAACTTTAATTTCTAAAGTTTTTGCTATTATGAAACATAATTATAGATGTTTACAGCATAATACAATGTACATAATTGCGATAAAAAGTGAAAAAAAATAATCATGAGTATATATATTCCTGTAGATACGTATTGTACCACAGCGATAAGGTGCTGGAAAGTGTTGAAAATTACCCTTAAAAGTGCTTGAAAAGTGCTTGAATTCGACCTTGAAAAATGTGTACGAACCCTGTAGTTAGTGAAAAATAATGTGATGAAAGATAATAAAGAATGGTTTTAGACTTTTGCAAAGGACAATTTATTAAGGGATTAAATCACTTTTATTATGTGACAGGTTTTACCTGAGGAAGCTGTGAAATTGGACGTTTTAGCCATCAAAGCACCATTCAGACAGGATTTGTTTTGTTCCTGGAGGTGAATAATGATTTGAACCCTAAATGCCCTGCCTTTTCTTTTTTAGATGGCTTCTCAGTCTTTTTTTTCAATTTGTTTCTTTTTTCTGTTGACTTTTGGACCTTGAAATGAAATAATTGAATTGAAGGCCAACTAGACATCTTGTTTATTTGCAACATATATTTGAGCTTTTCATGCTTCATTCTGGTACATCCGCTCTGCATGTAAATTGAGTTCTGTGGGTTGCAATGAAACAAACAAACAAAATGAAAAAAGAAACTCTACTGTAATTTTACACTGGCTTACGTGTTGTCCAGAACAATATAATTAGCAGGAAACATGGCTAGTTTATATCGCCCATATCCCCTGGAACATTCGAACCATCCTCATGGGACTGTGTTGGCATCCAAGCATTCTGGTGTCATGAGAGTCCACTCAGTTTGTTGCCTGCATTATTCACGGTCAATTATATTACGTAATGCATACAGTTCAGTTTGGGAAATTAACATTCTGCCTTCTGCATTATCTGTACAAAAGATTCAAGATTAAATGTATCATTATGCAATCAGGATTGTATAACAGAATGATGGTTCCTTTATGCTGCTCACAAGAATCAACGTCTGAAAAATTTTGATGATTGAATTGCCACATAATCTTCGTATTGCAGTTTTGCTTTTGTGACTAGGTATTTCTACTTTTGTGGTTTCGAGCTGACCAGAGAGTCTGCATTGCTATCTTCATATGAATGAAAATGAAGAAGAGTGCACCAAAAATAAGATTGTCCTCTTGAATTACTGATTAATATATTCATACAAGATTAGTATGAACAGGCAACCTCAGCTTCCTGAAATAAAGACGGAAAATTCCCTCTGGAGGTTTTTCCTCAAGTCCTTTAATAGTTTGTCAGTTTGTGTTTGTAGTTTGCAAAATAGGCTGATATAAAGAGCAACAAGCAGTTTCCTTAACAGATTATTTGCTTTCTCATATGCAGCTGTAGGGAAACCTCCTCTGACGACAGTCACACAAGTAGGGGAAACAGAGGCACCGGATTAAAGGAAGTCGCATCCTGGTCATTGTTCATCTCTGCTGGATGGAGTCTCCTCTCTGATCTGAAGGAAACTTTTACTACTTGAAGTTGGGAAAGCTGTCATCTGTGTGCCGTAAGTTTTCTTTTTTTGATCAAATGATATCTGTCCCATATGCAGTGTATGAAACTCAAAGTAAGCTCTGAAACTGCTGCCTGTTTCATTGTGATGATGAAGGAGATATAAGGGATGTTGTGTTCTTCTGTGTCATGCCACACATTGCAGATCCACCACGGCGTGAAGAGACGGTTCAGAGGGAAAAATCTGGCTTTAAAGTCAACAGGCTTTAGAGTTGTTCCCCATCCTTGAAATTGATTCATTAAGTGTGCTGTAACTGACAGTCTCTGTGATTTTACTGTCAGTTTGAGTTCTCTTCCTTGGCTCTAATGCCCCACTGAGCCTCAAAAAAACCAAAACAGATAATCTTGTGGCCGTGTTGATGTTTCCGGTAATCCAGCTGCTTGGGAGGGGTTACTGGAACACAAGTTTCAGGCAGATATGTGGTTAAGTACTCATGATGCTTTAAAATGTATCCGTCAAATGTGTCTAAAGCTCATAAGTGGACAGTTTTTTAAGGAAAGCCTCAGTCTTGAAACATTTATCGAAGGTTGTGTAGTTACTATTTCTGCTTTCCTTCAAAAACAATTCTCCTTATCTGGTCCCTACCAGGTATAAATGTCTATAATACTAAAAAAGAGTGAAAAATAATTCTGATGACTGTATAGTACCATAATTAAAGTCACCCTGTGATATACGTATTGATGATCTGACCAGGTATTGTGTAAACCTTTTTCACAAATATTTTAACTAAATAAGCAACAATTTAAGTTGCAAAAAATTACATTTTGATAGAGATCTGCAAATAAGATGACATTTACTGATAATCGTTGCAGATTTACTGATAATCGTGGCAGATTTGTCACATAAGTCTTGTGCTGCCACATTCATCTGCTACTGGCTCATGACATTCCTGCCACTAGTTTCTAAGGCTCTGTAAGTACAGAAAAATTCTTCTCATTGAGTGGATAGTTGAATAGCGGGCTAAAAAGACTTCTGAAGTAGTTTTAGAAAAAAATGAATCCATTCCATGTGAAAAAAGGCTATATTGGGAGCTGTTTATAATGAATTTGTGTGATTACATTTGTGCTCTTTCAAAGGTCGTGTAATAAAGGGATGTATGACTTTAAAACCGTTATTATTTTTTTATATGGGAGATTTCTTCTTTCGCTGGCACAAAAGTGGAAATGAATAACAACAAAAGAAATATAAACGAAAGAAACAACTAAAACATGTTTATATTGGTATTTGCTGTTGGCTAAATTGTTTATCGGTAAATCTATAAATTCTTTGTTTTAAGTAAAAGAAAATAAGGTACCATTAAAAAAACTAATGAAGTTTAAACTGCAAGACTACATGGATGTGGCTTGATCACATTTGACTTGCAGCCTGGATAACTATCTAGTGTTATATGGGCTTCTAATTTACCCCAGCATGCACTGAATGTTTTGTGACTTTAGTCTCCAGCGATCTACAACCTTGAACAGAGTAAGCATCAAATAGTCAGACGGATACGTCTAGCTGAAGCTCAGCCTTTGTTAGCTTGCTGAGAATTGATTCTAGTGCTACTTTTCTGTTTGAGAATGGAGAGGGGGCTCATGTAAGGTTATCATGGCACCATAATTTATAACTTTGATACAATACTGGTAATAACTATGCAGGCTTGGGTTGAAAGTCTGCATGTTCACTGATGACATTTTACTAAGAAAGTTTGAATAAGGCTCATTGTGCCAAGGAGAAAAGATCCTTGGTGGATCCTTGTAATAAAAACATCTTGCCTGGTTTGTGGGTTCCAAGGAGGTCCTTGATTGTGCCAGGGAAGGTAAACACATAAATCCATCTGGATTTACTGAAAGCAGCAGCAGCTTTTGGCCGAACCCTTGACAGTCTTCCTGCTTTGCAGATTGAAGCAGTGATGCAAAGCCAGAGATAATGCTGATAGTAGTCAATTCCACATTGACACATTTAGCAGACGGATATGGTCCTCATTTAGTACCAATTGTGTATTTATTTACTAGCTTACTAACTTACTAATTTACCTATGCAGTTGTTTTTACCTGAGGTTATGTTTTCACCCGTGTTTGGTTTTTTGTTTGTTTTTTTGTTTGTTTGTTTGTTGGTTTGTCAGCAGGATTACATAAAAACTACTGATAGTTTCCATGAAACTTGGATGGCACATGGGTCTTGGACCAGAATAGTTGATTGTGTTGATTTCAATGATATTTCTCAGACAGCCATAAACTGGGCTGGAAGTTTGGTCTGACTCAGATTGACCTGTAGACAATTTTGTCTATACCAAAAAAAATGAGGCCACAATGCTCAAGCTCACAACATCTGGCATGCAGGTGCTGGAAGCGGAAAGCAAAACAGGAAAGTAGCCTGTCATGATCCACAGTGCTCACTGCAACCTTTCTGCACGCTGTACTCATCCAAGAAGGGGAGTGTTTTGGCATATGAGGTGATGGCCTTGAAAGCCAGAGTAGAGTTTCCATTCTCAGGTTTAATGGTTTTCAGGTTCATGGCTTTGTGAAGACCAAATGTTTGGTATCAGTCTTTCACTAGGTTCATCCCATCATGCTTTTAGCTGAGCCATGAGTGTACAATGGCATGCAGAGGAATGTGTGAGAATGCTGTGTGTACACAATAGGGATGACCTCATTGTTTTCGACTTCATCTAAGCTCAACATGCTGAAGAACAATGAAATCTGCGTGCTACACTACCCAAGCCCCCCCCCCCCATACTGTGTATGTGTGTGTTCACGTCCCAATAGCTGAGGTGTGTATTTACCTTCTAGTTTACAGAGGTTCTTAAAATATTTACTCAAGGCTGAACAGGTTAATGATTGTTTGAAAAAGCAGGATTGGATCTGTTGGGCTACACACTGGGGCATGTTGCAGTGAAGCCAACTCCAGTGGGCTTTGTTCCTGGTGTCAGTTAGTCAATGCAGTTCTAACCTTGCTGACCCTCTCAAGGTTAGAGGGGGTATGTTTTCTCAGAAAATCTAATTTATGCTTTCATTACGATCACAAAGACTCTGAGTAAAGATGGCATGCATTATCGCACGTTCGGATTTTTGTCCGAAGACTAAAATGGTTTCATTTATTATCAAAATAGTCATCAGCATTCATACATTACTCCCTGAGAAATTCTTGAAATGGATGAAAAATGGCAATCTAGCAATGTTCAAGAAAAGGTGAAACAAGGGCCAAACAAATGGGAACAGGTGAAAATATAACCTCCTTGGCAGAGTTAATAAAGTAACTTTAAGTTGCTGGTCTTAAAAGTGTTTAAAGAATTCCAGATGTTCACAGCTGTCTAATTCTCACATAGCCTGTTGGCATCCCTCAATCATGCTGAAAAACCTCTACTCAGGGAGCAACATGGTGACCTTGCCTGTCGGCACGCCATCCTTGCAGACTCTTCTCTCACCTGTTTCTTTTGCATCCCTACCTATCACCATAAACTCAGACTGTTGCTGCCTCGTTACCCAGTCACTCAAATTGAGCGGGCTGCTCTCTGGGCGTTAGAGTGCTTTTAAATGGTCATCGGAGGCGTTTTACCACATAGCACTTTGATCCATTCCAGTGGCGTTCTGACAACTTCCAACTAATGCCTCCTCTGGGTCTCTCCAGCTGCGAGGAGGAAAGCTCGATCAGTGGTTTATGGATGTGAGACGTGTGGGCTTAAACAAGCTGCTGTTTTTCATTAGGAAGCAACTGGCGCATGGGAGAAGTTGACTGCCCTAGTGGTGCTTTCTAATGACAGCAGGCCAGTTTAGAAGTAAAGCGTCTTCAATGAGGACTCACTGGGTTGTTTTAATGAAGTGACTGCCTGAAGCCCTTTAACAGCTTATGAAGTACTTGGGGAAAACAAACACGGTTGAGGAGAGTTTGAAATATACAGACTCACTTCAGTCCAGCTAACATACTGGTGTGAAAGAAGTGGCCTTTTTTGTTCCTGTTGAAATGAGCTTGAAGGGAGTGAAAAATAACCATTGGACTGCACTAACCAGTCTATCAGATATGACTGCGCCATGAGTTCATATTTATCAAGTTTGTGGGTCTGTGTAGATATGTCAGTGATGTAGAGATATAATGGAATATCAGGTGACCCGACAACACGATTGTAGTCTGTAACTGTGATGAGAAGAGTATCTAGAGGGTTGTAGCTCAAAGCACCACTGGTTCTCATCGCTTCCTAGGATGAGATTCAATAAGCTAATGTTGCCAGGCAACGGGTGCAATGCCACTTTTGGCAAGTATTGCTTAGTTACAAAAATTGTTTCCAAGGAGTAAAGGCAGAATCACTGGTGGGATCAATGATGGATACATCCCTGGAATCTAATCAGCCATTTTTAGGAATTTAGAGCAACAACACAACTGAAGGGAGGATCTGCACCACACAGGCCAGGCAAAAGATTATGGGGGAAAAACACAGTAAGCTGCAAGCCAAATATTGTCTTTAGGCCCTACTCTGGACAGTATTCCTACGTATGCATAGCCATCATCTTAAATGTTTTACTTTTCCAAAGCTGATTCCTCCACAAATATCCCCACAGGTTGTGTCAGCACTGGAGCACTCTTGTCTTACAATGCACCTCTGCCTGCAAATAGCCAATGGTGCACTAGTAGGAGGGGGAGTAGGAGGAGAAGGGGTAGTGTGAACAGGGCCTGCGGGGGTGGTGCTGCTGCGTTGCATAATATCAGTCGAACCCAGCTGTGCTGTGTTGTTTAGCCCATGGGTGAAGTGGTGCCAGCCAAGCCGACTGATGTGTCCACCTGCGCTCATCAGAGTAGGTTCAGAATTAGAGTACAGGTCAATGAACGGACTGATCACATGTCGTGGGCGTGGATCAGAGGCAATTTGAAATGGGCAAAACATGAAACAGCAGCACTAACGTCTCTCTTCCGGCACTGTGTTGCCATGGCAGCTAAGTTGTTGTGTTGTCAGAAACCTTGGAGTGTAATGATAATATGGGGTTCCAACAACAGTAATTAGAAACCTTTTTTAACAGCTAAAGCTTCCTCCTGTAGCGCTTTCTTATCCCTACAGCCACTTGTCAGTGGAGAAATGCAGCAAGGAGAAATATCCTTTCATCATGTGCTGTAAAAACAGACAGCTTACACTAGTTAGTACTAATGCACACTATCTTCCTCTCATGTTGGCAATGTGTTACACAGTGATTGTGCACAGGAACTTCTGTGAAGACTGTTACTGTTAATTTCCCCAGCCTACTGGTGTGATTCTTTTGGCAGACACTGCAAGAAGCTTAAAGCTTGAATAAAGACTGAATAATACACTACAGGTGGCTTCCATGAAGGGGCCCATCACCCTGCAAGCTCTATTTAAAAAAAGCCGGTATCAGAGTCACTATCATTAAAAGCTCATCATGTTGCCTCCTCAGACCTCTGTAATTAAAGGAAGAGGCGTCTGCGTTTTATCTTGAAGTCTTTGTCTCTGATGCAGCATTATAGCGAGACACGCAGGCAAATTGATGTTCTCTCCATACAATTTAATAGAAGTTTGTTTTGAACAAACTCAGGCTGAAACCCACACAAAGCCGTCAAACTCCTTTACAGATATCGGTCCTTAAGGGACTATAACCATTTACAGAAATGTCAGCAGCACCACTGACTGTGATCTGTTGATTTTATATTGCAATCTGTGTTGTATTATTTCCAAAGGAAATGTCAAAACAAAACAAAAAAATATAAGGTTCAGCTCTTGACGTTGGTATACATGTTCATCCTTAGTGAAAAGCTTTTAGTTGATGTACCTATCTCTGCTGTGCCTGTTGTATTGATGAAATGTAAAAGGTTAAAATTGCCAGTAGGTTGTCACATATCTGTTACACTAGAGATCTGGAGTGATGGATTGATAGCCGAAACTGTGTAGCATCAATCTGGTAAGCACAGCCTGAAAACACCCAGCAGGCATTTGTCTTCTATTGGCATTCCCCCACCCAGAGTCTGTCAACTTGAAGCATTGTTTGCCCCTCTGACAGAGTCCGGTGGGAACATGGCGGAGATCGGCAGACACTTCATGGTTTTTCTGTGCAAAAGTTTTTACTTGGCCTCTGCCACTGTTTGTCTTTGCCCAAAGTCTTTCTCGCAGCTCTGTGTCAGCCGTGGAATTAATGGGATAAACATGAGAGGTGGGACACAGAGGGAGAACAGGCGAGAAAGTGAGATGGCCACAAAAAGACATGGAGATACATGGATAGAAGCGGGGGACTAGATGGCAAGGAGATTGGTTAGAGATGAGGCAGAGAGATTGGGATAAGGAGAGGAAGGAAGATAGATTAATCTGTAAAGGGGGAAAAGGCAGAGGGTCGAGAGAAATACCAGTAGAGCAGTAAAGGTTTTAAACTGATGAGTATGACTGCGATGGAGGGAAAGGTGAACCTCAAGAAGATCTAGCCCCCACACTTAATTGTTTTGCTTTGCTAGGAAAAGCCCTAGATGCCTGTAATCAGGCAACGGCTTGACCCTTTCTTTGGTTGTGAGTTGCAGGGCTCAGGGCACTGCACAGCAAGCTTAGCAGTGGGCCCTTTATTCAAAAGCCTTTTCTCTTCTGCCCCTTTGGGAGGTGCAAAGCCTCACATCTGTCAAAGTGTCACAGGGCTTGCTGTCTGCAGCCTTATCCTCCTCCACTCCCATCCCTTACAACGGCGATTACCCAGGAACCCCTGCACACTTTTTCTCACGGCCATTAAACATGCACTTGTCAATCTGCCTCCTCTTTTTGTGACCGACACCCTCACAGCCATTTGATTCTCAGCTGGTTTAGGCCTAATCGATACAAGTGCAGATTTTCTCCCTCAGTGGTCTCAACCATGTGCCTTTTGTGAGACAAAGCCATGCATAGTTACATTTCCGCGCCACCCAGGGGATCTGTTCCATGTGTCCTGGAAGACTTTAAGGTCCTCGACAACTGGGAAAGATTTATGTTAAATATTATGTGTTTGTTGAGTTTAAACACAATGCATGGAGGCCACTGATACCCTTCATCACCAACTCAAAGAGTTGTTATTTAAAATTAGACCTTGTAATCAGACTCAACAATAAAATTTCTCCAGAATCACTTTCTCATCCTTTCTAGTTTGGCAGAAAGGAAATATTTATCACTGCACATTATGACTGCAGAGATTGAAGAATGTCAATTATAATAAACTGCAAGTGACTGATTAACAGTTGATGTAAAAACTAGTTCATTTGGGATCACTGCTGTGTAGTCTATGACGTATGCATGGTTTATTAAACCATATTAAAATAGCTTGACACAGTGTACAAACTGGCATCTATCATTCATAATGTAAGAAAATCAGTTAATATTTGACGAAACGTATGCCATGGCTGTGAAGATTTGCTGAAGACCCACCTTTTTGAATATGAAAAGATGAGGTATGCATTGCTGTATATCTAACGGGTTCAGCTTGAATTCATTCGAGTGGACCTCTGTTTATGTTTACCTACCGTCCACCGTCTAAGACTTTTAATTGTAGAACTACACCACTAATCCGAGAGAGCTAGCTCTCTTTCTGTCAAAACATGGAACTTTGTTTATGCAGTCGTTTACAGTTGACCGCTCTCCTATGAAGTTGATCGGCGAGCTGTCCGCCCACAGAATCTGTCAGAAATTCTTTTTGGCTTTGCTTGTTAATGATGCTACCTGGGACTTTGTCTGGTGCTTTCAGATTGTTGAGAGTGTCAGCAAAACAAAGACAAGAGTGAGAACAAGACTCAGTGCTAATTGCTGTAAGTACTGGGCTTTTGTCTTCAGATGTCAGGATTAAAAGCGTTAGCGTACACTTTCACTCTCTGTCTTTTGTTTACCTTGATGTTAGAGCTGCAATTTTTTCACAGTCTGGTTTGGGAGCTGTTTTTCTGTGCCAAGCGTATGTGTGTGGTTGGTAAATTGGCACACATCACTGACTAGTGTTGACTCAAATTTCCTGACTTTTATGTCCTATGAAATAACACACTTGCAGACAAATGAAGTTAATAATACTTAGCAGAATAGAAATCAGATCATATTGTAAGAAAAATGAATTAGATCCATTTGCAAAAATTATTGCTCTGGCTGTCAATTACCGGCTTCATCTGTTATTATATATACACAAATAAACAAAGCATGTGCCTTCAATGTATCTTGTCCAAATTAGGCACACATACGCATAGCGGCAAACGTGCTTCCTTTTGGCAAAATTCACCATTTTGCATGAAAAAAATGGCCCCCTAATGATTTGTGTTTATGAATTGAGTGTCAACGCAAAGGCAGGACCCTATCACAGAGATTGATATGATATTAATAATATGAAAAAGTAAACACCATGACTGACTTCCATGTCACTGACTGAGCCTTGTCAGCCACCTGATCGGTGCTGCAAATATTCTGCAGAGATGAGAAAGAAGTGAGATTTCTCACTCCTTAGTATCTTTCGTAATCAGCTCAAAACAATGTGTCTAATTCAGAATTTTATTGATTCAGACTTTCAGCGTCATTTGGATACTGTCTCAAGAGGTATATAGTGTGCTGCTTTCAGCTGTTCCCTGTATTTCTAACATGTTTGTGATATGAACATGACACAAGGAAAAAAACAAAAAGGCAAACTCATCTCTTGGCAATAGGAAAGAAGTCAAACACCTCTTTCTAGTTGGTTTACTCGCTTTCTAAAAACCTACAATATTAGAGATTTTCAGTGTGCTGTCAGACTTTTGACCAAAGCCTATAAGCTAGTTTTTAGAGGATTATCTTACCAACCATCTATCAACCATCAATATAATTTATGTTTACAGTGAGGAAAAAATGGTGCAAGTGCTGTGTTTCGTCCAGTGGCATTGCAAAGCGAAGTTCAGCCTTATTCTCACAGCTGTCCCCTTTTTGATCCCACCAGAGTTTGTAGGCCTGCATATGACTCAGTAGTTGGTTTACAATAAAAGATGAATCAAAAAGCCACAATTGCCTTTGAGATAATTCTTTAAGTATCTAGAGAAATCTAGTCGGGTGAAACAAAGATGTAAGAGTCTTCATGGTGACTTGACTGTGCCATGACGACCCTTACCACTGCTGCTGTTTATTGTGTGAATGCTTGTAAAGAGAAGAAAAGCTGGAGAGAGGAAACTTAAAAAACAGCATGATTTGTTGTCAGGCTGTTGTGGGCAGGAGTTATATGAGCTTTGAGGCTGGGGATGTGGTAACAGTGATTTATAGCTTTCATTATCAAGGTTTTACCACACAATTGGATCCCAGCAGACAACACACAGATCTACACACACCGTTGAAATAACTAGGTTGCCAGATTGTGGCCAGACAAGAGGTGCTGAACAGTTAGTTTTCTACTGTGCTAGTTTGACCACAAGGATTAAATGTTGATGCGGTTCCAAATTGGTGTCAGGAGGAAAGGTGCAGGTGGCTTTTTGAGACACATGTGAAGCACATGGATATGGACGCACACAGATACACACACTTCCTTGGCAACCTGAATCTTTTATATTTTCTTTTCCTTTTTATGTAGTCATACTGCAGTCAGGGGGGAACAGCAAAGAGAATGGAAAGATTTTACAGGTTGAACTTGTGAACTGTAAAAGGAAGGGAAGTGTATTGTCATCCCAACTTATCATTCTCTTTCCTGTTTCATTTTATCTTTTATATTTCTGTGTGTAGCCTTTTTTGGCCTTCAACTCTTCCTTTTACTCAGATTGAGTCTGTCCTTCTGGGTAACACTTTCTGTTTGTCCTCTCTCTTTCTCTTCCTTGTGGACTGGTGTGATTTACAGTCATAGCAGAGGATCTGCTACTTTGGTCACGCTTTTTTTTTTTTTTTGCCACATTTTCTCAATTCTCCTCTGTGCACAGATGATTCCCAGGCTTCTTCACACACATACAGACTTTTTATTCGCTTTAGCGATCCTTCCTCTGTCCTTGTTTCCTCTCTTCTTCTTTTAGCGTGATTGCAGTGATATTTAGCAAAACAAAACAACCACGTCGCTGCCATGGCCCATATTGTTCTCTCTTTAATGCTCTTGTGATTAACATTAATTCTCTCAAGAGGCTCCTAGTATGTTGACTTGTGGAAAATTGCACAATGTTGCATAGAGATAGACATGTACACCAGTTATAAGCACACACTGATGACTCTTACTCTGATGACAGTAAGTCGGACGCTTTTGTGGCCGTTGGGTGAACTCCTCCTGGCAAGTCATGAGCTTCACGAATAGCTTGGCCCGTCAAAGCTCACTGGCCGTCGGTGCAAGCAAACAGACGCGCCAGGTTTTGCCGAATAGCAGCAGCAGCTAAAAACAGGCCTAATCCAGGCTCCGCTCTGAAGAAGGTTTAACCGATAAATAGATTTGATACAGCCGCTCCGCCAGGATGTATTCCTGTTTTCCAAAGGGTTGAAGAGTGTGGGAGAGGAAAACTGAAGCTTGCGTCCCCCTGACTGAGGAATGTGAAAGGCAGGCAGCTGAGACTTGATAGAGAGCTGTGGCCAAAACAATGAAGATGGGTCTAGAATGGGCAGAAAGTGAGGATAGGTGGCAAAGGAACAAAGCTGCTTATTCTGGCTCAAGGTGGCTTTGAAATGGCTTTGCATTCAAATCCACAGAGAATTTGATGCACTTTGAGTTTCTGCAAGTTCTCTGAGCTTCCCCACACACCTTCATGGGGCTTTATACAATACGTTTCTTCACTCCCTCTATTTATCACGTTGTACCACACACTTTGTTGACTCACTCCGATAATGTGGGTTATTCTCTTAGTAAGGGTGTGAGGTTGGTATTTTTATAGGCCATTAAAAAAAGGTGTTGATTTTACATCAATGCAGCCCAGTTTTTTTTTTTCCACAGTCTTGTCATCTGTAAAGCATTGCCAGCTGAGGATTAGAGCCCAGGCTTAGGTGGAGTGGGTTACATAATAGTGCTTAAAAGGTGCTAATTATTCTTCCAGGTTAAATGCTTCTTCTCGACTGGACAGGGAGTGAGAACTAAATGGCACACGTGGCCACACTTGAATTTGCACCTAAGAAATGGGTAACAATGGCAATTTTTTACAAGCATATTTTGGCCGAGCCGAATTCACGTCAATTGGATTCTTTGTGAAAGAATACAAAAGCCAATTGTCAGGATCATTAATTCCCTCTTCTCTGTATTGCAAGAGGCTCAGGCTTTCATTATTCTCCATGATTAGACCAGAACAGGAAAAAGTGTGTCATTGTGTGGAAGGTTATTTCCAGTCTCTCATGTCAGCTATCTTTTGTTCCTCTGAGCCCCTGACAGCATTCTTTAGAGAAGACTGATGAAATTGACTGGTGAAATTATGACACACCCTGGGCCAGCCTGGCAACTGTTAGTAGGGTCTAGATTTATGTTAAAACCTCCTGATGTCTGGATAGAGAAACAAATATAAAATGAATATGAAATGCATTGTCTGAAATGTTTACACTCCTCAAAGCCATTTTGTCAGTGTGTTTATGTTTCTTTTATCAAAGTCAACAAATCCTGTGAAAACAAAAAACTAGCAATGAATTTATCCTAATGATTGTGATAGAGTTTATCACTTTTCCCCCATTGTTATCCCAAATTGCTAAAAACACACAAATGAGCCCCAAAATTTCACTGGGTGACATGCTACTCATTACAGTGAACATGGACACTGTAGTTAATTTATAGTCAATCTCACATACATTGTTTAGGTGCCATACATACTCGCTTGAACACCAAATATGGGTTTACTCTGAAAACAGTCCCCAACAAATGTACGACTCATTCCTGCATTTAAAAAAAATGCTCCATGTATCTATACACAGATCAGCCCAAACTTTAGAACCACTGACAGGTGAAATGAATAACATTGATCATCTATTTACAATGAAAAGTTCTGCGGGGAAAGTCAGTATTGAAAGCGTTTCAAATATTCAGAATCAATATTTATCGATATATTGGTAATTTGGCAGCACTAATCGATTGTCCAGGGATCGTGGGAGCTTTAGGCCACATTAGTACCGAGAGCTGTTTGTCATGACCCTCAACTGTTACAGAACATCCACACGAATAGCATGACACAGCACAAAATTGAATTATTAAGAGATGATCAATGTTATTCTCTTGACATGTTAGTCACAACATTAAAACTACTGACTAGTGTGTAAGTGTATCCATCATTAAATGTATGTGTTCTGTGGAGCTCACTGTGAAATGCCACAAACAGGGAACATGTAAAGTATTGAGATGGACTGCTGCACTTTTTGTTTCAGTCTTTATGTGGAGTTTGTTGACATAAAGAAAAATATTCATCAAAGCCAACCTTATCCCTTCAAAAGCAAATTTAAAAAGAAATAGGGATCATATTCCTCTGAATTCTTTGGTGTTTCCAGTGTGGTTCCCAAAAAGGATTTGATCCTCAACTAGGAGGAACCATGACCATCAGTAGCTGACTGGAAAGAGACCCAGCTCCTTAAATCCTCCTGTGCTTTCTTCTGTGTCCTGCCAGACATCTGGACATTGTCTGTTTTACGACCTGCAACTTGAGCTAATGCTCTGTCTAGGTCCAGTATACCACAGCATGATTTGTATTGTCAAGCTGTCTCCTAAAATAATGTGCCAAAGCACACATTCTTCTTAATCACAGTCTCTTTTTGTTGTATTGCGTTTTGTTTTATAGCCAAAGCTAATAGATGGAACAAGCTTCAAATCTACAGAAAAGAATGCATTATAGTAGGGAAATCGGCAGTCTTGTAAACTTTACCTTTATGGACTATTTATCAGATTTAATTTGACATTGATACTTGACTTAAACAAGCACACAAAATCTCTAAATCCAAGGTAAAGAGGCCAGTGTGTGTGTTTTATGAAAGTTGCAAACACAAGCTGTTGTTGAATATCCTTGTTGACTTCCCGGGAATCCCCCACAGAGGAGACTTGTTGATCTTTTTGGATATGTTTTAATTTAAAAGTACAGCAATGTGCCCTATGCCTAGCTCCAGGGGCTGGTGTAAAAGCATCTGGAGAGGCTTGTGGTTTTGGCCTCAGACATGATATCTCCTGCCAGCCCACACTATGGCTTTACCAGCACTGACCTGTTTTGACTTTCTCATTTTCTTCTTTCCCTCTTCTCTCTCTACTCCAAAACCAGAATTTCTCAGACATCTGTCTGCCCTTTCTCTGAAACTCTATCATAGTATTCGTCGGATTTAAGACAAGTATTGTCTTGATCATCTAAATTGTCTTGACAAGCTTGATTTGATTAAGTTGCTTTTAATGCTCCTATTCCATTGCGTCCCTCTAAATAAAGAATTGTTTAGATTTATTTATGTTCAGTAAATGATTTTAAGTATTTTGCAACTTGGGCTGACCCAGATGCTATGTGAAGCTTATACTGTTGCCATGTCGACGGATGTCCGACACATTATGTGAAGGAGACATGAAAAGACTGAAAAGAGGGAGAAATTGGTATTATGAATTTTCCTGTGAATTTAGGAAACAAACCTGTCAAAAACGATAGTCTTTGCTTTCACATTTAACCCCCCCCCCCCCCATTTCACATGAATACACACAGGCCACACTTAATAAATGTGTTGAAACAAGGCTCACAATCATTAACTAGTAACATTAACAGAGCATGACTAATGGACCAGTTCCTGTGAGAGTGTGGCCTTGCTAAACCAATCGAAGTTTGACCACGCAGCAGCAGCCACTGCCAGCGTCCTAGTAGATAAGCGACGGGGTGGAACAAAAGGTTGTCCACTTAGTCACTGTGCTGTATGTCTCATTCCAGCTGGTATGCTCATTTCCATTTCCTATTATCTCCTAAAAATGTGGGTCATGAATGTGTCTGCTGGCGGTCATTTTCTGACCATTAATCAGACTCAGATTTCTAAGCCAGGAGACAACAGAAAAAAGAATCTTCTGTTTGTTTTGTTGAATAAGTGGTAAGAGTGTATGCCAGTTGTGGAGGCAGTTATTCTTTCTGTGGTTTCCTGAGTTTGTCATCCCTCACATTGCCTTGAGTTCTGTCACAGGGCTGAAGCAGCTGTAGTAGCCCAAGTTATCAGCCACAAATCTGTCTAGCAGAGAACGATGAATGAAGAGTGTGAGATACAGTATAATAGGATGACAGACAGAGGTTTGGAAAGTTGACTCATGCTTGGGTTATGTTTGTCCTTTCATCAACCAAGCAACTGCGGAGAGTGGTAAAAATCGTGAGAGTGTGCTGAGCAACTGTTTACATGTGTTCCAGTTTGCATGAGTAGAAGGTTTTCCCTCAAACTGACATGGGTGGACCATTAGCAAGCCTCATTAGGCAGAATGCCAGCATGCAGAGACAGAAGACTGAGGGGTTCAAGGTCCAGTTCAGCAGTCTGCACTAATAGCCTGGCGTATAGAGAGATGGCAATGAAGCTGACTAGTTCAGGCTCAAAGGATACAAATTGGTTAA